>LPNX011041721.1:0-17440 GCA_001517045.1 Pseudotsuga menziesii | reverse complement strand
ATTAAGAGGGGGATTGTTAGAATAATCCGTCAGGATTATTGTAAATAAATAAAAAATAGGAATATGAATAGATAGGAATCCAAACCGGCTGAGCGGAAGGTGAAACCAAACAGCCATGAGATTTGTATAAGTATAGGCTTTTGCATTGGAATAGTTAATCAATCGGGAGTTATTACCAACAATTTTTAGCATAAAAATTTCCCTATCCATGGTTAAGTCATTGAGACCCATTAATGCGTCATTTACGCATGTGGGTGCGATGGATCATTTAAGTGTGTGGCTTGAGTTGCCATTTATGTATGTGGACTAGGTATGTCACATAGGTTCAATAATGCATCACAACAAAACATTGGAGTTAAGTGTGCACGAGCCATTGTGGCATTAGTAAGGGTCTGTATTCATCATTCAACACCTTATCCAATTATATCTCTACAGTTGAGGGACTCGGTCTGGGGACTCTAGATCACAAGCTCATAGGAGGCAAGGATCACCTTTTTCTTGGAAAATCCATAGGTGACAAGGATAAATTACCTTGTGGAAGTCACTATGTAGCATATGGTAGGTTCCTATGGCCTTTCAATACATCATTTAAAAGGAGGAGGGTTTCTCATTGTAGTCTAACACCAATTCTATCCACCCAATTTCCATAGTGAATAAATATTGGCTCCTAGAATATTGCAAAAATGGATGGAAAAAGGTTTGAGTTGGAAGGCACTCACCTTTAATTTACTTTAGAAGGCCTTATGTGGAAAGGAACTATTGTATTTTTAAGGTCATGGGTTGACCTATGGTATGTTATTGGGGAATTACACAACACCATTTAAAATATGGTGGGTTTCTCGTTCCTTTCTATCCTTATTATTTCAATGTGTGTCCTCTCTCTCGTTGTTACTTTTGCTTGGATTTTCTTGGTGCCTAATATAAATGGCCCATACAACAAGACTCCCATGAGTTTTTGAACACAATCTCATTATTGTCATAATCACCATTGACAGTGTTAAGTCATGGATTTGTTTTCTTCAGTATTATATTTTGTTTGTGTTTTTGAAGCTTGCTTATTTGCTTACTTCTAGGAAATTTTGGTTTAGAGCTCAATTTTGAGTTTATGCCGTTAGGTTTTCATCATTTTTGTTTTTCCTATGTCCTGAAGGGTTCCATAGAGTATATTTCAATTAATGGTTTCATGAATAGCACTAAGATCAAGGTTTAATTAGATAAACCTATTTTTCAAAGTTGGATTATTGATCAAATAACACAAATTAGATTTTTGAACTTTGTTGTAGCGCAAGGGTAAAAATAATGCACTGGCGCGCTACAAGAAAGTCACGCGTGCTCAATTTGTCATTTTTCACGCCGATTTATTCAACGATTTCGTTCTTAGGGTGACTAATCACATCAATAAGTAGGTTTGATATGTGTCTAACCAGGGTAATCATGTAAACAAGTGTTGATCATTGTGTGAGGGAGATCGTGGCAGTTAGATATAAATGCATGGCAAATCATGACAGAGAGTGGAATAAGGCGAGATTCTCAGGAAAGAGGTTCTCAAACTGAATATTACAAAGCTGGTGGATGCCGGGGTGGAGACACATTGCTAAAATATCAGAATTTGGCAGTTGAAGGAAAAATTAGGGTTTCACAGCGTGACAGTTAGAGGTGAGTTGGAGAGTTGAAGACACCTGGAGCATTCAATTCGACATTTAGCCAGTGCAGGAATCAACTTCTAACACCTGCATCAAGCTTTGAATGAGGTATCTCGCATGACCTTGGTCATGACCTGTTAAAATTGGGGTTTTTTCTGCTAATCCTTATGATGTCAAATTGTTAGAGAAAAACATGAATTTGTTTATTCAACAAACTTCCAATGGTGGAATATTAGTCCAAAAGTATAAATGAGCATCGTTTGATGTTAGTAAAGTTCATAACAACACTGTTAGAGATTTCTGGTGCTGTTTTAAACCCAAATTATTTAAACTTGGCACAAAGCATTTCCTGAATTGGTGATAGAATAGACTATGTAAAATTGAGGACAAGCAGCTTGTGAGAGTTCAATGGAAAATTGACTGCCAAGACTGTGAAAGATTGAATAAAATAGGCTGTGAAGTTACTAACAGGGTCTGAAAACCTCACAGAAGATGAAGAGGAGTGGGAAGACTAATAGGGCTGGGCCCACTGAGCTCAATTGGATAGACAAATTTCTAGGATGTGCTGAACTCTTTGAAAATGCTGGATTGTTGAACTTTTTAAAAAATATTGATGGATATAATGCTGAAGTCTCTCACAGGTTTGCTCAGTGTTATAACCAAGATATAGTATCATTTGATACTTTGAAGTTCAAATTGACTACAGATTTGGTGGCTGAAGCAACAGGGGTCGAAAATGAAGGAGAAATTTGGTTTAAGAAAGTGCCATTTACTTTCAATGCACAAAGGTGTCTATTTCCTGGTATTGTTCCAGATTTGGGCAAGGGAGTTCCCATCCATAATTTCATAGTTGAATGGGTAGAACCTATCAAGGTTCTACAAAGTTACATTACATGTGAAGGAAGGTATGCCTTTGTTTTCAAGTATCATTTCAGTTTCCTTCAACACCTTAGTGGTGAATCAAAGATGAATCCACATTTCTTCCTGCTAAAGAGCTTATAGAAGATGTCTAGCAGGATCAAAGAACACCAAGACCATACTATTCAGTCCATCTTTCACCATGGACTTATCAAACTTATTATTAACAGTGTTCTGTAGAAAGAAGGAAAGACTTGTGAATACTTTCTCTTTTGGTCAGGGTTCCAAAATAGCCAAGAAGGACAGTCTACCAGAAATCCAACTGATAAGGGACAAACCCTGATCAAAAAATTAAGACAAAAAGTGAAGGTTGAAGATGAACAATGTGTCAAATTAGAGGAAGTTGTAGAACCTACAAAAGAAGATTGTGAATCTAAGCAGCATCCAAGTGACAGTGAGAACAAAAATTTGTTGTTTATTCACACAGAGACTCAGCCTATTCAAAATAATGCACCATCAGAGACATTCATTGATGAAAAAATTGTTTTTACAGAGAAGGTTTCAGGTGATGAAGAAAATACTAAGGTCCAATAGCAAAGTCCAATTATAGTCTTGTCTGAAGATGAAACATACTTGTTGGAGGAGGATAAACTTGCTGTCATTGATAAGACTAGGGTTGGCACAAAAAAGGATTTTTACAGTCAAGAGGATAGGATAGTAGTACCAAAGAAAAAGAAACTTAAAGTTAAGGAATTTTCCTCTGTCATTCATCAAGGAAAAAGTTTAAAAATGGTAGGAGAGCTTGCTCCAGGATGGAGACCCAAGACTAGACCCAGAAACAAATTAAGGCTAAACATGAAGAAATTACTAAATCCTAAGTTGAATACAGAAGGGATAACTATGATTGATAATTCTTCCTCTGATGAAAAGCTGGATTTTGGCAAGGGTGATAGCAAAGGGAAAAAACCATTGAAAACAAAAGAAGAATCTAGCCTCACTAAGACCAAATTGTCTGCTGTGTTTTTGGAAATACGAGGTCAAATGCTAAAGGAACAACAAAAAGATGAAATAGAGGTTTCTTATTCAGAAAACAAATTTTTAATTGATGAAAATGTTCCTAGTGAAACTGATACTCAAGAAAACCAAAGTTTTCATGATACTTCTACAGAGCTACTGCCTGAAGATGAGGAAATCTTTAAAAGAATTAACATCCCATGTCTTCCTAATGAGCTACAAAGTACAACAAGAAACAAGGCATTTGACTCAGAGAAAGAAAATCTACAGAGAACTATCAAGCAGTATAAACATCAAGTAAAGTATATGCAAGAGACAAGTGATGGTTTGATTACAGCTAAAAAGAGACTCGGAGAAGAGCTAGAAGAGGTGAATAATCACTATCAAGAACTAATTGTAGTCTCCAAAGAGGCCTTAAAAAGGAAAAGAAATACAGAGTTACAATTTGCAAGATTAAAAGAGACTATCAGAGACCTACAGCAACAAAAGGAAGAGCTTACTAGAAGAATGACAGAGATGTAAGCAGAGCAGCTGAAAGCTAGGAGAAAGGCCCAAGCCTTGGAGGGGATAGATTTGTTAGCAGAAGCTGCTAAAGATATATGAGCATTGTTAGCAAAATCAGTTACTTGTTATGTTTTGAATAATATTTTGCTTTTGTAATTATTATTTTGATAAAATAATTTTGATGAGTAGGCTGAAAAGCAGTTAGGGTTTAGCCTCTAACTGAATTTTGAAAGATAGTATTTAGGGAGGTCACAAAGAGAACTAAGGGTTCGACTTTTGGCTGGCTAGAGGAGGTCTCCTGACTTGTTGATAAGCTAAGTATATGACTCTCATGTGTATTTGAGGAACTGATTATGAAATATATGCTCCATTTTACCCTTCATTCTGTTCTTTGGTTTCATTTCTAGCTTGTTTAGCTACGCAATTGGTAATTTCATTGCTGGTTTATAGTTTTTATGCTTGTAGTGTTTGCCATTTGTGGATGAACTTCAATGTTATTTTCTGTTGGATACATGGTTATTATGTTATGCATCTCAGTTCTTCTTTACTTGTGATTTAGTTCTTATTTGGGTTGTGAATGTATTCCCTCTTGTCACCAAACTTCACAACCAGAAAACCTTTAAAAACCCTAAAAACCTAGTTTTGTTTGATTGAATATTTGATATTATGTTGGCGTGTTTTCTTGTAGTCTGGAAACAATTTCTGGCATAAACATCTTTACCACCGTTACCGTGGAATGAAGTTGAAAACAGATTTTTCCCTGGGATACTTATCATTTCACTGGTTTTAAGAGGTGAACTTAAATTAGCATATCTTTAAGACTACTTTTCACCAGTTTGTCACAGTGGCTACTAGGGGAATTGGAACTTGAAAAAGACCTATTTCACCATTGCAGTTGGGTGTTACAGACCCTGAACAGGTATTGAAGACAGCAAGGAATATTAGAAGGTCTCATTCATTACCATCCCTATGTGACCCTAACCAGTTGGATGGTTCATCACCTTCATCTGTGTTGAGAAAAGAAGAAGAAACTTCACCTTGGTTAAAGCCTATAATTCATGACAGTAACTTCCAAATTTTCATTGATCCTCAATCTTTCAAAAAAGCTAAAACAATCTCTCTTGGTAAGATACCTCTATTTTAGTTGAAAGTAGGTAAAAACACCTTTCAGCCAAGTTCTAGCCAAACCTCTCTGTCACCAAAGTCAGTCAGCCTTAAAATGGCAGCCCAAAATCAGCCTATAGACATGACGGACCGAATGGTTGCAGCCAGATATGCACCATTGGTTTTGCCTTATCCTTTAAATGCACTTCCCGTAGGTGACTATCAGAAATACTTGCCTAGGTTTAATGGACAGGGTGAAACTACAGTTGAAGAACACTGGGAAGGCTTTCTTAGCTATGCTGATAACGAAAACATTGAAGGCAAGGACGTATGGATGAGAATGTTTGTGTAGAGCCTTGATGGAGATATTAGGAAATGCTTTAGGGAGTTTCCTGCTAAGTCTATCACTATCATTGAAGAGCTTTGTGATCTTTTCATGAGACAATGGGGTGACACCAAAGACCATACATATTACATAACTGAGTTTGGAGCCCTTAGGAGGAAAAAGGATGAAACTATTGCAAACTTTTCAAAAAGTTTTAACAAAATGTATAGAAGAATTCCTGCAGAAATAAAGCCTTCAGAAACATCTGCAAAACTTACATATGCAAATGCTTTCGACGATGAATTTTCCTTACTATTAAGACAAAGAAGACCTGTTTCTTTACTGAATATGTAGGATGCAGCATTGGAGGTAGAGTCTAATATATTGGCTTCCAATAGATTGAAGAAGGAAACAACTCAGCAGATCTATGACAGGAAAGGAAAGAAAGAAGCAGCTTCAGGAGGTTCAGCTTCTCATTCTGCAGAAGGGAAAATTGATAAGATGGCCAAGTTGGTAAAGATTTTGACTGCAAAATTAAATAAATTAGAACTAGAGAAAAATTCCAGCAAGCCTGTTCAAGAAGGTGAAAGAAACCCTAACAATCAGAACCAATTTAAAAGACAATTTGCTCCACGTTTCATACCTAGAGAATGAAGGAATAATGATATTCAACGAGAAAGGAGAGAAACTGAGGACCAAAGAGTACCACCACCTCTTTAGAACAATGTTCTTGATGAAGAAGAGATTGATGAAGAAGTGATATTTGAAGACACAGATCAAGATATGAACCATTTTGGAGAAATATTGTCTGAGGGTTTTGTCACTGAGGAGGAGTTTCTAAACACAGAATGCTATGATGTTGATATGTTCGAAACAAAGGATGATTTAGGTCTGAAAATGACTATTGTAACTGCTGATGTCTGTCAAAATGAACTCAAGAAGACTGTGAATCTGAGTTCAGGTCCAAAACAAGTAGTACAAAGCCCAAAGAAGAAGGTGGTTGTTCCTACTAAACAACAATCTGATCCTGTGTCAGAGAAACAACATATTCCAGAAAAACAAAGGAAGAACATGGAGGTTGAAGAGGTAAATAAAACTGTGCAGAATTTCATCCTGGAAAATGAATTAGGCAAGTTAAAGATTCCTGTGCCTTTAAATGAATTAATAAAAAATCCTTCCTATAAAGAATCATTTCTTAAGATGATTAATTTAGCAAACAATCAGCCTATTTCTGATACAGTGAATTTGCAAGAAGAAAATCCTAGGATTTTCATTGGATCGGCCTTGGCTGAAAAAACTGAAAATGAAGCAGGTGCTTCACCTCCATTCTACATTACTCTGACAGTTCATGAACAAATGATACATAATTGTTTGTTAGATTCCGGAGCATCACACAATTTAATGCCGAAGGCTGTTATGGAGGCTTTAGGTCTACTTATAACCAAACCCTATCATGATCTGTATGCATTTGATTCATGAGCTATGAAGTGTTTAGGGGTAATAAAGGACATGGTTGTCACTTTGGCGCAATTGCCCATGAAAAGTGTGATCATGGATGTAGTGGTAGCTGATATTACACCTAAATTTGGGTTACTTCTCTCTAGATCTTGGGAAAAGAAATTCGGTGGGACCTTACAAATGGATTTATCATATGCTACTATTCCTGTGTTTGGAGGAGAAAACAGAAGGTTGTACAGAGAACTTCAGTTTTCCTATATTGTAACAGATGACAAAAACCCTACCAACCATCCTCTGTATGTTGTTGATAAGGATCTGGGTACTTGCATGTTACATTTTAGTGATGATGAAAATACTGCTGGTTTGTTACAGGTTGAAAGGGAAAAACCAGTAAGATGTAGTAGGGAACATGAGGATGAGCTTTGGCAATTATACTTTGATGGATCCTCTTGCAAAGAAGGTGCTGGAGCAGGGGTTCTTCTTATATCTCCTGGAGGTGAAACAGTAAAGCTGATGTACAAATTAGAGTTCATTACTACAAACAATACTACTAAATATGAATCTTTGCTGTTAGGATTAAAAGCTGCCAAATATTTGGGCATTCAGCAGATTTCTACATTTGGTGACTCCGAATTAGTTGTTCAGTAGGTGAAGAACAACTATCAAGTGAAACAGGATTTGCTGAAAGTCTATAGAAATGAGGTATGGGACATGATTGAAAAATATTTTGTAGCTTTTAACATTACCTATATTCCAAGAGACCATAATCAGACTGCAAATTCATTAGCCTTGGCTGCTACACACTTTAAAATCCCCAAAACTACACAGTTGAGATATCCCATTGAAGTTAGGTACAGACCATATGTACCTGATAATGTAAAGTAGTGGAGAGTGTTTGAAGATGACATTGAAATTAAAAGGTTTTTAGAGCTTACACATGAATTTTCAAATTGCTTGATTGATCAAGAGGAAGATGAAGGGGATGGAGAGGTGGAAGAGATTGCTGAAAATGAAATAGCTGGACACAAAATCATTGAATTAAAAAGGAATTTCATCCTAAAAGGTTTGGTACCTTTGGAAAGGATATTTTCAAAAGATGATACGCTCTTAAAAATTGTTGTATAGTCCTCATAAGAGAATGTGGTGGATTGTAACATTGGCTCTGCAGAACATCCTAGAATGGTAAAAATTTCGAAAGCACTTACAGCTGAACAAAGAAATAGGTACATAAAATTGTTAAAGGAACATGTTGATGTTTTTGCATGGTCTTATGAAGAATTGAGAATATATGATACTAGAATTATACAACATAAGGTCCCTTTAAAACTGAATTATATATTAAAACATATGTTAAATATTTTTTAAACATATGTATAACAAAAACATATATGAAAATATGTATGACAGATATATCAAAATTGTATTTAACATTTCGTTATTTTTAACCTATGGTATTGAATTTCAAACAGACATATGAAGGTTTTTTTGTGCTAAAACATTGATCATTGTCAATAGATGAAAACTCAAGCATGCACATTCATTTTCATTCAAATCTATCATAACGAACCTCAGTTCCAAACTTCCAAAGGCTATGGACCCTAAAAGATCCTATCCTTTAAGCAATGTGTTTGGTTTTATTTTTCGTATTCCTCAATGCCAATGTCAAGGGAAGAGTTTCTAGTTATGTAATGTATAGTTCGAATGTAAAGATAAAAGGGGTATAAAAAACCTATATATCGCGGGAGTACAAATCCCAATCCATGAGATAATGGAAATCAAAGGAGGAGGTAAAAGTTTTTTGTCAACATGAGAGATGGGTTCGGTTCATTCCTCCAAATATAAGCCCCTCAATGCATATAGAGCCAGATATTTCTGTCCCAATATTTATGTCCCAACAATTCTCCCCAAATTTCTTAAATTTTGGGCCCCTCCTCATGATTTAGCATTGTTTTTAATCATTGGATCCTTTGAACCTTTTGGTCATGCTTTAATGTTGGATGATTTTAAAGGATTGACTCTCGACCTGTTTTTTAAGGTTGTGTGTGTTTGAAATTGTTTGGGTCGCCGATTGTGAATTTGGTTTTGCTGATGGATATTTGAAAGGCCGTTGTTTTGTAGGTGAAATGTATTTTGATCATTGTTGATTTTTTTTTAAACTATCCGAACAATCAATTTTCTGTTAATTGGGCATCATACTATGTTAAATCGGTCGCTGCTGTCCATTTCCCTTCCACCGTTGCGGCTCCCAAAGAAACTAAGTGCCCGATGTGTAAAGCGCTCTGCTTGTAGATGTGTGTCGGCCCTCTAGTTACATGTTTATAACCTTTTCACTTACATCGTTGCGGCTCCCAAATCAATTAGCCACCCGAAGTGAAAAGTGCTCTGCCGCCGATGCAGGTCTCTTGTCCGTAGTCTTTTCCTTTCCCACCGTTGCGGCTGTGTGGAGCAATTGGCTTCCTATGTCAATATATTTAGACTTTCGATTAAGAATTTTCCCTCCCATGCGTCGCATGTCCTTAACTTCTTCTTTTCCGCCGTTGCGGCTGTGAATAGGTCTACCCTGCCGAGGTTAGCTCTTTGAGCCTCCAATGAAGTTCACATTTCCTGTCGTGGGTGTTTTCCATTGAACCCATAGTTAGATGAAGTAGTGGTGCCAGCATTTGTTAAGCCTTGTGGTAGTAACACAGTACATGGCCTTCTTAATTCTTAGTCGTTTTAGTTGATATGGTTTGAATGCGATTCCAATGAAGGATGCACATCATTTGATTGCAGGTGGTTTCTGGAGATTGGTCAAACTATTGCGGCGCTAAGGGAGACAGACCGTTTGGTAGAGGTATAGCTGAAACCAGCAAGATCGCAAGGAGGACAAGTGGAATAGAAGACAAAGTAGTAGCTACCAAGGCACAGACCTGAAAGGTCCATCAGTGACTCACCCGATCATAGGTTTGTGCAGAAAAGAAGGATCTAAAACGTTCGAGGGACTGGAGAGTCACACGTTTGGGGGAAGCCCAAACGATCTGCTGTTGTAGTTTAAATATTGGAAAGTTAGAACTTAAAGGGGGTTTTTTCCCTGGAAAAAGTTGTAACTTAATGCTTGTATGAGGAACTATTTCATTTTACAACCAGAGACTGCAAATTTTGCCTATTGGAGGAAGTGCTGTGTGGAATATGTCAATGTGATTAAATGAGCAATGTTGAATGTGAACTATTTCGTTTTCAGCTGTGCCTCATTAGCTATAATATAGTTCTAATTTCTTGAACCTATGTTCTTGTCTGAATGTTCTTTAGTACCTTTATGACATCTTTTCCACTATGAGTAATGGAATTTTTAACTGTTGATGAGCATCTTATCATATATACTTTTCTTCATGTTTATATGTTTGGTTATAAGAACAACTATCTGTGATTTGCCATAACACATGAATAGGGGTGCATTAATCATGAATGAATACCCAGCTCTCTAGAGATAGTTTAGTTAATATTTATTTTCTTGCATGATTTGGATGCTTGTGAGTGCTAAGATGAGAGGTAAGAACCTGCGCATCACATTGTGACTACTCTTTGCATATTTATCACCCTGCATTGTTAATTAGGCACGTGCATATCATACTTCAAGTCAAAAAATACAAAAATATACACGATGGACCGGGCCGTAACCAGTAAAACCTTTTGTTTTTGTTACTTGAACTACGGTAGCCGGACCGCGAACCAGATGGATTCCTTATACCAAACAGTCACGAGCTAGTTGGGAATGTTGACTGGGGAGAATCCCTTGCTATTGTTGCTTGCGAATTTCTAGGCCTCAACAATTCTGGTGCTAGAAGGAGGGCCACCAGTGCATGGCTGGCTGAGGAAACCCGTTTTCCTGAGATTATTCCACCGGTAACAGTTCTGAAAGCAGTGGACTTCATAATCCAATTCCGGAAGAAAGGAATAGAGAAAATCTATATTCTATTGGCAACGAAGTTGTTAATAACCTAAGTAGACACATCAGGGCATATGTAAAAAAGATTGGAGGATTTCCAATTTCCCAAAAGAGAATATAAAAAGAAAGATCGTCCTATAGTAGAAGACTCAGTGCTGGTTGGAGACTAGGAAGAACTTGTAGAAACAGCCTTATAGGAATTTGTACTACCTTTGAATCAAGAAGGCCCAGATACCCCTCACAGTTCTCCTACTCACACTCCTATTGGCTCACCTCCTCACTCTCCACCTAGACTCATGGCAGGAGTAAATGCTAATCCACCACCCAACCCACCAAATCCACCACCTGCCTGGAGAGCCAGATCACCTTTAAATCTAACGCCTCTGCTACATGATTTACCTCAATCCTTTGAAAAGATGATGCCCAAGTTCTACCCAAATGAGAAGATACTAGTAGATGATCACCTGCAAAGTTTTTACTTGGTGATAGAAGGGTTGAGGGATGGGGAGTATGAGGATGTAGTTTGCAGACTATTTCCACATACCCTTAAAGGAGCTGCAGCATCATGGTATTTTGGGTTGCCTACTAACTCTATCCCTGATTGGGATACCTTCGAGAGAATTTTCAGAAGTAAGTATGCGATTCAAAAGACTCATGTAGCCCTCATGAAAGAACTATGCACCTTGAAGAAAGAGAGAAAGGAAAAGGTTCACAGTTTCACACAAAGGTTTGCAGCATATCTCAAGAAATTTTCTGAAGTAGATAAACCTTCGGACAAGGTCCTGATTGAATATTATACTTCAGCTTTAGGCCCTGAGTTGGCCATGTTTTCCAAAATAAGGGCCAAGCCTACTTTGGTAGAAACCTATGCAGAGGCAGAAGTAGTGGAGGCTGAAAGAGAAAGTATCGAAGATTATCCAGAACAGTCAGGAGAGAAAGGTGTGGGAAGGAAAGCCTTATTGTTTACTAATCTTAAGGAAGAGAAATCACCAGATTATGAAAGTATGGCCAAAATGATGCAAAAGCTTTCTAATAAAATCATAGACTTAGAGAAATAAAAGGAAGCACAAAAATTCTATAAGCCCTATTATAAGAAAAGAGAGGATAAAAATTAGTCTCAACCTTCCCCACACAATTCTGCATCTATGAATTTAACAGAGGTAGGCATGGACAATTTTTGCACTTTTCACCAACAACCACACTCCAAAAAGAATTGTCCTCAATTGATAAAATCGGTGACGTTGGTCATGAATCAACTGTTGGATTCTAGATTAACAGAAGAGGGAGATGAAGAAATAAAAGAGAATACTACTTCAACGAAAGAACAAGAAGAGGAAACCATGGTTTTGTCGGATTATGTTTCGTTATTTGATGCTGAAGAGGAAAAGAATCAGGGGTACAAGGATTTCATGGAAACCAAAGTAGCAACAAGAAGCCAAGGTTTGGTTAAAGAAGACAGTCTCATACTCCCAAAGATTAAGAGGCTTCAGCGAAATGTTAAGAAATTTCAAAATAAATCCTTAGCTGATAAAATTACAGAATTCACTATTACCAGCCAAGATCCTAAGAAGAATAATACGTTGGCCAAGCCAAATGAAGAAAAGATGAATGCTGATAAACCTTATCCCATTGAACAACAGATGGATTATGACATCGTGGAGGATTTAAAGAAGGTAAAAGTGAATGTTTCACTATTCGAAATGTGTAAAGTGACACAACAAAAGGAAAGACTATTGAAAGCACTTGAAGCATTGGATGAGAGGCTTCCCATTGACAATCGGTCTGCAGAAGAAGAAGAAATCGGAGAAACCAGCATTGGAGGTAAGTCTAAGAGAAAACATCCACCTTTCCTCCTGACGTTTGAAATTTTTAATCACAATGTACATAATTGCCTGGTAGACTCAGGGGTATCAGTCAATGTCATGCCAATATCAGTCTGTAAAAGGATAAATGGGCAGCCTAAGCCATCCACTTGGAGAGTTGTCTAGTTGGATAGAACAGATGTAAAGGTAATGGGTGAGATGGAGGATGTTCTGATCTGCCTGTCATCAAATGATAAAGTGTGCCAAGTCATTAATATTGTGGTGGCTGATATACCAGATGCATATGGTCTTGTCCTGAGTAGAGATTGGTCGGCCAAACTAAATGGATATTTTGCTTCTGATTGGTCACATCTGTGGCTGCCGTATAAAGGAATTCTAAAGCAAATTAAGATTTTGAGGGAGCCTCACATGAAATACAACGTTACTCAACTCAACGAGAAGAATGAACCAGTGGATTCTGTGTTGGGAAATTGTTTTATTGAGTTGGAACCAAGAAATTACCAAGCAAAAGAGGCCAGCAACACATTAGACACCCAACCTGATCTCCTTCGATTTTCACAAGCTGATGAAATCGATTGTAACATAGTAAACTTAGCGGTAGGAATAGATTCTCATGCAGTAGTTAGTGATTTTTGGACTTTTTTTTTTATGGCTCTAAGACGTTAGAAGTATCAGGGGCCGACTGTGTCCTGATCGACCCCAAGAATAATAAACATTTCCTTTCCTGTAGATTAGTGTTTGAATGTACGAATAATACAGCTGAGTATGAAGCGCTAGTACAGGGCTTAAGGAAAGCGATTGAATTAAAGGTAAGTAATCTAAAAGTTTTTGGAGACCCTGGAATTATTGTGAAACAAATCTGGAATAAAATACATTATGTTTCCCCTCACTTGAAGGCTTACCAAAATGAGGTATGGGACCTACTTAAATGTTTTAATGCATTCAATATTATCTCAATTCCAAGACTTAAAAATGCAACAGCTGACCTGTTGGCCACATTAGCTGCTAGGTTGGTACCTACTAATAATCAATGCTCTGTTGAATTACTTTTCAGGCCCTCAATACCTGATATGATTACCAACCTACGAGTGTTCGATGATGACCAACAGATTATAGAATGTTTAACAAATGACGAGGTATTTAAAGGAGCAATTATAGATGATGAAGAACATCAGGTCAAGCTGAAGTATGATAATTTCATCCCTAAAGGAGTCAGAACATTAGAAAGAATGTTCGATTTAAATGAGAAGTTCAGAAGACTGGCCAACGTGAAGACTCATAGCTCATCTCTACAGTTCGAACTGATAAATTTAGGGACTGAGACGAATCCTAAATTTGTGAATCTTGGCAAATGTTGCTCACCAGCAGAAAGAGATAAGTTTGCCAATCTGTTTAAACAATATAAAGATGTTTTCACCTGGACATACGAAGATTTGAAAACATATGACACTAGCATCATCAAGCATGTTGTCCCCATCAAAGCCGACGTCAAGCCGTATGAGCAACCTTTAAGAAAAATGCATCTGAAATTGGAACCGCTGATTCAAAGTGAAGTGAAGAAATTACTGGATGCTAGAATCATTTTTAAGGTTAGACACTCTGAGTGGGTATCAAATCTGGTACCAGTGAGAAAAAAATCTAGAGAAATCAGACTATGCATGGATTTCAGAAATTTAAACTGCGCTTCATATAAAGATAACTATCATGTGCCACCCATGGAGCAATTGCTACAAATGGTCTCAGGTTTTGAACTGTTTTCGTTATTAGATGGTTTCTCTGGCTACAATCAAGTATTGGTAGCCAAAGAAGACAGATTGAAGACAACATTCATGACCAAATGGGGAACCTTTTCCTACAGAAGGATGCCCTTTGGGCTTATAAATGCTAGAGAAATGTTTCATAGGGCTATGGACATAGCTTTCCATTGATTGATTAGCCGTAGTGTTGTAGTGTACCTTGATGATATTATGATATTCTCAAAGAAGAGAGAAGAACATGCATTTCATTTAAGGTAGATTTTTGAACACTGTCGAAAATATGACATCTCGCTCAATCCCAAAAAGTATGTGTTCGCTATCACGGAGGGAAAATTGCTGGGTCATATAGTTTCAAAGAAAGGAATCTCTATATATCCAGAAAGAATTAAGGGCATTGAACAGATCCCGTTACCCCATAATAAAAAAGGGATGCAATCATTTATGGGAACTATAAACTTCGTGCGAAGATTTGTGCCTGATTTCGCTCAGATCGTCAAGTCGCTGCAGTAGATGGTGAAGCAAAATGCACAATTCAAATGGACTGAGATTGAGAAGAACGCATTCAGCAAAATTAAAAATGATGTTGCACACGCACCCTCCCTAAAAAGCCCAGATTTCGATAAAGACTTTATTCTGTATACCTTTGCATCCGATGATTCACTAGCAGCTGTGCTTACGCAAAAGGAAGATGGAGGGGATGAATTCCCAATATCTTTCATGAGCACTGGTCTACAAGTGGCCAAATTAAATTACCCAGCCATTGATAAACAAGCTTACGCAGTATTTAAAGCAGTAAAGCAATCCAGGCCTTATATTTTAAAAAATCAAACCAAGGTGATCGTCCCCTACCCAGCTATAAGGTACCTTCTTGTACAGAAGGAGTTAGGAGAAAGAAGGGGCAATTGGGTAACAACTCTTCAAGAGTATGACCTTGAATTCAAGCCAGCCTCTATAGTTAAAGGAAAAGGGTTGTGCAAACTGATGACTGAAAATGGAAAAAATGAAGAACACGCCTGGGAGGATGAAGCCGAATTACATGTAATGGAGGTATGTCCTTTGTTTACATCTCCCGAGTCTTGGTATAGAAACCTCATGCATTACCTGCAAGAAAGACTATTGCCAGAACATTGGAATTCTAAGCAAAGAAGAGCAATGCGTCTTAAATCAGCTTCCTATCAAATTGTTGAAGGAGTATTATTCAGAAAAAATTATGACGGAGTTCTTCTGAGATGCTTAGAGAAAGAAGATGCGTTAAAAGTAATGACATATTTGCATGGCGGGCCTGCTGGGGGACATTATTCAGGGGATACTACAGCCCACAAAATCCTTAGAGCTGGTTACTATTGGCCTACGCTCTTCAAGGATGCGCATGCACATGTCTGGAAGTGTGATATTTGCCAAAGGTGTAGTGGAAGACAACCTAAAGCAACAGCACCCCTAAATCCCGTGATGATCATAGAGCCATTCGAGCAATGGGGGTTGGATATCATTGGAGAAAAAACCAAATTCCTCCCTACAAAACAAGTACATTCTGACTGTGACCGATTATTTCACTCGCTGGGTCGAAGCAGTCCCGCTGTGCAAAATAAATCAAGACGAGGTCATCAGCTTCCTGCAGGACCACATCATGACCAGGTTTGGAGTTCCAGTTTCATTAGTTTTTTATAATGCTACGTACTTTTCATCAATTAAATTAACTGCTTTTTCTCATGATAAAGGGATAAAATTGCATTATTCTACTAATTACTATCCACAAGGAAATGGCCCGGATGAATCCACTAACAAAAATATGATTAGAATTATAAAGAAGATTGTGATAGAAAACTAGAGGAGCTGGCACTCAGAGCTACCAAATGCACTTTGGGCCGATAGAGTCACCCCCAAGTCTGTGATAGGAGTGTCACCATATGTTAGAATAATCAACCCATAGTATTTACCCACTTAGACATTATTTCATTTATTTTGTCTTATTTTCCTAGTCCATGAGTCCCACCATGTGCAAGTTGTCAATTGCCTATCCATAGAGGTCAAACATGCCATTATTGACTCATGGAGCACTTGGGAAAGCCTTGGGAATCAAATCTACTTTATTCCTGGCCTCCTAGGTGCCCTTCTGCTTATTCTGCTTTATTGCCTGCTTTTTCATTGTTTTAAGGCACATAGGAAAGCAAGACTAGGTGAGGTGAATCAGCTTTGTTGCCTCTTCCTCCTCCACTCTTTCCTCCATGCAAAAGCATGTATGAGCTGCCATTTTACCACTCTTTAGCTTGCCCATGCTCACTTGCTAATTCGTGGGGTCCTTGATAGATTTGGGATCAGCTTTTTACACCTATGGGGGATTTGCCTATTTTGGGTAAGCCTGCTTTATGCTAGATTTGGATGCTTCCTTATGCATTTGATTTGCTCATGTATTCTATATATTCAGCAGCCTATGTTATTACAGGTTTGGCTATTGTACACTCAGTTAATATAATTTTGTGTTACAGCTCCATATTCAGTCTCCATTGTTGATAATTTGCATGATCAATTGTTAATTAGTGTGAGTGAAATTAATCTACTGCAGGCCTGAATTTCTACATGGTATCATAGCCATTGTAGGTTGTTACTCTCCTCCAAAAATTGTTTTGCAGGTTCGACATCAAGACTGGGAGCCTTCTACTGACAGCCGGGACAGATTTTCTAGAGCTATGGATTCACAGAAAACTATCCTCACTCCCTTCAACTATTTTGAATGGAAAGCAGAGATGGAGATATTTTTGAGAGCGAAAGGCCTCTACAGGGTGACTATGGCTATAGAAGCAGAGCCCAATGCTGCTGCAGAGAAGATCAAATGGCACAATCGGAGAGATGAGGCCTATGGCCTCCTATGTCTCAGTATTTCCCGAGACCTCCTTTTCCATCTCGATGGATTGACTTCACCGGATCAGTATGGGAGAAACTTTCTAAACTCTTCAGAAAGACAGATGAGATGAGGGGACACCAAATCGAAAATGAATTGATTTCCCTGAGTCCCAGTAATTTTGAATCAC
>LPNX011041716.1:280135-307738 GCA_001517045.1 Pseudotsuga menziesii | reverse complement strand
CAAATGCATACTAATGCATACTAAATAAAAACACTTTTACCTAACGGATATATTACACAAGTTGATCTTAACTAACTCCTAAGTGTCTAAATATCCTAACAGAACACACGCAGCCACTGTAATAGGTAAGGCTCAAACGCCCATAATTCATCTATCTGGTTACCATTATCGACTGAAGTATGGACCAAGAAAAGGAATTGCAAGGGTCTGGTCATATTTTAGATGACCGGGAAGACTATCTGGATGATAGGGACCGAGGGGTGTGTGACTCTTTCCTGTCCATAGGAAGTGTATCGGATAGTAAAGAGAGGTTGTGGCAATATAACTCACATGGAAATGATGTCTTAAATGTTTGCAAATCATTTTTATATTATTTTTACATCGAACAAACTCTGCATTTTCCTGAGTTCGTGGAATGGTACGTGATTAATTATTCCCCTTCTCAAAGAGTCATTGTGAGTCAGTCTACGTCCCGAACACTCTGTAAAATTAATGCACAGCTATCTGTGAAAACCTAAACTTTCCTGACTGTTACCCTGACAGTTGTGAACCTGTTAATGAATCCATTCTTACTGAATTGTACAAAAATACTGGAACTAAAGTTCACTGCAAATTCTTGTCCAGCATTTTGAAAGAAGGTCAATCATTAAATGGTCTTTTCCTACCTTACTATGTTCATATTTTCAAAGATGAAGTTCAATTGGTGGTATCCTTAGTTTGTCAAATCTTCGGTCTTGACGATGATTGTCGCGTAAATGAAGTAATCCTGGGTTTTCTGTTAAAATTAAGTTCATTAAGTTCTGAGTCTCAGTCGGTTCCTGTATTTAGTCTAGATGAGTACTTGGCAGAAGCAATACATCTTCAGTTAAGTGAATTACCAAAGGTCAGGTTCTTTAAATTTTGAACTTACTTGTTGAACATGCTACTATGTTCAAACATCACTGAATTACAGTTTTTAAGTACTATGTTCTCTGCTGATTTTCCCAAGAAAATAAGCATGTTTGAATTTGTCAATTCAATTATGTCAGAGATTTACATAATGTTATTTGATGAAATGTTGCCCCGTGTGCTAGAAGAGATGAAATTCCTCATGCAGTCCTCACATGAGGATCGAATTGGAGACTGGTTCCTGTATAAAGATTCCACTGTTTTGAGGATATATGGATTTACTAGGGAACCTTATAGGTTACCCGCTTTCCTTACTCCAAGAATTTTTTCATTAGAATTCATGAGGCAAAGGTTGCACTCAGAGGAAGAACATTTTGGAGCCTTTAAAAAATATTCAAGTATCAAATTCCCTCTCAAGGTTGGCTCTTTTATTTTCATAAATAAAGGTGCCCTGATGTTTATTGAAAAGCTGTTGGGGAGCATGGAATTTCAAAAAGATCCAAAGGCCACCTATGATCCTCACCATGTAATTTCCATAAGGAAGCAGGCCAACAAAAACAAACCATTTGAACACTAGTTTATTGAAGGATTGAATGAAACAGCAAATCTGTTGCATTTTATGGAAACTCTAGGCTTCGATGGAGATGTAAGTACTTTACTAGTTACAGTATCACAAGTGATAGAGGGTCCTAATGTTTTGATTAAAAGGAGTCTGTATGAAATTGAAAGTATGGAAGTGGATGAAGATGGGTCACACAAAAAGGAAAAATTGTTGCAAGTTGGTGGAGTTTCAAGTGAAGAGATTTCTGATGATTTCAAGAGAGTTGCTTTAGTCCCAACAAAATCTGTGCAGGTAAATCAGTTTTATTTTAAAATTGTAGATGGTTCAGAATCAAGTCCAATTTTCAAGTCCAAAGAGGAACTCAAGGCCAGTTATATGGAGAAGCGAAAGCAGTCTCTGGAAGAGACAAGAAGTTTGCTCCCATGGGTAAGGAATTTGAACAATCCAAAAACCTCCTTGATTTCTTCCAGAGATGTAGAAAGAAACACCTTCAAATTGGCCATGGTAAATGACAAAAAGATGACAGATATGGAAGTGAGGTTGGATAAGATTAGTGTACCCGACAAGATACAGCTACACAAGCAAACAAGTGACATTATTTATTCAGACCTATTGCAAGCTATGATGAGAATCAATAAACTACAAATTTTGGTAGATAAGTTAGAGGTTCAAGTAAAACATGAAAAATTTGAAAATAAGGCCAATGCCATTCAAATTAAAAAGCTACAAGAAGATATTGTCAGTTCAGGAAGTGAAAAAGATAACACCCAAGCAATCAGAAGAATGCTGGAAGAAAAGGACAACGCTCTCCAAGTTTTGAAGAAAAAGTTGAAGATCCCAAACACTGAGCATGATCAATCATCCGAATTATTGGCATTGCAAGAAGAGAAAGACAAAATCTACTAAGAGATGATGGAACATAAAGGAAGAGCTGTTAAATTACAAGAGGAAAAAGACAGGTGGAAAAATGAACAGAGTGAGCTGATATCTCAAATCTCCCTACTAAAAAAGGACCAAAATGATGAAAAGGAGATCATGGAGGAATTGATGGGTCCGACTCCCACAAATGAGGACCTGTCTATTGTAAATATTGAGAAGCCATTAAATGATTTTTCTGTAGATGATTTGTTAGTACCTATGTCCCAGGTGAGCCTAAAGGATGAAGAAATAAAAGATTTAAAGATAGAAAATGCCAAGATCAAGTCCGAATTAGCCAAAGTAAGTGAGAATAAAATAAAATATTGCAAGATAGAAATCAGCTGCAAAAGAAATTCAATGAACTGAAAGAAAGAAACATTGGGAAAGGTCCTCTCCAAGGGGAAAAGCACATCATTTGGGACACCTTATCTATAGAAATCACTAAATTCAGGCACCATATGAACTTTATCGATGATCAAAGCATATTGATCAATTTGGCCCACCAAAGACTAAAGTTAATGAATGAAAATATGGAGAGAAGACCCCTTACCATAGCCCAGAACACATTGAATTTTTTAAATTCATTAACATACCATAAATTACATGATATGGGAATAAAGTACAGAATATCAATAGTACTATGGGCTAAAAGGTTTATCCACAAGCACCATTTAATGAAGACGGTCTAGAACAAGGTAGATGAAATGCTTTCACAGGTTAATAACTTCAAGCTGGTTTTTAAAGAGCTATTTGAGGATGGCCTACCATCCTTTTGGGAAGAGGAATGATGGATGTTTTCTCAAGAGCACTATCATAGCTTGTTAGTTCAAAGCCGCATGGATCATTCCAAATTTGATGATTTGGAAAAAGGCCTAATGGGGAAAGCTGTCGTGGACAAATTGACAGAGGATTTCGAAATCTTACAAAAGTTCCTGATTATCAGGAGAGGATTGCCCAAGGTGTCATATGAAGCTTACATGGAGCTAGAAGTGTCAATTCGAGAGATGATGGAATATGATACCCCAAGCGCGGAGCAATGGAAAGCCGTGGAAAGGTTTGGAAAGACAAAATACATCCTTCATTCATGAGAACAAATGTCGCGCGCTGAGGAGCTGCTGGAATTGGACTTGTACCAAGTTGATTTAATTTAATGATCTGTTAGGATTGAAGTTGTAGTTTATTCCTAGAAGTTAGGAATTTAGTTATAAGACTTTAATTAAGCCGGTCATTCAGTTATGAATCTTCTTGGAAGATGAATCAATTTATGTATATAATTGCATCTATTTTATTTGATGGGGGTTTTTACTCATCCTGTTGTTGAATGTTTTGAAAGACATATTATTTTTGAATGACAGAGCGAATGGATAAGAATTATCAGAGACTCCTATGTCATTTCCATTACAGTCCGTATTTCTTTCCTTATGTGATTGTGTTTTCCAATGTAACACTTCATTCTATTTTTCTTCATATCTGAAACATGGTATTTGATGGTTAGAATTCATAATGTTTATGATCTGATCATCGTTTTTGATATTTTATACATTCTTCTACTAAAGTTAATATAGAACTCATCTTTGATGCTCTGTATTGATGGGCTGTTCATTGTCTCTTCCGTCTCACCTGAACTAAATGGATGACTGTGATGAAATGGTTACCTTGCCTTTGATAAATATCATGCATATGTCTTTGTGATATTTTTATTTCCATGTGAATCCATGCCCAATGGTTATGTGTTGTTTCAACCATCTATATAAATCTTTGGATGTTAGTCATATCTGGTCTCGTTAAATCTGTATTTAGAGATCCCTCTCTGGAAGAAAAAACAGTTTCTTTCTAAACTAGTTTTGCTGTTGCCTTGGGATTTACCTTTACAACCTTGGGTACATTCTGAGTGCTAACAAAATAGTGCCATTACCGAGGAACGAAAGTGCATATCTGCCCTAGGGGAACGACAGTGTTTAAAGAAAATTTATGTGGGAAAACAGGAATTTTTATCAGTAAAAGGTTGTATATTTGTCCTGGCGACTCCATTGTAAAACTTCTTCAGAACTTAAAGAGTCATTCTGGCTTCAAGAAGACACACGCGAGGTAACTCTGATACTGAAATCTTGAAAAGTTTTGAAGACCCAGAAAAGTTATTTAAAAGAAAAAATAAAGAAAAGTTAGGCTTTCCTTTGTTTGGTGCATCATCATCTCAAGATTCTCATATTGATCTAGAATGGGAAGTTAATGCTGGCAAAAGTCTGTTGAGAACCAAGTCTGAGTTTGACCTTAAGAATACTGAGTTCAATCCTCGTAGGTTAGAATCTTATTTGTTGGATTCCCTCTGGAGAGATTTACAACAAACCACTAAAGTTGAAACATTTGCCTCTCAAAGTACTCAAAGCTCTTCAGTTCTTGTGGATCCACCTAGACCAATGGCAGCCAAATTTGCTCCCTTGCATTTTCCTCCTTTATTACATGACCTTCCTCAGAATTATTCTCAAAGAATTTCTTTGTTTGATGGGAAGGTGACGTAACTGCAAAACAGCATGTTGCCAAGTTTGAAGATTTCATTGACTTAGAAGAAGTTGATTATCCGGATGTCAAAATGCGGTTATTTGCCCAAAGTTTGTCAGGTGAGGCAAAGAAATGGTTTAACGATTTGCCTAATGGATCTATAATAAATTTTCAGGCTTTCCAAAATGCATTTCTAGATAGGTGGGATGATAAACATAACCCTTTGCATCTCTTATCTCAGTATAACAGTCTCAAAAAAGGAGGTTTCGAATCTATCCATGAATTTTTGAGTATATTTATGAGGGTTTATAATTCCATTCCGGAAGATATAAAACCTTCTGCGGCCGCAGCCAAATTACACTATGCTGGGGATTTTGATAATGATTTTTCATTTTCATTAAGGGAGAGAAAATCAACAACTATTGCGGCCATGTTTATAGATACTCTAGAAGTAGAAGCAAATATGATGGCAAGTGGAAAGATGAAACATAGAGATATTGATAGAAGGAAAAAGGAAGAAAATGTGCCTTCTACTTCTTCTTCTACTAATGATGTCAAATTTGAAATGATGCTTAAAACCATGGAAAAGTTGATGGATAGATTAACTATGGATAAAAGGGGATTCAATAGAGAACAAGTTGAGCCTCAAATCAGGAATCCTAATTTCAGAAGACCGAATCCTCCTGTTCCTCCCCAAAACCGACAAAGAGACGTAAAGAATCCAAGAAATCAGGAGGAACAGCAAATTCGTCCACCATTCCCGAAAAATTATGTTGCTGATGAAGAATATCCCGCTAAAAATGAGATTCATCTTTTTGGAGAATAGGACTCAGAGATATATCTTACTGAGGAAGAGCATAACATGTTTGGACAGGAAGGTGGAAATGAAGAATTTGAAATGGAGACCGAGCAGTATCAAAGGGGTTATTTACATGCTATGGATGATGTGCAGAGGAAAATCAGACTGAGGAATAGGGATGTCCTCATAAATAAAGGAAAGGCAAACCCAAATCAGCCTTCCACTAGTTCTTTAAATGTAGAAAAGGGAAAAGCACTACAAAAAGAGTCTTTTGTAAATAAAGAAGTTGAAAATGATGTACAAAGGGATAAAATAACGAAGCAGGTGGCTCCGGTTGATGTGGAAAAATTTAGTTATGGATTCAATTTACAAAATAAACTTTCAAAGCTAAAAATATCTGTTCCATTTAATGAGTTATTGAGAAAAATTGAATACAGAAGTACTATCACAAAAATGGTCAAAAATCAAGGGGAATGGCAATCTGACATTTTAGAGTTGAACGATGATAACCCTGCTATTTCATTTGGGTCAAAGGTTGAAAACTTAGAAAGTGAAGAAGTCTCTCCTTTCTATTTGAGTTTAAATGTGCATGATAAGGTGGTCCACAATGCTATGCTAGACTCAGGGGCATCACATAACTTAATTCCGAAAGGAGTGGTAGAGAGTTTGGGATTGGAAGTAACAAGACCTTATAAAGATTTGTACTCATTTGATTTTAAAAGAGTGAAATGCCTTGGTTTGATTAAAGATATGGTGGTAACCCTAAATAAATTTCCATCTAAAACTATAGTCATGGATGTGGTCATGGAAGATATTCCACCTAAGTTAGGGGTACTGTTGTCAAGGTCTTGGACTTCCAAGTTCAAAGGTAGTTTACAGATGGATATGTCCTATGCTACAATTCCTGTTCAAGATGGGAGCAGAAGATTATATAGTGAAAAAAGAACCCCTTATGTAGTGAGCAGTCAAGATAAACCTGAAATTCATGACATCTATGATGTTGATACTGATTTGGGGTATTCTATCTTCTTTAATGATGTTGTCCCACATCATTTGCAAGAGGCATTACAGAGGAAGTCAGAAGAAAATAAAGAAAAGGAAGCGATGGAACAGGATGCTTTGGAAGCGAAACAAAAAAGGGAGGGCTAGTGGATTATGTACTTTGATGGATCTGCTGCAAAAATAGGTGTCGGAGACGGGGTGTATATAATTTATCCTATTCGGGATTTCAAAGCTTTATCATATAAATTAATATTTGAATGCAAAAATAATGTGGTAGAATATGAAGCTTTATTACTGGGATTGCATGCTTTGAAAGAGTTGGGAGCTCAAAGAATAAGGGTTTTAGGAGATTTAGAATTGGTGATAAATCAGATAAATGAGAGCTATCAAACCAGGCATCCTCGGATGAGGGATTATAGAAATGAAGTATGGGATATGTTGGGAAACTTCTTTACAGAGCATACAATTCAGGTAGTTCCCAGACATGAAAATTTGGTAGATGATTCTTTAGCTGTGGCCGCCGAAAAATTTGAGACCCTTGTTGCTGGTCAAAGGGAATACCAGGTGGAAATCGTAAATAGATCGTCTATTCCAGATAACTCTAAATATTGGCAGGTGTTCGAAGATGACCTCCAGATTAGAAGATTCTTAGAACTCTCAGGAGAATTTGTGAATACTTCTATTGATACCGAAAATGACAATGATGAGAGTATTCAAGATGAGGGAGAGCTTGAGAAAGAAGGGAATGGTGCTGAAAAATTAAAGGGAACCCTAGGAGGTAAGGATATTATCCAATTAAAAAATAATTTCATACCAAGAGGTCTGATTCCTTTGGAAATTTTTTTTGATCAAAATGATGTTGCTAAAAATCCAAAAGTAAAGCCTGTTGAGAATGCTGTTGAAGATAGAAATATTGGCACTAAAGAGAATCCTAAGATTGTGAAATTATCCAAGAAATTGTGCGAAAGAGAAAAAGAAGAATATGTGAAGTTAATGAAAAAATATACAGATGTCTTTGTGTGTAGTTATGAAGATCTCAAAGAATACGATACATCTATCATACAACATACGATTCCTATAAAGCTTGGGGAGAAACCCTTCAAACAAAAACTTAGAAGGATAAACCCTAAGTTACTTCCCATCATCGAGAAGGAGATTAAAAAGTTATTTGATGCCAAGATCATTATCACTCTAAGGTTTTCGAAGTGGGTAGCAAACCTTGTTCCTGTTAGAAAGAATAATGGAGAAATAATATTGTGTATAGATTTCTGGAACTTGAACAAAGTTTCTATGAAGGATAATTATCCTTTGCCAAAGATGGACCATATATTGCAGAAAGTAGTTGGGGCTGAAAGAATTTCAATGTTGGATGGTTTTTCTGGCTATAATCAGATCAAAGTATTACCTGAAGATCAAGAGAAAACTGCTTTCACTACACCTTGGGGCACTTTTATGTATGCAAAGATGCCCTTTGGCTTAATGAATGTAGGAGCTACTTTCCAACAGGCTATGGACATTGCTTTTGCAGGGGAAATCGAGAATTTTGTAGTGATCTACATGGATGATATCACAGTCTATTCAAAATTTGACAGAGAGCATCTGCGTCATCTGGAGAAAGTTTTCATGAAATGTAGGAAGTTTGGCATATCATTGAATCCAAATAAGTCCAATTTCACATTGGAAGAAGGAAAGTTGTTGGGCCATATAATATCAAAGGATGGAATAAAAATTAATCCTGAAAGGGTGAGTGCAATTTTGAAAGTAGGTGAACCCAGGAGTAAAAAAGAGATACAATCATTCTTGGGGCAGGTAAATTTTTTTAGAAGATTTGTGCCAAGTTTTGCTGAGATCTTAATGAATATCACAAACATGTTGAAGAAAGGTCACGAGATAAAATGGAATGCTAAAGCTAGAAAGTCTTTTTGGGAAATCAAAAAAGCAATATCAGAGGCTCCTGTGTTGGTGAGCCCAGATTTTACCAAAGAATTCTCAGTATTTTCATATGCTTCAAAATATACTATAGTAGAAGTTCTATTACAGAAAAATGATGAGAATTTGGAACAGCCCATAGCATTTTTTAGCAAAATGTTAAGGGATGGGAAATTGAAATATGACATTATGGAGAAACAAGTTTACGCCTTAGTCAAAGCATTGAAAGATTTCAGAGTGTATATTCTACATTCACATATAATTGCACATGTTCCATCTGCTGCAGTAAAGGGAATCTTGACACAACCAGATCAAGAAGGTAGAAGACCAAAATGGATTGCTACATTGTTGGAGTATGATATCGAAATAAAGCCCACCAAGTTGATTAAAGGACAAGGATTAGCTAAAATGATGGCTAACTCAAACTGTGAAGCTTTGCAAATTAATTTCTTATCTCACCAAGCTAATCAGTTAGATACAGAAGTGGAAGTAATGGCTGATTTTGTGGCTTCTCCATGGTATTCTGATATTGTATTTGTCCTTCGAAATTTACAAGCACCAAAGGGATTGAGTAAGTCAAGATCCTGATCTATAAAGTTGAAAGTTGCCAAATTTTGTATTCTAAATCAATATCTTTATTGGAAGGACCCCGGAGGAGTGTTGCTGAATTGTCTTTTGGAAAATGAAGCTCAGCATATAGTCAAAGAATTTCATAAGGGAGATTGTGGGGGACATCATTCTTGGAAAGTGACGGCAAACAAAATTCTAAGAGCAGGCTATTATTGGCCTACATTATTTTCAGATGTGTATAAAGAAACCAGTAAGTGTCATCAATGTCAAATTTTCGACGGAAAGATAAAAGTACTTCCTCTCCCTTTGAATCCCATAACAGTAGAAGCTCCTTTCTAGCAGTGGGGTTTGGATTTTATTGGTGAAATAAACCCCAATTCATCAGGACAACATAAATGGATTTTGACAGCTACAGACTATTTTACAAAATGGATTGAAGCTATTCCCACTAGGAGAGCCACTGAGTCTATAATCATGGATTTTCTTGAAGAAAATATATTGGCTCGATTCAGATGCCCCAGAAGAATAGTAACAGACAATGCAGCTGCGTTTAAATCCAAGAAAATGATTGATTTCTGTCACAAGTATCATATAAGCCTCAATCATTCCACTGCCTATTATCCATAGGGAAATGGGTTAGCTGAATCTTCTAATAAAATCCTAGTAAGGATCATCAGGAAATTGTTAGAAGATAACAAAAGGTCCTGGCACACGAAGCTCAAGTATGCTCTCTGGGCTCACAGGATTAGTACCAAAAGGGTGATTGGCATGTCTCCATTTCAACTGGTATACGTGACTGAAGTTGTTTTTCCAGCGTCGCTAGGTGTTCCAGTTATGAGATATTTTCAAGATCAGCAGGAAGAACCAAATCACATGCAAAGGAGAATAAATCAGATTATTGGGTTGGAATAACAAAGAAATAAGGCTTATGACAAGGTGCAGTTACATCAAGAAAAAATGAAAAATACCTTTGACAGAAGAATCAAAGAAGAACAGTTTCAGATCGATGATTTGGTCTTGAAGTGGGATGCTCCTAAAGAAGACAAACATGGGAAATTTGATCATATGTGGGTAGGTCCTTATGTTGTTGCTGGTTACAGAGGGAAAAACACATTTCTATTGGAATATCCAAACGGGGTTCCTCTGGATAGTAACCCCATCAATGGAAGGTATCTGAAACATTACCTGTCCTAAGGAGGAGGGTAAATTTTGTATTATAGTTTGTAAATACTTATTTCTCTTTACAAAGTCAACATGAATAGTAAGCCAAATGTATTTGAAGCCCATAGTGAAGGCCTTAAGATTCAGGAGGCATGCTTTCCTTTCTAAAAACAAAAAATAATATATCTACGAAAAATAAAAGATGAATTTTCTGGAAGTTATTGTGAAAAATCAAAAGAAAAAAAACAGGCACCTGGTCTATGATTTCTTTGATACCTCGCAGGGAGGATATCATCCCCAGATGGAGCCAGTTGTTAACAACCCTACCTAGCAGAGGTTCGAAAAGATCATAGTGAAGAAAGGGTAATGGTCGTGTATAATACTTTGGTTAAAATTTTATGATATGAAAGTATGGCAAGAGGCGAAAACAATGAGTTATCAAAGGATCAAACGGTGCTAAGCAAAAAGATGGAGATCAATGGCCTGTATTGTGTCTGATCTCTAAAAGATGCAAGAAGGATAAGTACGTGCGAGCATTTGATGTAGTATATAGATCAATGGTCATCAGTTCACTTGACGAGATCCATGGTCTGTGTAAACTCCTCCTTGTAAAACTGCACGTTTGTTAAACCAAGAGCCCCAGTGGAATATGGTACGTGCCACTTGATCTGATGGTGAGGAAATAACAACGGATTACATCGACGATCCTGGATGAATCCAGAATGGAAACTTGCAAGTTTGAGACAAGAACCCTCGGTGGAATTGAGTACGTACCGCTTGATCCAATGGCTGGGAAATAAAGGTGAAATAGATCGACGGTTGCTGATGGATCCGGAACGAAAAGTTGCATGGTAGTTGGATGTAAAGGGCGGTAGCAGAATATAAACCACTATACACATGGTCGATCGTAGTGTATTCCGGAGGAAAAAGTCGTTTGGTGAAAACCGCCAAAGGGAGCCTCCGGAGTGGGGTCCTATAAAAGCATAGTTGACTTGTTTGGTAATTATTTTATTGGCGTCGGACGATTGAAAAAGACCTGCGTGCTTGTCAACCTTCAACTGTCAATTTCGAACACACGCAACCACTGTAACAGGTAAGGCTCAAACGCCCATAATTCATCTATTTGGTTACCATTATCGACTGAAGTATGGACCAAGAAAAGGAATTGCAAGGGTCTGGTCGTATTTTAGATGACCGAGAAGACTATCTGGTTGATAGGGACCGAGGGGTGTGTGACCCTTTCCTGTCCATAGGAAGTGTATCGGCCAGTAAAGAGAGGTTGTGGAAATATAACTCACAGGGCAATGATATCTTAAATGTCTACAAATTCTTTTTATATTATTTTTCCATCATACAAACTCTGCATTTTCTTGAGTTCGCGGAATGGTGCGCGGTTAATTATTCCCCTTCTCAAAGAGTCATTGTGAGTCAATCTACGTCTCGAATACTCTGTCAAATTAATGCCAAAGCTATCTTTGAAAACCTAAACTTGCCCGAATGTTACCCTGACAGTCGCAAACCTGTTAATGAATCCATTCTTGCTGAATTGTACAAAAATAGTGGAACTGAAGTTCGTTGCAAATTCCTATCCAGCATTTTGAAAGAAGGTCAATCATTAGATGGTCTTTTCCTACCTTACTATGTTCATATTTTCAAATATGAAGTTCAATTGGTGGTATCCTTAGTTTGTCAAATCTTGGGTCTTGACTATGATTGTCGCGTAAATGAAGTCATCACGGGTTTTTTGTTAAAATTAAGTTCATTAAGTTCTAAATCTTAGTCGGTTCCTGTATTTAGTCTAGATGAGTACTTGGAAAAATCAATCCATCTTCAGTTAAGTGAATTCCCAAAGGTCAGGTTCTTTAAATTTCAAACTTACTTGTTGAACATGCTACTACGTTCAAACATCACTGAATTACAGTTTTTAAGTACTATGTTCTCTGCTGATTTGCCCAAGCAAATCAGCATGTTTGAATTTGCCAATTCAATTATGTCAGAGATTTACAAAATGTTATTTGATGAAATGTTGCCCCGTGTGCTAGAAGAGATGAAATGCCTGATGTAGTCCTCACCTGAGGATCGAATTGGAGACTGGTTCCTGTATAAATATTCCATTGTTTTGAGGATATATGGATTTACTGGGGAACCTTATAGGTTACCCGCTTTCCTTACTCTGAGAATTTTTGCATTAGAATTCATGAGGAAAAGGTTGCACTCAGAGGTAGAACATTTTGGAGCCTTTAAAAAATCTTCAAATATCAAATTCCCTCTCAAGGTTGGCTCTTTTATTTTTCAAAAATAAAGGTTCCCTGATGTTTATTGAAAAGCTGCTGGGGAGCATGGAATTTCAAAAAGAGCCAAAGGCCAATTATGATCCTCACCATGTAATTTCCCTGAGGAAGGAGGCCAACAAAAACAAACCATTTGAACACCAGTTTATTGAAGGATTGAATGAAACAGCCAATCTGTTGCAGTTTATGGAAACTCCAGGCTCCGATGGAGATGTAAGTACTTTACCCTGACAGTTGTGAACCTGTTAATGAATCCATTCTTGCTGAATTGTACAAAAATACTGGAACTAAAGTTCGCTGCAAATTCTTGTCCAGCATTTTGAAAGAAGGTCAATCATTAGATGGTCTTTTCCTACCTTACTATGTTCATATTTTCAAATATGAAGTTCAATTGGTGGTATCCTTAGTTTGTCAAATCTTCGGTCTTGACGATGATTGTCGCGTAAATGAAGTAATCCTGGGTTTTCTGTTAAAATTAAGTTCATTAAGTTCTGAGTCTCAGTCGGTTCCTGTATTTAGTCTAGATGAGTACTTGGCAGAAGCAATACATCTTTAGTTAAGTGAATTACCAAAGGTCAGGTTCTTTAAATTTTGAACTTACTTGTTGAACATGCTACTATGTTCAAACATCACTGAATTACAGTTTTTAAGTACTATGTTCTCTGCTGATTTGCCCAAGAAAATAAGCATGTTTGAATTTGTCAATTCAATTATGTCAGAGATTTACAGAATGTTATTTGATGAAATGTTTCCCCGTGTGCTAGAAGAGATGAAATTCCTCATGCAGTCCTCACATGAGGACCGAATTGGAGACTGGTTCCTGTATAAAGATTCCACTGTTTTGAGGATATATGGATTTACTAGGGAACCTTATAGGTTACCCGCTTTCCTTACTCCAAGAATTTTTGCATTAGAATTCATGAGGCAAAGGTTGCACTCAGAGGAAGAACATTTTGGAGCCTTTAAAAAATCTTCAAGTATCAAATTCCCTCTCAAGGTTGGCTCTTTTATTTTCATAAATAAAGGTGCCCTGATGTTTATTGAAAAGCTGTTGGGGAGCATGGAATTTCAAAAAGAGCCAAAGGCCACCTATGATCCTCACCATGTAATTTCCCTAAGGAAGCAGGCCAACAAAAACAAACCATTTGAACACTAGTTTATTGAAGGATTGAATGAAACAACAAATTTGTTGCATTTTATGGAAACTCCAGGCTTCGATGGAGATGTAAGTACTTTACCAGTTACAATATCACAAGTGACAGAGGGTCCTAATGTTTTGATTAAAAGGAGTCTGTCTGAAATTGAAAGTATGGAAGTGGATGAAGATGGGTCATACAAAAAGGCAAAATTGTTGCAAGTTGGTGGAGTATCAAGTGAAGAGATTTCTTATGATTTCAAGAGAGTTTCTTTAGTCCCAACAAAATCTGTGCAGGTAAATCAGTTTTCTTTTAAAAGTGTAGATGGTTCAGAATCAAGTCCAATTTTCAAGTCCAAAGAGGAACTCAAGGCCAGTTATATGGAGAAGCGAAAGCAGTCTCTGGAAGAGACAAGGATTTTGCTCCCACGGGTAAGGAATTTGAACAATCCAAAAACCTCCTTGATTTCTGCCAGAGATGTAGAAAGAAACACCTTCAAATTGGCCATGGTAAATGACAAAAAGATGATAGAGATGGAAGTGAGGTTGGATAATATTAGTGTACCCGACAAGATACAGCTACACAAGCAAACAAGTGACATTATTTATTCAGACCTATTGCAAGCTATGATGAGAATCAATAAACTACAAATTTTGGTAGATAAGTTAGAGGTTCAAGTAAAACATGAAAAAGTTGAAAATAAGGCCATTGCCATTCAAATTAAAAAGCTACAAGCAGATATTGCCAGTTCAGGAAGTGAAAAAGATAACACCTAATAAATCAGAAGAATGCTGGAAGAAAAGGACAACGCTCTCCAAGTTTTGAAGAAAAAGTTGAAGATCCCAAACACTGAGCATGTTCAATCATCCGAATTATTGGCACTGCAAGAAGAGAAAGACAAAATCTACCAGGAGATGATGGAACATAAAGGAAGAGCTCTTAAATTACAAGAGGAAAAAGACAAGTGGGAAAATGAACAGAGTGAGCTGATATCTCAAATTGCCCTGCTAAAAAAGGACCAAAATGATGAAAAGGAGATCATGGAGGAATTGATGAGTCAGACTCCCACAGATGAGGACTTGTCTATTGTAAATATTGAGAAGCCATTAAATTATTTTTCTGCAGATGATTTGTTAGTACCTATGTCCCAGGTGAGCCTAAAGGATGAAGAAATAAAAGAGTTAAAGATAGAAAATGCCAAGATCAAGTCTGAATTAGCCAAAGTAAGTGAGAATAAAAATAAAATATTGCAAGACAGAAATCAGCTGCAAAAGAAATTCAATGAACTAAAAGAAAGAAACATTGGGAAAGGTCCTCTCCAAGGGGAAAAACACATCATTTGGGACACCTTATCTATAGAAATCACTAAATTCAGGCACCATCCGAACTTTATCGATGATCAAAGCGTATTGATCAATTTTGCCCACCAAATACTAAAGTTAGTGAATGAAAATATGGAGAGAAGACCCCTTACCACAGGCCAGAACACATTGAATTTTTTAAATTCATTAACATACCAGAAATTACATGATATGGGAATAAAGGATAGAATATCAATAGTACTATGGGTTAAAAGGTTTATCCACAAGCACCATTTAATGAAGACGGTCCAGAACAAGACAGGTGAAATGCTTTCACATGTTAATAACTTCAAGCAGGTTTTTAAAGAGCTATTTGAGGACGGCCTACCATCCTTTTGGGATGAGGAAGGACGGATGTTTTCTCAGGAGCACTATCACAGCTTGTTAGTTCAAATCCACATGGATCATTCCAAATTTGATGATTTGGAAAAAGGCCTAATGGGGAAAGATATCATGGACAAATTGACAGAGGATCTCGAAATCTTACAAAAGTTCCTGATTATTAGGAGAGGATTGCCCAAGGTGTCATATGAAGCTTACATGGAGTTGGAAGTGTCAATTCGAGAGATGATGGAATATGATACCCCAAGTGTGGAGCAATGGAAAGCCGTGGAAAGGTTCAGAAAGACAAAATACATCCTTCATTCATGAGAACAAATGTCGCGTGCTGAGCAGCTGCTGGAATTGGCCTTGTACCAAGTTGATTTAATTTAATGATCTGTTAGGATTGAAGTTGTAGTTTATTCCTAGAAGTTAAGAATTTAGTTACAAGACTTTAATTAAGCCGGTCATTCAGTTATGAATCCTCTTGGAAGATGAATCAATTTATGTATATAATTGCATCTATTTTATTTGATGGGGGTTGGAACCCATCCTGTTGTTGAATGTTTTGAAAGACATATTATTTTTGAATGACAGAGTGAATGCATAAGAATTATCATAGATTCCTATTTCGTTTCCATTACAGTCCGTATTTCTTTCCTTATGTGATTGTGTTTTCCAGTGTAACACTTCATTCTATTTTTCTTCATATCTGAAACATAGTATTTGATGGTTAGAATTCATAATGTTTATGCTCTGATCATCGTTTTGGATATTTTATACATTCTTCTACTAAAGTTAATATAGAACTCATCTTTGATGCTCTGTATTAATGGGCTATTCATTGTCTCTTCCATCTCACTTGAACTAAATGGATGACTGTGATGAAATGGTTACCTTTCCTTTGATAAATCTCATGTATATGTCTTTGTGATATTTTTATTTCCATGGGACTCCATGCCCAATGGTTATGTGTTGTTTCAACCATCTATATAAATCTTTGGATGTTAGTCATATCTGGTCTCATTAAATCTGTATTGAGAGATCCCTCTCTGGAAGAAAAATCAGTTTCTTTCTAAAGTGGTTTTGCTGTTGCCTTGGGATTTACCTTTACAACCTTGGGTACATTCTGAGTGCTAACACCCCCAATAATATTAACAGGTGGTCTCCTGGGTATGGAGACATTTTACCCATTAGGTTTCCCACATGGGGTGTCCATACTTATATGGTAAGGGATTCTAGGGTAAATACTTCTTGGTGCCATACGTTGATAGTTTTGATTGACCATAAGAGGTCGAATTCCTGAATAGGTACAGTCCCATGAAGGTTGTCTAAAGGTAGGTTGAACCCATGAGGGTTTTCCCATAAAGGGAGAGGGTATAACTATGTTGGTAGTTATGGAAGGTACACTAACTAAGTGTTACCCTACAGTGACATTTTTCCACATACTGGAAGAATTTATCATGGTTAATGAAGAAACTTAAGCTAGGGATTCCCCCTAGTCATGAAAGGTACAGGAGAATTAGACATAGATGGGATATTCTGATCCCGTGGGGTGGGGATGGAGGGTTGACCTAGATCATATGTAAACACATTTTGAACTAGTGACCCTGAGATATAAGCCACAAGAGATGGTGGAGGAGCATTATATTCAAGAATGGTTTTCCGTGAAAGAGAAACAAAGGGAGATAAGCTTATTTTCCTTAAGTTATCCCCGATTATGCATAAATGAGTAAGGGTTTCATGGGCAGGACCAAAGATCTCATCATCCGCAGTAAATCAAGTTTCTTGAGGGGGGTTATGATAAGGTTAGCTAGTGGCACCATATTCAAAGATGCCACAGTGTCATCTTATGGATGGGTAAAGACCCATTCTCATGCACCAGATTGACCTTCCATTAGAAAACAAAAGGGTGTGTCATCTGCAAAAGGTTGTTGAACTATCACTAGAGTGGATGGATTTTTAAAGGAAGAGTTTTCTTCAATGGATTCAGTAAACGGAATTCCTTCTACATGTGAATCAATTGTAACTGGTTGGTCCATGGTTTCCCCTTCTCTTTCTTCCATGACAGGAGGAAAGCCAAGTTGTAAACCCTGCAATCTACAAGATTGTCTCACAGGTAAATCATACAGAATGCTGGTTGGAAACTTCTACTCTACTCATTTATCAAAAGAAGATATCACACACAAACAATCATACCTAAGCTAATGAAACAAGGAAACCCAAGTAATAGGAGGGTTTGAAGAAATCCAGTTCCTCAGTAGGGTTTTCAAGTTGTCACAACTTGTGATATATCACAGGGTCCAACATTAAAAAGAGATAAGGAGGATTGGGACCGTACCCTTGCTTGAGTACCCACATACCTGGACGACACGTGCGTAGTAGCTCCCTGAGTGATTTTTGTAGTGTATTGCTCCAAGACGATGACCAAAATGACTTTCTCAATCTGCATAGGTTTCCTAGGAGGGTCTCTTGATATACACTAGGTATGTGGGAGCTCAAATCCATGTTGGTGTTGTCTGATGCACAACCGTTCGTAAGAGACCTTCTGATATACTACTGAGTATGTGAAGAACATTTTGATATAACTCAAGGAGACGTGAAAATCCATTTGATATATCGGTTGGTACATGGAAGAACCACGTGATCCCTGGGATGCAGTGAAAGACAAAAACAATAGATCCTATGTTTTTCGTCACCGTACATGTCTTCTAACCTATCACTCAAATTACTAAATATTTTAACCTAAGCTACCGTCCAATTTTATCTTTAAGGTTAGTGAATGCTTGTAGAATGTGAAACAATTGCAAGATTAAAATATTTAGATGCAGTGTGATTTTTCTCTTTGATGAACTCTACCTAGAGTAAGAAAGAGACTTTTCCTTTTTCAAACAAGAATACTATGCAACTTTTAACAATTCACCTTCGAGTTTTTCAAAATATTTCCTGGAACACACAACGATTTCCAATGCTAAGTATAAGAGATATCTAAGATGAAAAGGAAATACATTTTTCTAATTCCTAAATTCCTATTCTTTCTTAATCAACTCCAAAAAATAAAACTCCCAATCATTCAAGTGAACCAAAGTAATCAAATCAAACAATTGTTTTTTATGTGATTCAAAAAAGAAATGGTAAAGGACAAAATATCACACGAAATAGAGTGCAAGAAACTACAACGCTTTCCTTTCCTACATATATAAAAGGATCTTTCAGGGATCAATGGAACAACTACAAACCCAAGAAAGAATTCCATACAAAAATTTTCAATTCCAAATATTTTTACAAGCACAGTCTTAAGATCTAAACCCAAATAGGAAAGTCAGGATAAAGTCACTACTAGACTTGTCAATAAGCCAAAATGAAGATTACCAAAGACAAAAAATTTCAAATACAATCCGTAGATATGGAGATAGCCTACCTCTACACACTCTGAAGGGTTACACAAGGGTGTCATATGTTAGTCAACGCTCCTTGTATGTTACTGAACAATGTCAACGGTGCACTATACCTAAGGAGAAGAGGCGTCAACGACGCTAGATGGAAGTGGGAAAGAGGAATCACCAGGGTTTTGATGATCTGTCAAGTACACCCAGGTGCGTCGGAAGATATGGAGAAAAAATACAAATAATATTAAGAATAAACCAATGTGGACCAAACTAGAATTATGGTAAGAAAAAATAAAAACCAAAGAAAGAAAATGAGAGTGCGGTAAGGTGGATTAGTCACCTTAAATATTTAAACGAGTAAGAAAAAACTATACAAGCTTGTAATTAAAAGTGACATAAAAAATCACATATCTGATTGGATCTCTTTTTCCCCAGTATGGTTGCCAATTTGTTACTGGGAATATTTCAATCAGTGCAAAAACAGTTTGTTCCCCTAGCCTGGATGGGGAATATCTAGAACAAAAAACCATAACAACAAATCCTTCTCCTAGATAATTGAATTAATTGAATGTTAATATTTCCTTACCTCAATGATGGAGATTGTCCTTTCCTTACGGATCTTTTGTGGTCCAATCTACCTGCAAAAAAGTATCAAGAACAAGACAAATGGTGAAAGAAATAAGACATTCCAAATATCTATACTATTAGTCAAGGAAAAGAGTAATAATCAACTTATATTAACACAAATTGGTTATGGAAAAAAAGAACATGTTTGTATTGATAATAAAAGAGAAAGAAGATACAACTGAATCCTTTACGCTGAAGATTCAATCTCACAATACGTTCAACATCACTCTTACACACACTCTACAAGATTATGCAGGTCCCACTCACAAAGACACTCACAATGAAACTCACAATGAGACTCACAATTGCACTTTCTTTCCTCCTACAACAACTATAATTCCAACAACATGAAGATACTCTCTTGGTCTCTCTCTCACATGGTCCATGTAACTTTATTTTATAGGCCAAAGGAAGCCGAAAGGGGTTGAGATATTTTGGGAGGAATGTAGGGAATGTTCCCTATAGGATAGGAGCTCGAGTACCACCTATCTTAAGTGGTTAGGATCATCCTCCATGAGAGATTTCACCTAGAAGGTTCTCAAATCTTCTCTTTGTTTCCCTTTTTGGATTGTTAACGCTCTCTGCAAATGGGCTAAGTGAGACTATGCTCCTTGTAGTTAGGAGACAGGCACCATTGGTGCTCTCTATCAATGGACAAGAGGTGTCAGTCCTGTCTAACGCTCCGTGCTGGGAAGAAAGGTGCATCATACTACCTAGGGTTGAGTAACAAATTCTCCAGAAGATGATTTGGCCAAGGGAATTTAAGGGATCAAGCAGTAAGATAATTTTTGGGTGTAACAACAATCTATTAGAAAAATATGTAAATTTTCAAAAGCAAGGAAAAGCAGGTAGTTTCAAAAGTAGAAAGTTGAGGAAAATAAATCAGTGCAAAAGGAGGAAACTTTGGTAAAGGGGGGATGCAATTTACATTTTGGTGAAAGGATGCAAGAAAGGAAACATCACCAATAATAAACAAGGAATATTTTTCTCAAGGAGGGAGAATACCCACTTTGGGTTGAGTGATGCAAGCAGAGAAACATCATCCTGTGATTGAACGTACTAAATTTCTCACGTGGGGTGCACTCTTGGCTTAGTGTTAGTAATTGCAAGTGGGTAACTTTACCAACAGGTGGATGACTTGCTCAACAAGTAACTCAAGTTTTATTCAGGATTCTTCCAACTCCATTTCTTAGTTTGTATTGTTAATTTTTTTTGTGTCCAGTGAAGCTAAGCTTTCAATCTTAGTGATGAGCCTCTGTTCCCTTGGGTGATGTGCCCCAAGTATCCATTCCCTTCTCTTCTATCATATTCAATTATTCAGTGCATATTACAGAGGGAAAATGACCATCCATTTAAGATACATCTTGATCACTAATAATACCCATTAATCCATAGAATTTGAGCTCCAGTGAATGAAGCTTCACCTATGCTCTCAGATCGGTGTCGGGTGCTAGTTCTAGACTTCCAATTCTCAATTTTGGACACCATTTGAGGAGATCAGACATTCAAATATTCTCTTGAAACTATCATCCCCATATCTATGTTATGACCTATGTTTCACATTAATATTTATGTCCATGAAATACATAATGATAAACTTTTATGAGAAATGTCTTCCAATTCCCATTTCAGGGGCCTTTTTGTAAGTTTTAGGCATTAAATGTGATGTAATGGCCATTATAGACATAAATAAGTTATATGATGCATCATACAGGTCATATAAATAATTAATATCCATTAGTTTTAGGTCTGATAAATTGCAGCATGGAAATTTATTGTTGTTTCCTTACCCTTGCTCATTGACTAGTCAATTTTGACTAGTTTTATAGTTTTTAGTGCTATGAATGATATGTAAACCCACTTATAATTTTGTAACTTGTCATAGGTTGTAAACCCAATTAGCCTTATGTACATTGTTTTAGGCTGTTAATTCACCCCACAACCCAACCTAATTCATAGATCAATATTTTTTTGGGTACGTATAGCATTTGAGTGGCCTCCTCTGCGCACGCTTTCCCTAGGCCAAAATCCCAGTTTTTTCCCAAGCATTTCCAAACTCCTTGAAATTGTTTCAGATCTGTTCCAAACCTATTAAAATTTTATTTTATGCTTAATAAATGATTGAGCAATCATCTAATCCTTTCATAAGCCTTGGTTAATTGGAATTGATTGTTCAATCTCAGTTTGCACAGGTTGGAGCACCCAGAATCCTTGGAGTAGAATTCATCATGGTTGATGCTCAAAACCTAAAAGGGCCCAACATATAGGTTCTCAGGGATATGAAATTTTAGTCTCCAAACATATCCTTTGGTTTTATCCATTTACCGTCTTACACCATCAATTTATGTCTTTTTTACATGTATTGTCTCTTGTTGAATAAAGTTGTCAATAATTTGCAAAAATATTATTCAAATTTTAATAATATGAGAAGTAGGAGTTAATATTCTGATATGATTCAAATCATGGATATTACAGCTGTATCATAGCACTTTCCTCCACCTCTATGGAAATTACTCTCTCAAGTTGAAGAAAATTGCAGCCATGTCCTAAAACTCTGATGATGACTATGATGAGTAGTGTGAAGAAGAAGAAATCCTCTATGTTGATGTAGGATTACCAAGAGATCAATATGATGAAGTCTATTGGCTATCATATAGAGAAGAGATCAGATATAATTCTCCCATTTTTAAGAAATACTTGAAAAATATGATAGAAGCATGTGAAAACATGCATCACTATTACAAGTATCTAGCTTTGGGAAAGAATATTGCTGTAGTCATGACTTTCAAAGAGTATGTCAATATAAAGTATGGATTTTTGGCTCTAGAATGATGATGAAAATTATTTCAAGAGAAACAAATCATCCATAGAGGAATCAAGTTGTTCCAACCCTGTGATTAAAGAATAAGAAAGAGGATCCAAAGGTGAATATTCATCAAATCCATATGCTTGTCCAAGCATTGTGAGAATGTTTGGTTTTTCTTCAAACAGAGCTTCCAAAAGTTGTGAGTTGAGTACCAGTCAATATGAATAAGTTTCAAGTCAGTTGGAGGAGAATATAAATGAAGTAGAAGCAGAGATCCATGAGGTGGAATGCAAGTCACCGCAAGGTGACTGCATGGGAGAAGAAAGGGAAGATGAATGCACTTATAGATTCTTTGTGGGTGATCTCCATATCACTACTAAGGATGTTGGTTAATGTTAGGGTGGTGAGACATATTTTTTCTAATATCCAAAATAATTTTATAAATCAGATTTGCAGTCACCTCTCGAGCCTCATAATGAAGAAGAAGACAAGGCTGCACCATTTGGGTGTGAACCAAATAAGTTGGTGGAAGAGAAGGTCACCATAGTGCTCCTACATAAAGGTGAGGAAGATGAAATGAAAATTTATGGTGTACTTTATAATCTATGCAAACATCACACTTGATTACAACTTTCAGAGATACCCTCCACTTCATATCATGGAAGTGATTTTGCAGAAGATTCAGAAGCTGACCAATAGGTTGAAAATGAAGTATGTATTGTGGATCCATGCCAAAAGAAAGATGTTCTTATGTGTCATCCATTAGAATATATTAGAACATTAATACATCCTCATTACCTTAGTTTATACCTTAGTTAATTTCATTTGCTTCTAAGCATTAAGTTCCTATGGTTTAGACTTAGGGAAATTGATCTTGGAGGTGAACTGGTTATTTTCAGACTATTCACACATGCAACAACACCCTATATGGGTAAACCCAGAACATGTACACCCTCATTTAATTTATTGGAGTGTTACCTTCTTGATTTGGTGAATATGGGTTTGACTAGGGACGCTAATGATGTATTTTGTCCATTTTTGGCTCTCCTATGAGCATTTATTGTCACATTGAGCCTCCCACACAAATCTATTTGCTCACCCATGCATTCCTTGGAATCATTATTGCCCCAACACACTTGACCAATTTTCACATGAGGTTTCATGACTGTTTGGTCTAATTCAGAGCTTGCTTGGTCCACCTAAGGGGCCTAAGGGGGATTGAGATCAATTTTTTCCATGTCACATGTACACTCCCAAATGGATTCCTAATCCTGAAGAATTGTTCCAGATGTAATATATATGTTCTAAACACATTTATATGTTATACAATTCAATAATATCCACTTTGTGTTCACATGTGTATGTAAATTTTGTTCCTCTTTTAATATTTTTGTTGGTTTTTGCAAAGTAATTTGAATTGTGAGAGTCTCTTGCCATCATATATCTAGATATAAAAAAAATTATCAAATGGTATTAGATATTATTGGAGTTTCATATCAATATTGAGTGTTTGAGCTTCATTTAAAATAGTTTCCAGATAAAATTTGAGTGTTTTTACAAGTACTTTCAGTAAATTCTCACCACTAGCACAAGCAGAGATGGAGAAAAACCACATCTTTCTCACTCCATTCAATTACTTTGAATGGAAGGCAGATATGGTCATCCAACTTAGATCTAAAGGTTTCTACAGGGTCACCATGGGTAAATAAATGGAACCAAACTCTGCAGTAGAGATGTCAAAATACTTCAATAGACTAGCTGAAGCTTTTGGGATGTTATGAATTAGTATTTCGAGAGATATCCTCTTTCATGTTGACAATTTGAAAACACCAAATGAAGTTTGGCTCAGGATCGAATCTCTCTTTGGGAAAGCTGGTGAACTAAGTGGACACCAGCTCGAAAATGAGCTCATCACCTTGAGCCCAACCCATTTTGACACCATCCAAGAGTTCTTCACTAGATTTAAGTCTTTGGTACTTAAACTTAAGAAGTTTTGAATTGAGAAGAAGGAAGAACAAATAATACTATCAATCCTTTCAAAGTTGGGGCTAGAATATTTAGTGTTTGATAGCACATTCCATTCTAGCAAGTTAACCATTCTAAATTGGCAAATGCCAACACTAGCAAGGTTCATGCAGTCCTTGACTCAAGAGAAGGAAAAGCTAGTGAAAATGGGAACCATAGAGACGAGCAAGGATCAACCTCTTGCTGCAGGTGTTTCAAATGCATCCAAAGGAAAGCAGAAAGCCAAAAGTTTGAAACAACCAGAGAATAAGAAACAAGACAGACACAAGAATCCTGGTTGGGGTTCTAATCCTTGCAAGGACAAGGACGGGAAGGGAAAGGATAAAATCAAATGCACCTATTTACACAAGGGATGGAATCTAGAGAGATATTACATGAAGAATACCATTGACATGATGGCATGAATACTAGATAAAAACAACATCCCAGTCCCAGATGGAGCAAGGAAAAAGAATGACACATCAAGTTCTAACAAGAAGGAGAAATATCATGCTTTGGCTGCAGGTTCTTCAGATCCCTCCACCGTCATCATTGATTTTTTAGAATCTAGGAATATAGCCTCTATCCTAGACCTATTCATTTTCATGTATTCAAATAGCTTCCCAGCTATTCGAATGAGAGATGACTCTGAGATCCAGACCAAGGGAGTTGGCAGGATTGACCTTGATCATGGATATTTCAATGATGTCCTCTATGTACCAAACTTGGAAAAAACATTGTTGTAAGTATACCAAATTACACATACTAGAGAATTCAAGACAGTAACATTTACTCCAGATGTGGTAGAGATAGCACAATCTCCTCCAACAAAGTTGTGGCATTGGGGTATGCAAATCACCAAGCTAGAATGTATAAATTCTCAAAATTTCTTCCAAATTCTAGTTAACAAGTGCTTATTTCTCATGCCAATGAAACCTCTAAGCTATGGCATGATATATTTCATCACATGAACTAAAAATAACTTCAATCACTCAACAAGGATGATATGGTGGAAGCGCTTCCCCATATCAAATATTCCAATGATGCATGCATTGGTTGTGTGGTGGGAAAGCATCCTGTTACCACCTAAGTTGTACTTAGTGTTTTTTTTATCAAGTGATCCTGGTGAACTGGACAGGGTTGACTTGTTTGGAGTCCAAAAATACCTTTGGAAGTACTTCTGGCAAGTGCTTGTTGTATCATATCACATGTTCATACCCCATGGGGGAATTGTAATAAATGTTCTAGCATGATAGTGTCTATAAGAGACTCGGTCTCTTAGAATTCATTTGTCAATCCGATCAGCCCAGGGTGTTTTTTCCCTTGGTTATTATTGGTTGTTGAATAAACGACTGATAATTTCTGAGTTTTTCACTCCATACCTCCAAAGTTGGGGTGGTCGGCTTGGAATTTAGGCCTATTGAGGTTATTAGAGTCTATGTGTCAATGTATAAGCATGCTAGACATCATTTTTGAGTCATATGAACATGTCTAAGTCCCCCTAGGTGTTTTTCAATTTTTCAATTTTTTAGTTTTTTCAGTGTTTTTTATTAAATTTTAATTTTTCCAAGTTTAGGCTATTTTTTAATAAGTTAATTGGAAAAATTGATTTTGTAATAAAAGTGGGCCAAATAATTGGTTTCAATCATGTAGGTGCTCATTTTCAAGATAAGAGCACCATGTAAACCCATGGACCCACTATTTCCTAAGTTTTGAGTGATCTTCCATCACTCAGGTCAGAAAGCCCCAAAAATCAATTATTGATTATTTTAATTAATAAATTGATGAATAATGGAGCAAATCCAAAATTAATAAATCAGTGGATTCTTAATTGATTTGATTGAAATCAATCAGATCTGGAGCAGATTGACTGGATCTGACAAATCCTTGACTGAAGGAGGAGATCAAATCAGATCCAGAGTTGATCTACACCTGTCTTCATGGGGAATTGTGCCCTCTCTCTCTCCTCCACACGTGTGGACTCTCCTGGATGCTCTGTGGGCCGATGTGTCGGTGTATGGGTTGATGTGTCAGCTCAATCAAGCCCCTGATTGACAAGTAGGCTCAGTACAGCTTCATTTCTGCATTGATGAACTCTCCATCAGTTGATTTCAGTTGATTCCATGAGGAATTGTGCCCCCTGGGCTGGATGGCCTGTAAATTGTATATATCCTGCTTGAGGCTCCCTCTTCCAAGCTACTTAGAGCTGGACTTAAGGGATTTCCATTGTAACTGTGTACTGATCTTCATTTGTTGAAATAAAGAGAAGATTTGGAGGCTCAATTATGGAGTACCTTTCATGTGTGGATTGTCATTGTCATGCTACATTCGAGGTGAAACTGCTAATTTTTTCAATTTTTTGCACTTAACTATTGTCTGACTGAATGGTTGTTGAGATCATAAGGATAGATCATTGTAATTAAGATTACTTACTTCTATTTTCTGCATATGTTTGAATGAGTTAATACCTGTATGTTAAACAAGATTATTTGCATGCTGTATCATCCCCTTCTCATATGTATCTTCAGATTTGATAGTTTTGTTTGCAGGAGTTGTTTTGTATCTTATACGTTTGTTGTGATTGGAATATCTATGGTTCAGGTTTGATTCCATTTATTTCCAGCATATATTGCTAATATCGCGCCCCTTGGTGCTTCACTACCAAGTTTTCTCTGCAGATATACTTCAACAACAAGCACCTTTCTTCCCCTTTCTCTCCTTTAAAAAATCTTAAATTTTCCTCAAACTGGTTACTTTAAAGGTTTCTTATTACTCTGATCTATCTCATTAAGAAAAATACACATAGATATAATTAGTAATATCCCTTCCAAATTCTATATCTTAGTTTTGTTTTGCACATAAAGTTCAATTTCAAGAGATCTAGCTAAAATTACCATATTGTCGCAAGCATTTTTAGTGAAAAATCGTAGCTTGCTGTTAAGGTAGTTTCATTTTCTGTTATAAATTTCAATATTCTGAAATATCAGTGAATATTTAATTGGCAGCACAAACAGCAAGCCAAGATCCCAAGGAAAGCTTGCTTTCCTTGGTTCCTTTCTCGCCTGTTTAGCTAGTTTTAGCTTCAATTTTTTTGAGATAAGGTAGGCTGATCCAAAGGTACTCTTAAAGTGCTTTTGGGATTTTTTTATTCTAACATGATCGCTGTATTTTAGCATTTATGACAGAAAATAAAGGAATCTACTGTCTGAAGTGGCCTCAGGAACGTTCAAATCCCCCCAGGGGTCTCCCTTTTAACCAAAAACTCAAAATTTTTCCAAAGTTGTAAAATATTGGTTTCAGCCTGTATAAGGACCAAGAAGTTTCTGATATATCAGTGCTC
>LPNX011041716.1:223092-279974 GCA_001517045.1 Pseudotsuga menziesii | reverse complement strand
TGTACTTGGCTGCGGTTTGTCCGATCAGTCAAGCTGTATCAAAAGCACTTGGGTGACTAGTATAATTAGGACTCACTCTCGCCAACTGACAAACCATCAAGTGAAAATCCAACACCTAGATCAAACCTTTACGATGGTAAAATACCCAAAGGAAGCAGGAACTTACTGAAAAGTGACCTCGGGGCGCCGATCTCTGTCACACCCTAATGGGTGCATTACGAACAATAGCCCCAGAGACTCCATTTAAACCCACATATTCCTTGCAGGTAGCTGTGAAGGTTTAGTTTTGGACATACTCCAAGTACTCTCAAGTATATCTGGAGTCCCCCCTTTGCCTAATTTAATCAACTCATACTTCACATTTAACTTAAAACATACCAAGAGGAAATCGCAAAACATTCACTCCAAGCACATGCAAGCATATTGATTCTATTTTTGACTCCATTCTAAGGCAATGGTTAACTTTTTGCTTTATATATATATATATATATTGTGTCTCAATATTGTGCTTTCGTGTGTTCATCTTTTACATCTTGCCATCTGTGATTATCTATAGTTAAACTGTAAACTCCTAATTAATTCTCCTTAGTAACTTAATAGGGTCTACCCCCGTTGGCTCCGTTAGGAGTTGAGCCTAAACAAAGGAGTCAAGAACAAGGTGACATCCTTGACTTGAGACTTTCCCCCAAGGACACACCGAGTGGCTTGAATATTTCTACCACGTGACCCAGGTGTGTGAAAGGCGACAACACTTTTTGGCACCGTTGCCGGGGATAAATATTTTTATTCCCGAGTACGACTTAGCTTAACTTTTTTCTAAACAACTAAAAGGATAAAAAAAACTTTTGATTGATCTAGTCTTTAAAAAACATAAAAATTAAAACTCGATCCATCTGGCAACTCCACTGTCTAACATCCCTTCAAGAATTTCTACCTGAAGAAACCACCGACAATTATTCAATCCTCTCCCTGATCCCGAAAGGTTTATTATGGAAAGATTGAATAGGCAGACTTCTCATAGAAACCTTGAAGATTTAAGAGACCAATCCCTCTCAGATATCCATCACATATTTGTAGAGAGTCATACCTTCCAATCTCAAGAAATGACGGAATTTTACAAACCCCTTGACTTTTCTCAGATAGTAGGTGCTCCTCATGACATTCCGAATGATGCTATCAAGAAGCTCCCCATGTTCGAGGGAAATAATGCTACCACTACCAAGACTCATCTCCGAAAGTTTGAGAGGCACCTAGTCATAGTGCTGCCACTGACCATGAATATGTAAAAATGAATCTCTTTTCTTTATCCTTAGAGGATGATGCTGCGAAGTGGTATGCCGACCTTGGTGATGATTCATATAAAACCCTTAATGAATTCCTAGAAGGTTTTAAGAAGAAATGGGGGGAAAATAAAGAACCAATACATTTGCTTGCTGCCCTTCATAATATAAAGAAGATGGAAAATGAAACCATTGATGAATTTAATACTAAGTTATGACGTGTGGTTGCAGACCTCCCTAGATAAATCAAGCCAAGGGATGCCTCCACCCTCATATCTTACATCGAAGATTTCACTGGGGATTTGAGGTACCAGTTAAGGGACAAAGATTCGACCGATATGAAAACTTCTCAGGATCTGGACGAGAAAATAGAAAGGAATATGCAATCTTCGGGAAAATCCAACATTCCAGGTTACACTAGGGGAAACACTTCGTACAACAAAGAGAAGGGAAAGGCCATTTAATTAGAGGAAAAGGCAACCTCTAAAGACCCCATGGAAAAGGTAACTAGCCTATTTGAAAAATTCATGACAAGCCAATCTGTGCAATTAAATAATATTCAGAACATAATAGTTACACTAGAGAGAAATAATGGACCTAGGAATTTTCAGCCAAAACAGAATCAAGTGTATCAAAAGAAGTTTCCTCAGTAAGAGCCTAGGATTCCAAAACAGTTAGACTCAACTAACCTGGTAGATGAAGTAATTCCATGGTGTAGACCTTGTGAGCAATTCCATCCAGAAAGTACTTGCTACATAGCAAACCAGGTTATAGAACATGGTATGGCGGAGGTCAGCAATCAGGAAACAACATCAAGCGAGTCTGATCATGTGTACATGGTAGGCCGAACCTATCCTCTATCAAACCAACATTGGCAGTAGGCCATGGATTATGGTTTCGAGAAGGATATCCTGTCTAACTTTTATGGTGTAATGCCTCCTCTGGAAGCAATTAAGGAAATGAAGGAGGCCAGGTTCAAGGGAGCTGTGTATCAAAGAAGAGAAAAGCAATCACCGTCTAAACAATACAAGCCAAAGGTAACCACTCCTCCCCTCCTAGATCCTCCTATTATTCCTGAGTCAAATATTGATATGGGAGAATGGATAAGTAGTGCTAAGATTCATGTTTATGCAACTGATGTCCTTAAAATTCCCGGTCAAAAAAGAAAAGTTGTTGAAAGCCTTAGAGGATAGTCAAAGTAAAGATCATAATATTATCGAAGAGGATCCTCTTCCTAATAATAATGCTATATTTGAAGCTGAACATATTGAACCCATAGATATGCCCATAGTCCTCAACAGTGTTGATCCAAGAAGAGAAGATCAACCACATTTTTATGTCTCCCTCTTAGTTGATAAAACTTCTCCTTCATAACTGTATGTTAGATTCAGGTGCTTCATCAAATGTCATGACAAGAAAAGTAATGGAGCAATTAAATCTAAGGGTCACCCGACCCTACCACAATGTTTGTGCCATGGATGCAAGAGAAGTTGGAGTGGTAGGGATAATCTTAAATTTACAAGTTAAGTTGGCTAAGTATCCTGATATCGACATGTCGATGGATGTGGTGGTGATAGATGTTCTAGATAATTGGGGTATGTTGTTATCCAAAAAATGGGCCACAACTCTTGGTGGGCATATTCAAATGGATTGGACATATGCTACTATACCTGCATCAGAGAACACTAGGGTGATTCTCCATAGAGAAAATATGAGGAAACGGCATGTAGAAAACCCTAAGAAGCCCGGAAATGAATTTGTTCATTTCACTGATAATTTTGGAAACTATGCTATTTTGTCAAATTTCATGGCCCCCATTAAGGAAAACATTAAAAATGAAAAGATCAATGAAGTTTGGAAAATGTACTTTGACGAGGCTTATTCCAAAACCGGAAAGGGTGTGGGCATCGTGATCATCTCTCCTTCAGATAAAGTCTACAACTTTGCATTCAGGTTAGAGTTTGAAGCATCAAACAATGTAGCTGAGTATGAGGCATTGCTCCTAGGGTTAGAAACCACTAAAGATATGGGGATAAAAATGTTGAACATAAAAGGTGATTCAGATTTAGTTTTCCTCCAGATTAATAATCAGTACCAATGCAAAAATGACAGACTAAGAAAGTATAGGAATGCCACATGGGACACTATGGAATGGTTTGATGCACTTAACATTCAAAAGTTCCATAGGGAAATGAATGGGTTAGCAGATAAATTAGCAGTAGTAGCATCCACCCTCCAGCCATCGGATGAAATGATTAATGGGAATGGAAATATGGAAATAAATTTCAGACCTTCAATTCCAGATAATATAGACCATTGGCAAGTGTTCAAAGATGATGAGCAACTCTTGAGATTCATCCACAATCTACAAGATTTTGAGGGTTGCAAGATCAGTTATCAACAGGAAGGTAAAGAGTATCAGGAGTGAGAGGATAATGAAAGAAATCACATCCTGAGTAGCCTTATAGCTTTCGAGAATCTTTTTGATCTTCAGGATCATCATAAAAAACAAAAAGAAGAAATAAAAATTGGGAATTATATGGAAATAAACATAGGAAGTGACAAGGATCCCAAGTTAATAAAAATTGGAAAAGGTACTTCGGAAAAGGAAAGGAACAACTTGATCAACCTAATCAAAGAGTATAGAGATGTGTTGGCCTTTAGTTATGATGAGCTTAAAGCCTATAGGGAGGATGTGTTTCAACACACTATTCCCCTCACAGAAGAAGCTAAGGAGGTCAAACCTTTCCGACAAAAACTTAGGCGAATAAATACTAAGTTGGCCCCCATTGTGCAGAAGGAACTTCAGAAGATGCTAGCAGCAGGGATCATAGCACATACAAGGAATTCATCTTGGTGCTCCAACTTAGTTGTTGTTAGAAAGAAGAATGGGTCAATAAGAATATGTATAGATTTTAGAAATTTGAATACATCATGCCTCGAGGATAATTACCCATTACCCAACATGGAAACTTTGCTTCAAAGAGTAACAGGATCAGGAATGATGTCCATGTTGGATAGCTTTTCTGGTTATAACCAGGTGTTGGTAAATAAAGAAGATCAACATAAGACTACATTCACCACACCTTGGGGTACCTATAAATTTCTAAGAATGCCTTTTAGCTTATTGAATGCTGGTGCCACCTTCCAAAGAGCCATGGATTTTTCCTTCAAAGAACTTATAGGAAAAATAATTGAAATATATCAGGATGACTTAACTATTTTTTCAAAAGAAATATCTGACCACATAAGTCATCTTAGGCAGGTTTTTATAAGATGTCAGAAATATGGTATTTCCTTGAATCCCGCTAAGTCAATATTTGGAGTTGATGAAGGCAAGTTGTTGGGGCACATCATTTCTAAATATGGTGTCAAGGTTGATCCTGAAAGAGTTGAAGCTATTAAGAAAGTCCCCTTGCCTCACAATCTAAAAGCTCTCCAGTCCTTTAATGGTCAAATCAATTTCATAAGAAGATTCATCCCAAACTTAGCAGAATTAATGAAACCTCTACAAAAGATATTAAAGAAAGATGCTAAGTTTGAGTGGACAGATGAAGGGAAAGATGCAGTCAAGTCCATAAAAAATGCCATATCCATGTCCCCGGTCTTGACTAGTCCATATTATTCCAAATAATTTCAAATATTTTCCTTTGCCTCAGAAGACACCATTGCCGGTGTTTTACTTCAAAAGAATAAGGAGGGACAAGAGAAACCCATAGCCTTTATGAGTAGAGCCTTACAAAATTCAGAATTGAAGTATACCATGATGGAGAAATAGTCCTATGCTCTTGTCAAGTCCCTTAAACATTTCAGAACTTATATAGGTTACTCCAAAACCATTGGATATGTACCCCATGCAGCTGTCAAGGATATCATGTCTCAGCAGGACTGTCTAGGAGTCAGGGGTAAGTGGGTTTCAAAAATTCAGGAATATGATTTGGAGATAAGACCTACTAAATTAATTAAGGGATAGGGTCTTGCAAAGATGTTGACCCAAGGAAATGAGAAGGATTTAGGAATAATCTTCCAGAGCACCAATTCATAGCAAAGTGTATCAGATGAGTTTCAGAGATTAGAGCAGCACCCCTGGTACACCGACATCATATTTTTCCTCCGCAACCTTACATGCCCCGATCACTTACTGGGCCATAAAATAAGGGCATTAAGGTTAAAGGAAACTAAGTATTGTTTGACCAAAGATGGTTTGGGTTGGAGAAACCCAGATGGTTTGATACTTAGATGTGTCGATGAACTTGAGTCCAAGAAAATCATGGTTGAGTTCCATTCAGGATTTTGTGGTGGACATTTTGCAGCTAAAACAACCGCCCAAAAAATCCTTAGAGCAGGCTACTATTGGCCAAACCTATTTTCAGATGTGCGCAAGGCTGTTAGAGTTTGCCCCCAGTGTCAGTTATTCACTGGAAAGCAACAAATGAAAGCCTTGCCTCTAAATCCAATAGTAGTCCAAGCCCCTTTCTAGCAGTGGAGGCTTGACTTCATCGGTAAGTTCAAGGATAACTCGAGTAATGGTTACTCTTGGATTCTTACCGCCACTGATTATTTTACCAATTGGGCAGAGGCGATACCCACCAAAAAGGAAACCGATGCCATAGTCATGGATTTCCTAGAAGATAAAATCATCACAAGATTCAGTGTGCCAGCTAGAATAATCACGGATAATGGCCCATGCTTTGTTTCTTCCGAGATGTCGTCTTTATGTTTCAAGTACGGCATTATCCTATCTCACTCATCTAATTACTATCCCCAAGGAAATGGTCTAGCAGAATCAAGTAACAAGAACTTAATGACCATAATCAAAAAAATTGTGGGCGACAATAAGAAGGCTTGGGATAGCTAAATCAAATTAGCATTATGGGCCGACAGGATCACTAAGAAAATTTCAACCGAGAGGAGCCCTTTCGAACTAGTCTATGGCCTAGATGTCACCTTACCAGTCCATCTAAAGCTTCCAGTTTATTAGCTCCTCTAGACATTCAGCTCAGATCAAGAGGCCATCCAGAATAGAATAAACCAGTTGATCGAGCTAGATGAGAGTAGAAGAGACTCTCTTGACCATAGTATCAAAAATTCAGACAAGGTCAAGATAGCCTTTGATAATTCTACCCGACCAAGTTCCTTCCAAGTAGGTGACACGGTTCTATGTTGGGACAAACGACGGGAAAAACCTGGGAAACATGGAAATCTCGACAGCCTGTGGTTGGGACCATACATCATCGATGAAATAGCAAGAATGAACTCCTTCTATCTAAATGACTTGGAAGGAGAAATATTGAGCTTACCAGTGAATGGTTTCCTCCTCAAGCTGTTTTTCGCTGAGACAGTTTGATGCCTCTAGTGGCATTAGTGGTTTCAGGGCCAATTTCTAAACCTTTCCCTGCATTTATTTCTAAATTGTATATATCATATTGTTGTATTATAGTTATTTTGTACCATGTTGAAAATTTTCCTTTGTATATTAGTTTTTGTAAAATATTCCTTTTTGCACATTATAGATTAATTATGTACATTAGTTTGATTTTATAGCTAATTTTTTCTTATATATACATGTTACTAACAAACTCTAATTGCCTTGGAGGACCCAGAGATTCCAGAGTTCTCACATCCTCTCCTTTGAATAGAAGATCAGTCAGAGAATGTGTCCCAGATGGAGCCAAAATGTTACCACCTAAGTTGTACTTAGTGTTTTTTTATCAAGTGATCCTGGTGAACCGGACAGGGTTGACTTGTTCGAACTTCAAAAAGACATTTGGAAGTACTTCTGGGAAGTGCTTGTTGTATCATATCACATGTTCATACCCCATGGGGGAATTGTAATAAATGTTCTAGCATGATAGTGTCTGTAAAAGACTCGATATATTAGACTTCATTTGTAAATCCGATCAGCCCAGGGTGTTTTTTCCCTTGGTTATTATTGGTTGTTGAATAAACGACTGATAATTTCTGAGTTTTTCACTCCATACCTCCAAAGTTTGGGTGGTCGCCTTGGCATTTAGGCCCATTAAGGTTATTAGAGTCTATGTGTCAATGTATAAGCATGCTAGACATCATTTTTGAGTCATGTGAACATGTCTAAGTCCCCCTAGGTGTTTGTCAATTTTTCATTTTTTTAGTTTTTTCAGTGTTTTTTATTAAATTTTAATTTTTCCAAGCTTAGGCTATTTTTTAATAGTTTAATTGGAAAATTGATTTTGTAATAAAAGTGGGCCAACTAATCGGTTTTAGTCATGTAGGTGCTCATTTCCAAGCTAAGAGCACCATGTAAACCCATGGACCCACTATTTCCTAAGTTTTGAGTGATTTTCCATCACTCAGGTCAGAAAGCCCCAAAAACCAATTATTGATTATTTTAAATAATAAATTGATGAATAATGGAGCAAATCCAAAATCAATAAATCAGTGGATTCTCAACCAATTTGACTGAAATCAATCAGATCTGGAGCAGATTGACTGGATCTGAAAAATCCTTAACTGAAGGAGGGGATCAAATCAGATCCAGAGTTGATCTACAACTGTCTTCATGGGGAATTTTTCCCTCTGTCTCTCCTCCACATGTGTGGACTCTCCCGGATGCTCTGTGGGATGATGTGTCGGTGTATGGGTTGATGTGTGTTACAGAGAGAAATTCCTATGGCTTGGGGTACCACAACAGACAGCTTTGACTCCAGAAATCAATCTTTCCCAATATGCAATAGAAATAAAATGTCTAACACTAAAGGATCAGACCCCGTACCTTATTCCGGACGGTTGAAGTAGATCCCCATTGAGATTTCCAATCTTTAGATTGAATTGATATAATACTTCCTCAACAACAAGTAAACAAGACAAGCATACTATATATCATTGTGTTAGATCTTTTCTAACATATATAATCAATAATGTAAAAGCATTTGACATATTCCAATGGATACAATATTTAATCAAATACACATCATTGGACAGGAAAAGATAGTTCTTATTAATATGAATCATATATTACAAGATAGATACAACCTCTAACGGCACGTCTGCGAACCAGAGAAACTGAATCCCCCACTTGGGCCTCCACCACCTCAATCCTCCATCTCACGATAGCAAGCTCACTAGCAAAAGGCAAGCTTGGGAAGAACACAAAAGTGCTCCAAAGGGACAAAGGGATGCAGACTCAAGTATAAATTGCGGCAACAATGGACTATAGTTTCTTTGCTTTCAATCTCTCTATCTGCCTTCAATGTACCAAGGGGTTCCTTATATAGCTTCACAAGGGATAATGAAGGGTCGAAATCGAGTGATCTCAAGGCATATGGAAGGCTAGGAGTCGAATGAGTCGGATCCATGTCAAGGAAAACTCCAAAAGGATTTGGATTATGCACACATCCCGATGTACACGGTTATATGGGTCAAACCCACGTATGTACGCGGTTATCAAGTAAAAATCCACGTATATCATTTTTCATATAGCTTTAGGGATGATCAAGGAAACATCAAAGGATAAAACATGGTCCATGGGGTCTAAATAGTCTGTAGCGTAGGGGAAGGCCATGCAAAGTGTGATTCACCTAGAGTGGTGAAATCCTCTATAACAGATGCCCCCTAATGTGTGAGGTCAGAGGGGTCATACGATGGACGAAATACATTATAAGTCCATCCCAGAAGTGGAGTGATGAAGGATCCCAAATGGAAGACCAGCCACCCAATTAGCATAGTACAATGATACAACTCTGCATACAACTGCAAGTACATATAGTAGTCCCGGATACATAAGAGTACAATGGCCATGAATAGGCATAATACATGATATCACATATGTGGTCATCGCCACGTACAATATACATAGATCAGAATCTCCATGATGAAGATATACAAAGGACCATGATCTCCAAAATGGCTGAAGATATACAATAGATCAAGATCTCCATAGTGGCTGGAAATGTCTGACATACAATGGAATGAAGTCACGAGAGATGAAATATCATGAACACAGGCACGATCAAGGAGGTAGCATACAGGAGATGCCACCAGTCTGGAAGGTCTTCTACACAAACTGCTACGAGTACATGTCCTACTATGTGAATAGAGGTGTCAAGGTCGAACATAGTAGTCCATCGTCTGATTACCGATCATTGATGTATACCGTTAACAGACGCGAGATTACCCACTGATAATGAAAATGGGAATCAAGGTACTAGAGTGCAAACTAACAAGTGTGAATAGATGTGTTGAGGTCGAACACTTGAGAGAATCCATCGATCAGGGGACATTGATGTATTCCCAAGAAACTATCAATGGTGAGAGAACCTGCCACTGATGACTGCAAGTCTCAAGGCACTCAAAAGGACTCTAGATTCCAATCCCAGAATGGATGATCTGAAGTCGATGGGATGAAATCCACTGGAAGGAGGGTATTAAGGCATCCCCCATCATCCAACACGAGGTACTCAGCAAGGTTGTATAATGTGGAAGAACTCGATCATAAGGTGCATGAACCAGTAACTGTACTGGGAATGGCCGACATGCAAAGTCAAGATAAATAAGGAATGGCTAACACAGGTTTCAACTTCCTTCGAACAAGAGCATAACGGCATATGGTGACTGAATGAAGGCAACATAGACTTGATATACAAACTGGGACATCTCTGTGACACAGGAGGCATCAACAGAGGCTCCATAGGGACTGGAAGCTTAACCAGTCGGTGGAGATAAACTCAGATAAACGAGTACAGCTCCTAAAGTTAAACTATAACCCAACCAATGGATGTGATATACAGTGCTCTGTTCGAAGGCGACATGACTCGACGGCTACCAAAGATAACATATTTCCTTGTCCGGCTTTTTGGTTTTTTTTATTTTTTTTGGACTTTTTCAGTTATTTGAAAAGATTGAAAAAAGAATAAACTAGATTTATAGTTATAAAATAGAAGGAGATGAGTGTCATCAGGGAAAAAAAACTAGTTCCAAGCAGTGGAACATACCTATGCTCAATGCAAGGATACATGTGTAGGATATCGATACTCGGGGGAAAATCCCCTCCCGGTAAAAGGGAAATCAAGCTGTGAAGGATATATAAAATGGCTCTGCATGGATAGACATGAGACAAGCTCGGGCTATATGGCTGAAACGCAATGTCAGGGGAGCTGGCATAAAGCTCAATAAGGCAGAAAAAGCTCATGATAATGCATTCACAACTTGACATAAGGGGAGTCGGGAGGGAAACAGGTCAGCATAAGATCAAGAGGAGTATGAGGCTCTTGCGAAATGTCATGGCAGTACTATACAACGGACTCCCACACCCTAAAGGATAAAATGTCGGCATGGGCACCAAATACAAAGAAGGCGCTAACTAGGGTACCCATGTAAGGTGAAGCTCTACCACTCACATCATGCCACTTCTACAGCAGCAAGAAGGTTCCGTGACATAATAGAGCGGGTTCGTACCTAAGGTCATGGTGACATGGTCATAAGGTCATGCAAAATGAAAATGGTGGTGATCCTAACCTATATGCCAGTGTAGACGTTATACCTGAGATCAGTACAAACGAGTCAATCCAATGGCTGAAACGACACTGAAAATCATCTTCTACATCACAAATTATGTCAGAAATGGTCCAAAATGGTTAGAAACTGTCAAAACTATAGGAAAGGGGGTAAAAATTTTCAAATATTTGAAATTTTTTCTATAAAGAGTAAAAAATATAAATCATTTGAAACTTTTACCCATTGGAGCTCTGACTTTCAACTGCAAATTCCAGGAGATCCATCCTGCGGAATTCACAACCGTTTCTTCCAGGTAGTTACTCATGCTCTCCTCATGCATTTTCATATATTTTTTTGTTGATTTTCATGGTGAAATGAGGTAGTTTAGGCCATCTTTACATGAGTGCTACGGCCCACGTGGATATCGAATCTTTTTCCGCGTATAGGGCTGGCTATACGCAGAAAAGAGGCTAGAAACTGCGTACATATGCGGCTATTTGCAAAACTATCGTGTATGACACCGCGCAAGTGAATTTATAAGATTCTAATGGGAAATATGGTAATTTCTCTTGCAGGATGGTGCTAGAATGGAGAGAGCGCGAGCATGGTGAAGTAGAGGAAGCTGTAAGGGCTGACGTGATGGCTCAACAAGCTCTTCGAGCATGTGAACTCTACAAGTTCTGGTGCCTTGGTGGTTTGAGGGCCAAACCAAGACTTCTAGAGATGCTGGTAGACTATTGGGATCCAGACTCAGAGTCCTTCAGGATAGATGGGATGTCTCTCACCATAGAGGTGGAAGACATATACTTTATCATAGGTCTATCTAGATGAGGGGAGGTGGTGAACCTTCGTTCCCGAGGTGGGTCAGGTCATGGGCTTACTATCGATGAGTACGTAGCTATGTACTGCTCCCAGATACTGAGAAGGTGGGAATTCAAGTCCCCACCAATGCTATATAGGTGCTGGGCCTAAAGGCCATACTACTGACGCTGGGAAGGATAGCAGGCTTAGCCTCACTCCATCAGGCCTCGCGGCCACTGATGTTCTATGCGGTGGAGTGTATGAGACGGACCATATATGACTGGAGTACTACACTAATGAGCAACATGATACACCAGCTTAGTGAGTGTAAGGCAGGCAGGATACGAAACTTCAAGTTCAATAGAATTATGAGCATGTTTTTCTTCGAGCATGTTCCAGGATTGATCCCTAGAGTGGATGTTCCTCTCCACGGGGTTCGAGATCCGGCCCAACCGCATTGGGCAGATGCTATGCATAGACTGGGGGGTGGTAGGGTGGCCAACCCATATCCAGCTGACTTCTTTCCATGGTGGCGATGACAGATTGTTGCCATAGATGACTACCCCTATGGAGGGATATATTTTCGGGGGGATCCATACATGCCATTGCCACCAGGATCGGCATATGGAGAGATAGGTACGAAATCTCAACTCTCACTCTTTTTAAAAGTTTTTTGAGTTATTTAATTTTTTTGTATTTTCTTGAATATGTGGAATCAAAAAGACATGTTTTGGCGTGACAACACATAGTGACATCTACCATTCATGTGCAGATGTGGGACCACGACGACCAGAGGGCTTCCCACGTCATCGACGGAGGGGAAGAGGGGATGACATCACAGGTGTGGATGCAGAGTGAATGCTCCAGAGTATTCATACCAACTTCGTGCGACTGACTCATAGAGTTCCCATGGCGCAAGTCGAGGACTTGCCTGAGGCTATGCATCGACAAGTGGTGGGCATGCCACGCGCATGGGTGCATTTATTCCGACATCTAGCTAGAGCCATAGTGATGTATCATGATCACAACCCTCCCCCTCCATAGGATTAGATACCTGGGAGTGCATATATTTTGTACGACCGTGGATTATATGATGGAAGCTTTGAAAGCTCCACTTTTGTATATGACACTATGTATTACCACATTTTTGATATATAAAAGATTTTATGGCGATCGGTTTATTTATTTACATGTGTAAAAATGTTTGTGATTAATTTATTATGAATGAAACAAATGCCAATCTAACACGTAGTTAGCATATGAGTCAGCAACTTGATTATCATTTCTTGGAATGTGTATATATGTAATACTGTCAAATTGTCGTTCTAACAATCTCACACATAAGAATCTTCTGAATAAAGTCGGATCTCTAACATGGTACAAACCATTGAGCTGTGACACTACTAACTCCGAATCAAGACGTACCTCAAGAGATAGAACGCCATGTGAAATGGCATCCCGTAGAAGCTCGATAACGGTGCTATATTCAGCAACATTGTTGGAAGATGGTCGTAGACATACACCTCCTGAAGATAGTACTTGACCCATAGGAGTATAAATCACCCAAGCAGCAGAGGCTGAGTGTTGAGTGTGATGGCTTGCACCATCCACGAATCCTATGTAGGTGGAAGATTCCATTGACATCCTCCAAAAGAAATGGAAACTAATCACAAACCCGATCACGATAAGAAAAAGACCTAACTATGCAAAGCTGTACAATAATATACAACAAGCAGCCTTGGATAAAGATCATGCATAGTATTTTTTGAGATAGAGCCCATTTCTAGGCTCCACCAAAGCTGTGCCTTTGTAATCGACTAACTCATACGCACCCTTCTCTAAGACATGCTTGACCACGTAAGGACCATGCCACATAGGATTGAATTTCCCTGCCCCCAAGGGGTCTTTCGATTGATCCCACAAAAGGACCAAGTCTCCTTCACTAAATACTCTTGGATGGAAAGACTTGTCATATTGGACCTTAAAGCGATGTTTATTAACCTCTAGAGCCACCAAGGCATATCGACGCTGCTCATCAAGTTGCTCGAGGTGGACCAAATGCTCCTCCAAAGGTGAAGTGTCTGGTAAGAGTTCCATAGCTAGCTTCAATGAAGGAATTTCGCATTCAACCGGAAATATCGACTCCACTCCATGCACAAGATGATATGGAGAAAAACCAGTTGCAGTCTTGACCGTGGTTCGATATGCCCACAAAGAAGGGTATAACATAATATGCCAATTCGTCTTGCTTTGTGTGATGGTTCGTTGGAGAATGGACTTAAGTAATTTATTCACCGCTTCAACCTGTCCATTTGCTTGGGGGTAATAACAAGAGGAGTGCTCTTGCTTATACCCTAACTTGGATTCCAACTCTTCCATCATACGATTCTGAAAGTGCGAGCCATGGTCAGTGACAAGCTCTTTCGAAATCCCGAACCGAGTAATAATTTGGTTGACTACAAAGTGAGCGGCTATCTCATCATTGGATTTTACTGTAGGAATTTCCTCATCCCATTTCGTGAAATAATCCAAAGCCACTATAATATGATGGTGCCCCCCAGCCAAAGCTAGGTTGGAATCCATAAAATCGAGCCCCCGCTTGGTGAAGGGACCGGCAGTGATAATGGGATGTAATTGGGCAGGTTTCGAGCGCATATTTTGTGTGAACACCTGGCAAGGGCGGCACCTCTTGACCGCATCAACACAATCTTTAAATATTGACGGCTAGAAATAACCCGCTCTCAAAATCTTTTGAGCTGTAGAAAGCCCAGATAAATGACCACCACACGCCCCTCCATGGCAATCATTCAGCATAACCTCAGCCTCCTCATGATTTAAACAACGTCGCAAAATGGAATCTACCCCACGATGGTACAAAGTATTGTCCACTAAAAGGTAGTTCTTAGAGACGTGACGTAATCGACGTCGTTCACCTCGCGAGAGGTGAGTAGGGGTCCTCTGTGTTTGTAGATATACTATGATATCTCCATACCATGGTCTAGACGTTGAGACTAAGAATATGTGTTCATCGACAAATGTGTCTTCACAAACCAACTCCTTGGCCTCGCTCGGGAAATCCTATACAAGCTCTGCAAAAATTAACGAATTCTTCGATTTTGCTGAAACAAACTCAAGATCGAACTCTTGCAGAATGACAATCCATTTATTATACTTTCCCCCAATCATCCTTCATGTGAGGACAAACTGAAACGGATTGACATGGGCCACAACTGAGGTCTAGCGAAGGAGAATATAATGTCTCTAATGCTGAACCGCATGTACAGTCGCTAAAGCAAGCTTCTCGACATGAGAATAACAAATCTCTGCGTCAATAAGGTTTCGGCTCAGATAATATATGACATGCTCTTAGAGCTCCTCATCCTCCTGAACCAATACCATACCAATCGTCTCTAAAGACGCGGCCACATATAATATGAAATCTTGGCTATAATCCTAAGGACTAATCACCGGGGCCGATGCTAGGGCTCGCTTAAGTGCATCGAAGGACTCCTGGGCTCACTCATCCCATTCAAAGGGAGTATCCTTCTTCAAGAGACGCATAAAGCCTCTAGTCAAATTGGAAAATTTGACCACAAATATTCGTAAGAAGTTTGCCATACCTTGCAAACACTGAAGATGATGAATATTCTTCGGGGGAGACAACTGAAGTATTGCCTCAACCTTTAAGGGATCGAATCTTATGCCCTCCTTTGAAATGATGAATCCTAATAAATGACCTGAATTCACACAAAACATGCACTTATGAGGATTTAATCGAACTGAATAGTGCCAGCATATTTCGAAAACTAATCTCAAGTGATATGAATGACGCATTCTCATACGAGAATGAGCAGCGAGGTCATCCAAAAATACTTCAATAATAGACTTGAGATCGTGGACAATCAAGGTCATTGCCCGCTGAAATGTAGCTCCGGCATTTTTAAGGCCGAAAGGAATCTTCCGATATGCAAATGTTCCCCAAGGACAAATAAATGCAGTCTTGTGTTGGTCCTTAGGTTTAATCTGGATCTGATTATACCCGTAAAATCCGTCCATGAAGGAGAACGCCTCGTTACCCGCACACTCATCCAAAATCTGATCTATAAATGGTGTGGGGAAGTTATCCTTAGGACAGGAACGATTCAAATCGTGGAAATCAGTGCATATTCGGATCACCCCCTACTTCTTATCCACCGGAACGGGGTTTGAAACCCACTTCGTCAAGGGAACGGGATAGATGAAATTGGCTTTCAACAGCTTCTCTATCTCTGCCTTAATGGTGGGTGCTATCCTAGGATTCATGGCGCGTAAACGTTGTCGAATAGGCTTAGCGTTGGGGTAAGTCTTAATCTCATGTTCGATAATCCGAGGGTTAATACCCGGCATCTCATCATAAGACCAAGAAAAAATATCACGGAATTCCTTGAATAGCTCGGTATATTCGAGAATCTCAGCATGGGAACATTCCGCCCCAATATAGACATTCTCAATGGTACCAGGATTTCGAGAGATGTTGATAGAAATCGTGGAAGATATGTTCGCCATGTTCCCATCAGCCATCTGACTAGAAGAGCCTAATGGAATCATGGGACTACCAACTCTCTAACTAAGAATCTCCCTATAATCCTCATGCTCCAAATGGTCAAGCGGTGGAAGGAAATATGATCTATGATGAAGTTCCTCCCATGGCAGCTCAACTCCTGACATAGCCTCGATGATCGCTTCATCTGAAGGGAAAAACATATCAAGGCAGTTGTGGGCATGAGAAGACTGTACTACCCATGCCGGCAGCACATAGGGGTCTTCCTCTTCTGTCCACGAAGAGGAAGAACAAGGCTCTGCAACATTCATAAGATTGGCTTGATAAGCTATCATGGTTGCAGGAAGTGGCACGTTGGTCTCAACAGGCTCACTCGAAATACTCAGTGTAGGAAGAATCCAAGGATCTTCCATATGATTTGTGTGAAACGACACTGAGGTTGTATAAGTCGAAGCCTCATTGGAACAAGATCCTATCATGAGGACAGGCGCAGGACAAATAAAGCTTCCCATGAGGGATGGATACATGCCTACACCCACACTCCCAGTTGCCGACTGAGAGTGTTCAACGACTGGGACCGAAGCTCCTGAAGATGCAGTAACAGGGGAATTCTTGAATGTCATTTGATCAATCGTTGCAATCTTCCCGTTATGTGGAAAGCATACAACGCGAAACAAGGAAGAATCAACGGCTTGCATACTATACATCCAGTTTCGACCCAGCAAGAGATTGTAGTCAAGGGGTGCATCAACCACCTTAACCTCTATCGCAACGGTCTTCCCTCCCAAATGGACCTTAAGGGATGGAATGATTCCATGCGGCCTAAAAGATCTCCCATCAAAAGCAGTTAACCTAGTCGCTGATTTTGACAACTCAGGAGAACCAAGACCCTTCCAACAGGACAAATACATCACAGATGCAGCAGCGCCCTCATCAATCACAGTGCGCTTGACGATCATATTAAGACATTATATGTGTACCAAAAGCGACACATAGTAGGGCAAGCGAGGTTGATGACCTGTGGTTTCAAATTTGATCACTGAGGAAGAATCATCACCGTTCACACCAAGAGCAAAAAGCAAAGCCTTCCTTTGTGAAGGACAACTCTGAAGCACTTCCAATGCAGACATCGCACAAGGAGTATGGCCCAAATCCTTGACAACTGAATAATTCTGGGTGGCTCAGGAATTTGGATTATGCCTCGAGCGCTTAAGTACACCCTTAGGAATGCGAGGTGCAGCCTCAGGTTTATCTGCAGGTTTCTCAATGCGCAAAGGGGTTCCTGGTGGATCAGGTTCTTTGCCTGGGTTGGGTTGTGACGATCCATAATCTTTCGCACGAGTGACAACCTTGGCAGCACGAACCATGTTAATGCACCCACGAGCACTTGTCTCTGGTGGATCATTCTGACTAGATAGCTCATGGGACTTCGAGTTCATATTCTGGTTATGCGGTAAAGGGTTCGTTATCACAACTGGGCCTTGTGCTAAGAGTCTCGAAGCTTCATCAATTCGAGGACACAAGTAAGTGAGGTGATCCTCCTTACATAGCTTGCAAGGGAACTTAACATTACATTTCACTTGCTTGTCCCCGCCAGCATTCTGACCGTTCTTGTCATTATTGGTAGCATTCTCATTCCAATTCCCACCCTTTCAATTATTATTCTTACCCTTTTTTCTATTCCGTTCGGGCTGCTGGTTACCCTTCTGGTCCGATGATTGCATAGAAAGTACATTCACCATTTGAGTGGGTTGATATGAAGCCGTAGCTTGTCCTGAAGCAGACTGGTTGAGCGATAATTGACTAACTTGTTTTGCAACTGAATCTGCAGGTTTTGCACTTGCACAACCCACAATGCCATCGGCATGTGGTCCAGGTTTGACCTTGGGATCAAAACTAGAATGAGGAGCATTGGGAATAATCTCATACAACAAACCAGATTGAGCATAAATCAAGTCCATCTCCTTCACCCTAAAGATTGTGTGTTCCTCATTCTGCACTCTGCATGTGGAAACATCCTTCGTGATATATGGAAATAAATACTTGAGGAACCACTCGAGAAGGAACTTCGGCGGTATAAAGGCTTTAATTAATCTCTTCCATCTACGCCACTCCTGAAAATGATCAGAAATATGGGTGGCTTTATCTTGTCGAAATGTCGACAAGAGTTCAGTACCAACATCATAGTGCACTGGTAGCTGGAAGTGATTAAGAAAAGTCATCGCAAGATCATTGAACAAGGTAAAATCTCCCTTTGGTAACTCTATATACCATTTTGCAACAGGCCCCGTGAGGGTGCGTTGAAATAGTCGCAAGTGGACTGAGTCCTGATGTAATGAATTCGAAGAGCACCAAAGGTGAAATGTGGTAACGTGTTCGCTCGGATCCTCTCCCGGTTTTCCTTCGAACTTAGGTATATCCGAAGGAATCTTGGTAGGGACAGTTGGCCAAGCTGGGTCATGAGCCACTGGATCATTCGTAAGTCTCGATAAGTCAGGAAGGTTAAGTGTCGCGAGGAAAGGGAGCCTAGGATGATGAGGTCGATGGACCGCTCCTTGGTTCACATAGGTTTGAGCACCACCATGGCCTTGGCCATAGTGTCCTCCTCCTGTCGAACCCATATAGGGTAACGTGGAAGTACCATAGTAAGGTGGACCTTGACTAGTAGGAGCTACAAAGCCGTAATTAGGAGATTAAGCAGGTTGTTGATACCTGACTCCGTAAGGTGAAGAAACCTATCCATACTGCGCCCCATAATAAGGTCCATAAGTCGTTGCATGCGATGTCCCATGGGACACTCCGTAGGTAGGAATATAAGCTGCGGAAGGGGGAACATACATACCAGAAGTAGGTATATAGGCCCCAGACATAACAAGCTGACCACTATAAGCGTGAATATAGCCTCCCGAAGCAGCGGGTGGTATATGGACTTGAGACACAATCGGCCTAGTAACCGCAGTATGGACCTAACTCGTAGCCATATATTGGCTCGAAGGACCACATGGATAAGGTGGAGGATTTACATTTGAAGAAATTGGAACCGAGGATGAAGGAATCTGAGTAATAAGATATGTACTACCGCCTATCGTCACCTGTCTCGGACCTGGTATCCTAATCGGATCGCTAACCCTAGACCTAAGAGGGAGATGAGATGTATCTTCCACCACTGGGATGGAAGGTGCAATGTGACTAGTAGTCCCAAACCTCTCCACAAGGTAAGGAATGGGATTTCCCCCAGGCATAGTGCTAGGCTCAAAATCGGATTCGACATGAAATGTCAAATAATGCATGGGAAAACCAGTCGTAGCATAACTACTGTAGCTAGTGCTGGTAGGTTCAAAGTGAGTCTCGGCATCTTCCGGAATTCCATACCGGTAATGTGTCAACGGGGAATCAGCCCTAGGGTGAGTATTTCTATCATGTAAAGATCCTATCTAGGAAATCACAGGACCGAACTCAGCTAGGTCCGGTGAAGGATCGTATGTAGGAGTAAATTACCCATCGTCAACACGAATGAGAGGAGGTGGCTCAGGAAGAGTCTCTGAATGATCCTCCATAGTGTGTGAATCAGTGTGTGACATAGTCTGCCCAGACTGTCTAGGTCTCTCTCCCAAAGGAGGAGGAGAAGTGGAAGGAGGAAGTCCTGCTAACCGACGAGAATGACGCGGAACTGCACTCGAATCCACAATGACTCAAAACAAAAATATTAAAGACTCTCTATTTACGTAAACCCTAGGCCAACTAGCGTGCACAGAGCAATCACTAACAAAATCTAAATCCAAATGCAAGCAAACAATTGCTGGATAAGTGAGCTCCTAAATGAAGCAGGTATGTCTCGCCTAGGAGAGGCCTAAGACTCCCATACACAACAAGCGGAGGTACGTAACCAATTATTGCGGCCCTCAGCTTCAATGCGTAAAGCGACTGTGATGTCCGACCCCAACCTGGCCAGGACACATGCATAATAACCTCTACAAGTACCCCCTCGATATCATAGGTAAGGTCACTAAGGTCACCTTAATATAATCAAATCTCAAGCGGACAGTCGCAGGTGGGATTGACCGTATGGGCAGGGTAGCAAAGCCCGAAACTCTCGAAAGATCCCCCAGATATGAATACAATCATGGAAATATCTCCGGTCATACTCAGTTATAACTAGGGTTCATCCCAATCAATAACCGCTCACACTGCCTCGTGCTTAACTCTCGTTTGAGAGGAGGATCCTGAGAATGATGGTTTTATCAAGGATTTCACACACTCCCTGGACATACACCTAGATGTTGTTGTTTAGTGATCTTGGAGGATTGACTTACAATGAACTATTCCAAGATCCTAAAACCTAAGCTGGTTGGTGCACCCTAGAAAAGAAAAGAGTGTAATTCATTTTAATTAGCGTTGATTTTAGTTGGCTTTATTACTCAAAAATAGGATATGGTCGTGCAACTAGTGGTGTTATGATGCAACATGAAGTAAAATGCACACCGTAACAATCAATCCAAATGCATTGTGTCCATGTAAATAGGGTATGCTACTACGTGAAATGCACAATTCTTCTTCAAATGATGGATGCAAATTTTTCCTATATGAAGTCCTAACTAGTACTCCAAAGCAAATCTAGATCTAGTGCAAGTGCAATGCAAAGTGCAAAATGCAATGCATTATGATAAGCAAATGTTTTTGGATTTTTTGAAAATATAAGAGATGCAAAAAGAAAAAGAATGATTCTACCACCCCCAGACTCTGCAAGCACACATAAAAAGCATCCAAGCAAATCACTAAAGTAAAATAACTCTAATGCACTAATCTCAAACAAAAAATCGAGAATTCCATGACAAGAACTTTCCTAAAAAAAAATTAGGCTAAAAAAAACCGTTTCCGGTCAAAAACAGAGGTCAAAACAGACTCAGGCAGTGCCAAAGGAGACTCAGCAACTAACATCATTCACCCAGCAACTAATTATCTTCCACAAAAGAGAAAAAAACAGGGTATACGCGACTATTCACAGTAAACCCGCGTGTATACGCAGAAATCACAGATAAAACCGCGTGTATACACGACTGTAAATCAAAAACCCGCATATAGGAAGAAAAGGTGCATAAAACAAGGCAAATCGCAAGGCTGAGAAAAATTTCACTCCAATCAGACTCTACCAGGCATACATGCCCCCAGACCTGACACAGAAACAAGAGAGAAAGAGAAATTCAAATACATTGAATGCTGAGAAAATCACCCCCAAAGGACAACTATTAGGAACTCCCCAGCGGAGTCACCAATTCTGTTACGGAGAGAAATTTCTATGGCTTGGGGTACCACAACAGACAGCTTTGACTCCAGAAATCAATCTTTCCCAATATGCAATAGAAATAAAATATCTAACACTAAAGGATCAGACCTCGTACCTTATTCCGAACGGTTGAAGTAGATCCCCGTTGAGCTTTCCAATATTTAGCTTGAATTGATATAATACTTCCTCAACAACAAGTAAACAAGACAAGCATACTATATATCATGGTGTTAGATCTATTCTAGCATATATAATCAATAATGTAAAAGCATTTGACATATTTCAATGGATACAATATTTAATCAAATACGCATCATTGGACAGGAAATGATAGTTCTTATTAATATGAATCAGAGATTACAAGATAGATACAACCTCTGATGGCACGTCTGCGAACTGGAAAAACTGAATCCCCCACTTGGGCCTCCACCACCTCAATCCTCCATCTCACGATAGAAAGCTCACTAGAAAAAGGCAAGCTTGGGAAGAACACAAAAGTGCTCCAAAGGGACAAAGGGATGCAGACTCAAGTATAAATTCCGGAAACAATGGACTATAATTTCTTTGCTTTCAATCTCTCTATCTTCCTTCAATGTACCAAGGGGTTCCTTATATAGCTTCACAAGGGATAATGAAGGGTCGAATATGAGCGATCTCAAGGCATATGGAAGGCCAGGAGTCGAATGAGTCAGATCCATGTCAAGGAAAACTCCAAAAGGATTTGGATTATGCACACATCCCGATGTACACGGTTATATGGGTCAAATCCGCGTATGTACGCGGTTATCGGGTAAAAATACACGTATATCATTTTTCATATATTTTTAGGGATGATCAAGGAAACATCAAAGGATAAAAGATGGCCCATGGGGTCTAAAGAGTCTGCAGCGGGACAGGGGAAGGCCATGCAAAGTGTGATTCACCTAGAGTGGTGAAATCCACTATAACAATGTGTTAGCTCAATCAAGCCCCTGGTTGACAAGTAGGCTCAATACAGCTTCAGTTCTACATTTAAGAACTCTCCATTAGTTGATTTCACTTGATTCCATGAGGAATTGTGCCCCCCCTAGGCTGGATGGCCTATAAATTGTATATATCCTACTTGAGGCTCCCTCTTCCAAGCTAGTTAGAGCTGGAGTGAAGGGCTTGCCATTGTAACTATGTACTGATCTTCATTTGTTGAAATAAAGAGAAGCTTTGGAGGCTCAATTTTGGAGTACCTTTCATGTGTGGATTGTCATTGTCATGCTGCATTCGAGGTGAAACTGCTATTTTTTCAATTTTTTGCACTTAACTATTGTCTTCCTGAACGGTTGTTGAGATCATAAGGATAGATCATTGTAAGTAAGCTTACTTACTTCTATTTTCTGCATATGTTTGAATGAGTTAATACCTGTATGTTAAATAAGATTATTTGCATGTTGTATCATCCCCTTCTCATATCTATCTTCAGATTTGATAGTTCTGTTTGCATGAGTTTTTTTGTAGCTTAAAGGTTTGCCGTGACTGGAATATCTATGGTTCAGGTTTGATTCCATTGATTTCCAGCAGATATTTCTAATATCGTTCCCCTCGGTGATTCACTACCAAGTTTTCTCTGTAGATCTACCTCAACAACAAGCACCTTTCTTCCCCTTTCTCTCCTTTAAAAAATCTTAAATTTTCCTCAAACTGGTTACTTTAAAGGTTTCTTATTACTCTGATCTATCTCATTAAGAAAAATACACATATATCTAATTAGTAATATCCCTTCCAAATTCTATATCTTATTTTTTTTTTGCACATAAAGTTCAATTTCAAGAGATCTAGCTAAAATTACCATATTGTCGCAAGCATTTTTAGTGAAAATTCGTAGCTTGCTGTTAAGGTAGTTTCATTTTCTGTTATAAATTTCAATATTATAAAATATCAGTGCATATTTAATTGGCTCCACAAACAGCAAGCCAATATCCCAAGGAAAGCTTGCTTTCCTTGGTTCCTTTCTCGCGTGTTTAGCTAGTTTTAGCTTCAATTTTTTTGAGATAAGGTAGGCTGATCCAAAGGTACTCTTAAAGTTCTTTTGGGATTTTTTTATTCTAACATACTCACTATATTTTATCATTTCTGATAGAAAATAAAGGAAGCTTCTATCCGAAGTGGCCTCAAGAGCGTTCAAATCCCCCCAGGGGTCTCCCTTTTCACCAAAAACTCAAAATTTTTCCAAAGTTGTAAAATCTTGGTTTCAGCCTATATAAGGACCAAGAATTTTCTCATATATCAGTCCTCTGATACTGTAACCATTAATAAATAAAATCATTTTTGGAATAGGCTCTTTCGAGCCCATTCCCCATCCCCCGGTGGGGGATTTACGTCGATGTCCTTTTCGTCGCTTTCTGCTTATTTATTTTTTAAAATAGAATTGATATAATCTGTAGGGTAGTATAATTTAGTTCATTATTAATATCATACTCCATATTTTAGATTTCAAAGTAATCATAATACTTACCCCATGATTTCCCGATTGACCCGAAAGGGGAAAGAGATTCGTGGTAGGACTAATTAGAAAACCAGAATTGTGTATTTGTTTTATTTTTCATCTTTTATTTATCAGAAATTTTAAAATTAACCCCTCCTCGATTCCTCGATTGAGATCCACTTGGATCGAAATAGGTTCCTGGAGGGTTTTCTTTTTAAACAAGAACACTCAGTTTAAAACTTATTAAAATTGACAAGACTCCAGTGTGTATGCTCTGTACTTGGCTGCGGTTTGTCCGATCAGTCAAGCTGTATCAAAAGCACTTGGGTGACTAGTATAATTAGGACTCACTCTCGCCAACTGACAAACCATCAGGTGAAAATCCAACACCTAGATCAAACCTTTACGATGGTAAAATACCCAAAGGAAGCAGGAACTTACTGAAAAGTGACCTCGGGGCGCCGATCTCTGTCACACCCTAATGGGTGCATTACGAACAATAGCCCCAGAGACTCCATTTCAACCCACATATTCCTTGCAGGTAGCTGTGAAGGTTTAGTTTTGGACATACTCCAAGTACTCTCAAGTATATCTGGAGTCCCCCCTTTGCCTAATTTAATCAACTCATACTTCACATTTAACTTAAAACATACCAAGAGGAAATCGCAAAATATTCAATCCAAGCACATGCAAGCATATTTATTCTATTTTTTACTCCATTCTAAGGCACTGTTTAACTTCCTAAGTAATTCTCCTTAGTAACTTAATAGGGTGTACCCCCCTTGGCTCCATTAGGAGTTGAGTCTAAATGGAGGAGTCAAGAACAAGGTGACAGCCTGGACTCGAGACTTGCCCCCAAGGACACACCGAGTGGCTTGAAGATTTCTGCCACGTGACCCAAGTGTGTGAAAGGCGGCAACACATCCAAACCGTAGCTATGAGAAGAGGAAGGAAAGGAGAGCTAAAAAAACATTTGGATTGGTGCATTCACACCTCATTGGTCCTCTTCCCACTCCCTATTATGGAGGACAAAGGTATTTTCTCGCTTTCATAGATGATTTCTCAAGGTTTTGTTGGGTCTACTTCCTTAAGCTAAAATCTAAAGTCTTTGAGACTCTGAAGATTTGGAAGGCCATTGTTGAGAATCAAAGTGGGATCTATATTAAAATAATTAGGAATTATAATGGTAAATATTATTTGAATAAAAATTTGCAGCATCTATTTGAGTAATGTGGCACCCAAATGCAGCATTCGGTCCCCTACACACCACAACCAAATGGTGTGGCAGAGAGGAAAAATAGGGCTCCCAAGGAGATGGCTTCATGCATGATTGGAGCAAAGGATTTGAGTCCTAAGATATGGTATGAATCCATAAATTGAGATGAATATATTCAGAACAAGGATTTACACAAATCAGTGAAAGGTAAAACACCCTATGAGGCTTTGTTTGGTCACAAGCCAAACATCTCACATTTCAGGATTTTTGGCTCAAGGGCATGGACTCGAATTCCATCAAAAAAGAGAAAGGAATTGAAGCCACATACAAAATAATGTATCATGGTGGGTTATGATGAATAAAAAAAGGGTTATAATCTCTTTTATACATCCACATACAAAAATTTCATTGAAAGAAGTGTGTGATTCGAAGAGGACATTATACCAGATTTTGAACTAGCACCAGGGGAATGCTCTTCTCCTCGATGCCATGATGATGTAAGTGATGAATCCACCTCTTATTTATATGATATTTCTGATAATGACATGGATTAATATGATATTTCTATACATGACTCACCTTCAAGGCCCAAGTGGGTTGAGAAAACCATACAAGTTTATGGCGATTTAGCAGGTAATCCTCTAGATCCTAGGAAGGCAAGATGACAATTTCACCATGCTTCTTATGCAAGTGAAATTGATATTGCTGGGCACTGTTATATGATGATTAAATATTATTTACATTCATATCAGGAATCATATCATGACCCAAGGTGGGAAACAATCATGCAAGATGAATTCAATTCTCTACAAGAGAATGAGACTTGGGAGTTGGTTCCCTTGCCTCCCAAGAGGAAGCTTGTGCAATGTAAGTGGGTCTATAGGACCAAAGTTTCTACAGATGGTTTTGATATTAAATATAAGGCCATATTAGTTTCCAAATTATTTTCTCAAGTACAAGGAGTGGACTATACAGAGACCTTTGCATCGGTTGTAAAGATGGATTCAATCAGGCTAGTTAGCCATTGCTACTAGTAAATGTTGGGAGATTCACCACATGGATGTTAAGAGTGCATTCCTTCATCATGAACTACATGAAGATATATACATGCATCAACATAAAGGTTTCCAATAGGATCCTTCCCTTGTTTTCATGTTGAAGAAGACACTCTATGGCCTCAAGAAAGCCCCAAGTGCTTGGTATGCCAAAATGGATAGTTTTTTTTCTCTCAATTGGTGTTATTCGATGCAAGTCTGATACTAATGTGTATTTGTAGAAAAATGATGATGTATTTCAGGTAATTGTACTATATTTTTATGATATATTAATTACAGGTATCTGCACCAAACAAATTTGATCAATTAAAGCATCTCTACACAGTGAGTTTGCAATGACTGATCTAGGATTGCTAAAATAATTTCTTGGTTTGGAAATTGAGAAATATGAAAGAGGAATCATGCTTAGCCGACATAAGTATGCTTCAGAACTGATATAAAATTTTATAATGGATGAATTTAAGGCAGCCAAGTTTCCATTTCTTTATGGAATAAAACTAGGTGAATTTGGTGACTCTCCTTTGGTAGATTGCTCATTGTATAGACAACTAGTTGGGAGTTTATTGTATCTTACACATACCGGAATTGGTTTAGATTATGTTGTTAGTGTTGTATAAATATATATGCAGAATCCACATGAGATCCATTGTAGGAAATCCAAGAATATCCATTAGTATGTTCAAGGAACCAGAAGTTTTGGGGTACACTATGCAGCTAGTTCTCCACTAGAACTAGAAGGATTTTCTGATCCAGATTGGGCTGGAGATCCCAATGATAGAAATTCCACTTCAGGTTTTATATTTATGCTTTCCGATGGTCCCATTTTCTTCATTCGAGGCCGAATACAAAGGAGCAATAAAAGCAACTACACAATGTGTGTGGTTGCAAGGCATTCTTCGGGAGCTTGATGTTGCACTTGATTCACCCATTGTCATTTGCTATGAAATTAAAAGTGCAATCAGTATTTTTACATATCTAGTAGAGAGGGAGAGGAGCAAGCACATAGAGATCCATATGCACTACATTCAGGATTAGTGCATGATCGGGTGATAGCTTTGCAGTATTTCCCATCCACCGAGCAAACTGCTGATATTTTCCCCAAACTTTTTACTGACAGTACCTTCACTTACTTGAGATCATTTCTTGGAGTGAGTGATGCATGGTGATGGCTTCCATTTACTTTCATCTAGGAGGTGTTTCCAAGGCCTCCATAATATTTTGTTTAAGTTGTACTAAGTCAAGGTTAAGGGGGGGTGTTAGAAAAGTAATCCATCCTTAGTACCTTATGTTATACCATAGTCAATTTCATTTGCTTCTAAGCATTAAGTTTATATGGTTTAGACTTAGGAAATTTGATCTAGGAGGTGAACTGGTTATTTTTAGACCATTCACACATGCACCGGTGCTCTATATTTGTTAACCAAACACATGTGCACCCTCATTTAATGTCTTGGAGCACTAACTCCTTGATTTAGGGAATCTGGGTTTTACCTAAGGGGCGCTAATGATGTATTTTGTCCATTTTGGATCTCATAAGAGCATTTATTGTCACATTGAGCCTCCCACATGTTGATGTAATTGTAACTTCAAAATGTATTCACTTGTATATCTTATGTATTATACCTCGATGTTTATTCCAGGAAGTGTCTGTAATGTATTTGAGTCATGTCATGCCCCGATGTTCCGATTAGGAGATTCAATAATGTAAACAAGTCATGTAAAGTCATTTTGGGTAACCCTCCTATTGATCAGGGGTTAAAGTCCCTGCAGTTGTGGGGCCCTAGGGTTATTAGACTCTCCTAAAGAATTCGGCCCTAGTGAGTTATTGTCAAGTCAAGAATTAGTATAAATAGAGAGTGAGCCTCTATATTTATCACACACTCACTCTGTTACGGGTATAAACTAACTGAGAGGGGGGGTGAATCAGTTAGTAAAGATTTTTCAGAAAAATACCTCTTTTAACTTAGACTCAATAAAGTTTATGGCAGTCAATATTTGCTATGAATTCAGAGTTATAAATATAAGAGCAGATAACATAAAGCACAGCATTCAATCACAACATTTAATCACATTTATGATACACAGATATTTTACGAGGAAACCCATAAGGGAAAAACCTCTTCTTCTTATGATGTCAAAGGCTTCAATGGCTATACATCATTTCTTATTTGAGCACCGTCTCAAGGAGGTTGCATCCTCTCAATGAAAGCACCAACTTGCTGTGAGCACCAACTCTCACTGTAACCCAGCACCAACTGGGTGAAGACACCAATCTTCAATTAGTACAAGCACCCACTTGCAGACAGAGACATAAATTCTCCCCTATCACCTCCCTACCTCCCTTATTTGCTAGACTTTCCAATAGAATCAAAATTCAATAATACAGATATGTCTCTACTTACCAAACCACTCTACTCTGTTCAACATCGGCTCTCTGCTCCTCTGTTCTGTTCAACTGTTCAGCACATTCTTCAGTTCCTCTGCTCTGCTTCTCTGCTCATTCAGTATCAGTTTTCCACCCATAATCACAACTGTTTCTGCTCAATATATATATATATATATATATCATCTTCTGAGTTCATTTCTCTCTCAGGTTCATCGAAACAACATTCTCAAACCATTAAAGAACCGGTTCAGCTTTAGCATCCTCAAACCATTACAGAAATGGTTCAGCTTCAAAAACATCTGTACACATCCTTACTCTTCAAATCATCATTACCAACAGTTACTAAACAGTTCACATTTCAGGTTCATCATAACTGTTAATCCGCCTGCTCAAATACTCTTTGAATCCTCAACTGTATCGGGCTCTTCGTATTCCTCTTCAAAGGTTACACTGAAGTAGCGAATGAACATTCGTTTTGGTTTCGATATTTTTCTCTGTTACAGTTCGTTTCACATCGGATGACTTTTGGTTTTTCGCATCGGATATTTTTATCATTTCTTTTTCCACCATTACGGAAGGAAAACTGATTCCTCTTCCAATCAATGCTTTGGTCGTCCGTCTTTGCGGACCCATTTGTTATTTGCATCAATCGTGGGCTTTTGCCCTTGCGGCTACGGGAAGCCTTTTCCTTCCAGCCGTTTAACACTCATCATTGCGAAAGGTCGCGCCCTTTGCGCTTTCACCATTGCAGCTGCCGAAAGCATCGACTTGTCTGAAGCTTAAAGAGCTCCGACTCCCGAAGTGTGTTAACCTTTCCGTCGCGTTTCTGAAGCCTGTTCTCTTCCACCATTGCGGCTGGCGAAAGCATCAACTTGTCCGAAGCTTAAAGAGCTCTGACTGCCGATGTGTGTTAACATTTCTGTCGCGTGTCTGAAGCCTGTTCTCTTCCACCGTTGTGGCTGGGGAAGATTTTTCCCTTCCGATGTCAAAGTCCTTTGATCTCTGATTAAGCTTTTTGTGGATGTATCATTTTCTTCTTCCGCCGTTGCGGCTACGAAGTCTGTTTCTCTTCCGATGTTAATACCTTCCGACTGTAGATTAAGAGATTTCTTCATTGATACCTGCGTGCTTGCCTCTTTTTTTCAGTAGATTGCCACATCCATTTGACATCAGTTCCCCTTCTCTTTATAGCAGATTGCCATCAATGACAATACTTTAAGACTGAGAACTAGCTACCATCTACTAGTCCTGAACACACCACTCTGAACAATATTCCAACAATCTCCCCCTTTGACATTGATGGCAATGTCTCATTCAAATGGTCACATTTCTCCCCCTTTGACATCAAGAGAAAAGGATAAACCTGGGCAGATACGGTATGTCTGATGACTAGTCTCCCCCTGACAAGATGCACTAAGCAAACAAACTGCCATTCCATGCTGTAAACAGAAATAAGATATACAATAAACACAGACTCCCCCTAACACAATGCATGAGTTACTGATACAAGGACTGAACACCCAGCTTCTGACGCAGATATTCTGTGGGTAAAGGCTTAGTAAAAATGTCAGCAATCTGTTCGGTAGAAGGAATATAACTCAACAACACCTCTTGAGTAGCCACTTGTTCGTGCAAGAAATGGTACTTTATGGGAATGTGTTTAGTTTTGGAATGAAGAACAGGGTTCTTAGAAACATTGATAGAACTAGTATTGTCACAGTGAATGGGAATAGGCTCAGAATACTTTACGTCTAGATCAGCAAGAAATTGAACCATCCATAAAATTTGAGTACAGCAAGTAGCAGCAGCTATGTATTCTGCTTCAGTAGTGGATAAAGAAATGGAACTTTGCTTTTTACTTAGCCAGGAAACCAACGACTCTCCTAAGAAGAAAGATCTGCCACTTGTACTTTTTCTTTCATCTACACAATTAGCCGAATCTGCATCTGAATATGTTATTAGCTGAAAGTTCTGATTTCTGGGATACCACAGACCATAAGAGAGCGTACCTTTCAGGTATTTGAATATACGTTTCACAGCTAGTAGATGACTCTGTTTAGGAGCAGCTTGAAACCTTCCTACCATCCCAATAGCATGCATGATATCAGGTCTTGATGCAGTAATATATAATAGGCTTCCTATCATAGATCTGTACATTTTTTGATCCACTTTAGGTGAAGAATCATCTTTCCTCAACTTGCAGCCACTGACCATGGGTGTACTCACAGGTGTGGAGTCTTCCATTCGAAACTTCTTTAGCATCTCCTTTAGATACTTTTCTTGAGAAAGAAACATACCTCCAGGTTTCTGACTGATTTGAAGACCAAGAAAATAGGACATCTCACCAATCATTGACATTTCGAACTCATATTTCATAGAGTTAGCAAACCACTGAACATAAAGATTATTAGTACAACCAAATATGATATCATCAACATAAACCAATACAATCAGTAAGTCATCACCTTCAGTTTTGATATATAAAGTGTTTTCCACAGAACCTCTCTTGAAGCCTTTGTCTTGTAGATATTTGTCTAGTCTGGCATACCAGGCTCTAGGTGCTTGCTTCAACCCATGCAAATCCTTTTTTAGTTTGCATACATAGTCAGATTTATTTGTGAGTGAAAATCCTTCAGGTTGCTCCACATACACTTCTTCTTCTAAATTTCCATTGAGAAATGTTGACTTGACATCCATCTGGTGTACTCTAAACCGTTTGTAACAAGCATAGGCTAGAAATATTCTGATAGCATGCATTCTTGCCACTGGAGAAAATGTTTCATCGAAGTCTTGTCCTTCAATCTGAGCATAACCATTGCAAACCAGTCTTGCTTTATTTCTTACAATATGTCCCTATTCATTTAATTTATTCTTATATACCCATTTGGATCCAATCACATTCTTGTTTGATGGCTTAGGAACAAGTTCCAAAGTGCTATTCTTTTCAATCTGATCCAGCTCTTCATTCATGGCTGTTACCCAGTCTTTGTCTTTGCTGGCTTCATTAAAACATTGGGGCTCAATTGTAGAAAGAAGAGCAATATGAGACTGTTCAGATTCCTACAAAATCTTCCTTCTAGTCTGAACACCTTTACTCTCATCACCAATGATTTAGCTTTCAGGGTGATTTTTTCTAATCATTCTGGAAGAATATTGTACAGTGTGTTGTTCAGGTTTAGATTCCTCATACTCTGATGATTCAGATTCTTCCTTCTGGGATTCTTGGACCTATTCTTCTATCTCTTCATTTGTATCTTCCAAACATGAATCTTCATCATTCCTTTGACTGATATTTCCATGACAATATTCATCTACTTTCACATCTATGCAATCTACTATTTTATGCAGCCTCTTGTTATAACACCTATAGCCTTTGCTTTCTGTAGCATATCCTAAAAAGATTCCTTCATCTGCTCTGTCATCATACTTGCCCAAATTTTCATCATTATTCTTGATATAGCATTTACTCCCAAAAAATCTGAAATGTTTAATGGTTGCAGGTCTTCCAAACCATAAATGATATGGTGTTTTGTCACTGTTTGGTCTCAAATGAGCTTTGTTAAGAATGTGCACAGCTGTACGAATAGCTTCCACCCAGAAGCCTTGAGAAATATCATTTTCCTTCATCATTGATCTGGCCATCTATTGGACTGTTCTATTTTGTCTTTCTACCACTCCATTTTGCTGAGGAGTTCCTACAATTGTATATTCTTTCCTGATGCCATGCTCATCACAGAATTCTTTGAACTATCTTGAACTGAACTCTCCTCCTCTGTCAGATCTGATAGCTTTAATCTTTCTTCCAGTCTGATTTTCAGTCAGGGCTTTAAATATCTTGAATTTAGCAAATGCTTCAGACTTCTCTTTAAGGAATGCAACCCATGTTAGTCTGGAATAGTCATCAATCACGAGCATGAAATAGTTCTCCTTACCTGTACCCTCTTTCCTTGATGGGCCACACAGATCCAGATGGACTAGTTGAAGAGGCTCATTTGTGGAAGGAACACTCTTTGACTTAAACTGTGTTCTAACTTCCCCGTCTGACAAGGTTTACACACTTCATCACGTGGTTTAGATATTTCTGGAAAGTCCCTTACTACTGCTCTATTTTTGAATTTTATTAAATGATCAAAATGTAGATGTCCCAGTCTTTTGTGCCACAGCCAGCTTTCATCATATTTACTGAGATAACACTCTTCTTTTTCTTCTTTTAAAACATAAACATTATTCTCAGTTCTTATTCCTTTGGAAACCAGTTTTCCTGAGGAAACATTTTTTATTTTACAATCTTTAGCAGTGAACAAGATTTCACACCCTTTGTCACACATTTGACTCACACTGAGAAGATTGTGCTTCAACCCATCTACAAATAACACATCTTGAGCCTTTCCTTTACCCTTGCTAAGATTAACCATTCCCTTGCCTCTGATCTTTCCTGGTGTATTGTTTCCAAATGTTACATTCCCAGATTTCCGCTCTGACATAGAAATAAACTTCTCTTTATCTCCTGACATAGATTTTGAACATCCACTATCAATGTACCAAGGATTCTTCTGTTTCTGAACTGAGAGCATGAGATTACAATGAGAACTCTCTTTCTTCCTCCATACATTTCGTTCAGCTGTATATTTCATTTTTGGTTCTGTTTTGTTCTGTTTCAAGTTACATTATGTAGCTTTATGCCCAAATTTGTGACATATGTAACATTCTATTTCGTTGTCTAGAAGGTCAAACAGGTTAGTATTTCTATTTTGCGTTCTTCTTTTAACAGTTGATTGAGATACACGACCCATATGATTATACCCTGATTGATGTATCCCCTATTTGTTATTTGGCATCCTTCTCTGAATGTTTCTGAAATTGTAAAAACAATTGGCAGCTCTGTGCCCAAAGTTAGAACAACAGAAACAATAACCATTGAAGAAATTAGCATACCTAACTCTTGGTGGATTTCTAGAAAAGTAATGTATTGAGTTATAATGCTCATAATTGTAATTCTGATCTGCATACTTGATTCTGTTATATGGCTCTTTTTCATGAACTCTTGATTGTACCGATTTGCTATTTAGATCGGTATTCTCTTGCTTTTTATCACTCTTTGATCGATCTTTATTATTGTCTTTACATGCTTCAACGTTTATTATTCTGGGGATTTCTTCCTGCTTGATGTTCTGAAAATTAATCAAGTTTGATGATTCTTTGCTTTCTGAATCACTGCTACTTGCACCTTGACCATAGCCTAGACCAAACTTAATCTGAGGTGACCTCTGTCTATTTAGAATGTTATTTAGTTCTTCTGAAGCTTTTATACTAGAGATATTCTGATAATATAAGGCTTGAAATTTTTCTAAATCCTTCTTAACAATTACTACTTCTTTCTCTAGATGTTCACATCTGGTGTTGCTTTCAGCTAGCTGTTGTTTCAGAGCCTCTTCAATTTTCTTTGCCTCTTCCAACTCTAGCTTTATTAGAGAGATGTCATTTCCATTGGTTTCATACTGGATTAATATTTGTTTTTCTTTTCTTTTCTTTATTCTTAGTCTATCAATCTCCTCTAGAGCACTCATCAGCTCTCCCTCCATGTCCACAATGGCATCTTCATCATTCATCTCTGTACAGCTCATCTCTAGATCCTCTACAGCCATAAGCATGAAATCATTCTCTTTGTCTTCATGGGAGGATTCACTTTTTGAAGTTTCTGTGGATTCATCACCATTCACACGTAGACTTTTCTTCTTGTACTTGTTTTCTTTACTATACCTCTTCTTTAGAAATTTCTCTTTATCTGCAGAACTCTGCTCTTTCCTCATATGAGGGCATTTAGCAGCAAAGTGTCCTGTTATACCACAATTAAAACATTTGAAAGGCAATTTTCCTTTGTATTTTCATAACCCCGTTTTCAGTCTTCTCACAAATTTTGCTTCTATTTCATCCACATTTTCCTCTGTACTCTTTTCAGCTTTAAAAGAGGCTTCTCTGGATGTGTTTTGGTCTTTACTAATCCTCATTTCATAGGCTGTCAAAATTCCTAGTAATTGGTCAAGAGATAACATTTTAAGATCACTCATTTCTTCTATAGCTGAGACTTTAGGGTTGACTCTGTCAGGAAGAGATCTCAGGATTTTATGAACAAGGAAGGTATCATCATCACTTATTTTTTCACCAAGAGCTCTCATCGCATTTACTAACTCATCAACTCTCAGGAAAAATTTACTAATACTTTCATCTTCATTCATTTTCAGTTGTTCAAATCTTAGCCTATGAGTCTGCAATTTAGCATCTTTAACTTTCTCATTTCCTTCATAGATGCTAATAAGCTTATCCCACATTTCTTTGGCAGAATCAAGATGCATAACTTTTACAAATTCAGTTTCAGCAAGACCACTCAGAATAGCATTCATTGCTTTTGCATTGAAAGTAAACTCTAGCTTATCATCTTTGGATGCTAGCAAAACAGGTTTTGCATACCCAGTCTCTACTACTTCCCAAACATCAGCACCTAGGGACATTAAGTATATTCTCATCCTAACCTTCCAGAAAGCAAAAAATTTACCATCAAATATGGGTGCTTTGTTTATTGATCCATCTTGACTAGCCATTTTAACTCTTCAGGATATACCTTAACCAAAAGGAACGTTGTTCTGATACCAATTGTTACAGGTATAAACTAACTGAGAGGGGGGGTGAATTAGTTAGTAAAGATTTTTCAGAAAAATACCTCTTTTAACTTAGACTCAATAAACTTTATGGCAGTCAATCTTTGCTATGAATTCAGAGTTATAAATATAAGAGCAGATAACATAAATCACAGCATTCAATCACAACATTTAATCACATTTATGATACACAGATATTTTACGAGGAAACCCATAAGGGAAAAACCTCTTCTTCTTATGATGTCAAAGGCTTCAATGGTTGTACATCATTTCTTATTTGAGCATCATCTCAAGGAGGCTGCAACCTATGAATGCAAGCACCAACTTGTTGAGAGCACCAACTCTCACTATAACCCAGCACCAACTGGGTGAAGACACCAATCTTCAATTTCTACAAGCACCCACTTGTAGACAGAGACATAAAGTCTCCCCTAGCACCTCCCTACCTCCCTTATTTGCTAGACTTTCCAATAGAATCAAAATTCAATAATACAGATATGTCTCTGCTTACCAAACCAATCTGCTCTGTTCAACATCGGCTCTCTACTCCTCTGTTCTGTTCAACTGTTCAGCACATTCTTCAGTTCCTCTGCTCTGCTTCTCTGCTCATTCAGTATCAGTTTTCCGCACATGATCACAACTGTTTCTGCTCAATATATATATATATATATATATATATCATGTTCTAAGTTCATTTCTCTCTCAAGTTCATCAAAACAACATTCTCAAACCGTTACAGAACCGGTTCAGCTTCAGCATCCTTAAACCGTTACAGAAATGGTTCAGCTTCAAAAACCTCTGTACACATCCTTACTCTTCAAATCATCATTACTAGCAGTTACTAAACAGTTCGCATTTCAGCTTCATCATAACTGTTAATCCTCCTGCTCGAATACTCTTCAAATCCTCAACTGTATCGGGCTCTTCGTATTCCTCTTCAAAGGTTACACTAAAGCAGCAGATGAACATTCGTTTTGGTTTCGATATTTTTCTCCGTTACAGTTCGTTTCACATTGGATGACTTTTGGTTTTTCACATCATATCTTTTTATCATTTCTTTTTCCGTCATTGCAGAAGGAAAATTGCTTCCTCTTCTGATCAATGCTTTAGCTGTCTGTCGTTGCGGACCCGTTTGTTATTTGCATCAGTCATGGGCTTTCGCCCTTGCGGCTGTGGGAAGCCTTTTCCTTCCAACCGTTTAACACTCGCCGTTACAGAAAGTCATGCCCTTTGTGCTTCCACCGTTGCGGCTGCCGAAAGCATCGACTTGTCCGAAGCTTAAAGAGCTCCGACTGTCGATGTGTGTTAACCTTTTCGTCGTGTGTCCGAAGCCTGTTCTCTTCCGTCGTTGTGGCTGGTGAAAGCATCAACTTGTCCAAAGCTTAAAGAGCTCTGACTGCCGATGTGTGTTAAGCTTTCTGTCACATGTCCGAAGCCTGTTCTCTTCCACCGTTGTGGCTGGGGAAGCCTTTTCCCTTCCGATTTCAAAGTCCTCTGATCTCCGATTAAGCTTTTTGTGGCTGTATCCTTTTCTTCTTCTGTCGTTGCGGCTACGAAGTCTGTTTTTCTTCCGATGTTAATACCTTTCGACTACCGATTAAGAGATTTCTCCATTCATGCCTGCATGCCTGCCTCTTTTTTTCAGTAGATTGCCACATCCATTTGACATCAGTTCCCCTTCTCTTTATAGAAGATTTCCATCAATGACAATACTTTAAGACTGAGAACTAGCTACCATCTACTAGTCCTGAGCACACCACTCTGAACGATATTCCAACACACTCAGACTCAATTGTAGTGCATAAATGAGAGAGAATAAGTTGTTGGGACAAGAGAGAGAGAGACTACTACTGTCGGGAGATCATCTTACTGTTTTGGGGTTTTTCTTTTGGTGTTGATTCTATCTCAAAGGAAGTTGCAAGGTTTTCTACTTTATGGTTTCCCCGAGGAAAAACTTTGTGTTCATTGTCTCTTATGTTTGATTGTTGTGCTTGTTATTTTCTTAGTTAAAGATCCTAAGATAATGCTAGCTTGAATGATAAAAATCTAACATGGTATCAGAGCTAACCTAAGAAGAAGACACTATGCAACTGTTGAAATGAGGGATTCCTACCTTTTGGATCTCTCTCCACATATTTTTAGAAAAAGAGGGTTGGACTAACTCTCCTCTCCAGGGCGCATCTTTCTGTCAAAGCAGAATCTAATTCTGAGTATTTTCAGTTTTTGACCCGACACTGCTACCAAAAATTAGGGATTTCCATAGAAGTGGAATTTTTGAGTGAGCCCATGCCTGGATTGATCTCCTCCTCAAAATTGAAGTTTATAGATCAATATCAAAGTTTTTGGTTGGACAGAACTCTGGGAAAGTCAAACCCTAATATTCTCCTGAACCAGCTCTGCAGAAATTCAACTCCATATCCAGTTCCGACATCTTAACCTGGTGAGATATAAATATTTTGTATTTCCATTTGAGGTTCTTAGTTAAGATGTCTCGTCATACCAAGCTTGATGAAAATCTTGAGGGAGCTCATAACTTATGAGCCTGGAAGTATAGGATCTCCCTGGTCCTAGAAGAAAATGAGTTGGACTCTTACATCAATGAAGAGGTTCTAGTTCCAGAGGGAGATGAGGCTAAGGCCTTACACAAAAGTAAATTGGTCATGGCTAAGAGGATTATTGCTGATTCAATCAAGGATCACCTCATACCATAGATGTCCTCCCTAAAGACACCTAAAGCTATGTTTGATGCCTTGACCAAACTGTTTGAAGGAAAAAACATAAATCGGAAGATGACTCTGAGAAACCAATTGAAGAATGTAATGATCCAGAATGCGAAAACCATCTAGTCTTACTTTACAAGGGTATCTCATATCAAGGAACAGTTGGAAGTGGTAGATGAAGAAGTAGAGAATGCAGAAATTGTGATGACTACCTTGAATGGTCTCCCTAGATCATGGGACTCTTTTATTTAAGGGATCTATGCCAGAAATAAGCTAGTCAATTTCAATAGACTGTGGGAAGAATGCTCACAATAAGAAGCTCAGATAGTAGCTCAAGAATAAAATATGGGAAGCGAAAATCAAGCTCTCATAGTACACTCCAAGAAAATCAGAAGAAATTCTCATCACCCCAAAGGTAAGCACTTCCACCAGAAAGATAACACTAGAATAGATTTGTCTAGAATCAGATGTTATACATGTGATGAGAAAGGACACTATGCTAGAGAATGTCCTAGAAACAAAAATGTCTCTCATAAGAAGAAGGGAAACAAGAGAAGACATCATGCTCATGCTGTAGAGGGTGATGAACCTTCCACAAATAGAATCAGACAAGAAAGTGATCATTCTTCAAGTGATCAAGATTATGTTTCAATTTCTGCTCTCACGAGAAACATCACACATGGAAGCAATGATTGGCTTATAGACAGTGGGGATTCCAAACATATGACAGTAATCAAAGAATCCTTTGTGAAAGTATCAGAACATGAATCACCCCACAAGGTGAAACTTGGAGATGACTACCAGTATCCAATAAAAGGTAGTGGGGAATCCTCCTATAAGATAGATTCTGAAAAGTCTATAAAGATGAAGGATGTATTGTTTGTACCAAGACTAAAGAAGAACCTCCTATCCATATCTGCATTAGATGCAAAAGGAATAAGGGTTGCATTTGTATATGGCCAATTTCTCATGTGGCCAAAGGGAAAGACTATTGACGATGCAGTAGTGATTGGGGAAAAAGAAGGAGGTCTATACAAATTGAAGGGCCAACCAGAACAAGTTTTGGTCCATGAATCAGTAGAGCCAAATGAACTTTGGCAGAGAAGGTTTACACAAGTGCACTACAGAGCACTACCACTTGCAAGCAAAGTTGTTAAAGGACTTCCAGAAATTCAGAAAAAACATGACAATGTATACAAAGGATGTCCGAAAGGAAAGAACACAAAGAACACATTTCCAAGTAGCGAGAGCAAGGAAAAAGGAATATTGGAAATCATTCACTCCGATGTATGTGGTCCGATGTCCTCTAGTTCATTAAGTGGGTATGTATACTATGTTTCTTTTATTGATGATTTTTCTAGGAAGACATGGATATACTTCTTAAAGAACAGAGATGAAGTATTCAGCAAGTTCAAGGAATTCAAAGCCTTGATCGAGAACCACACAGAAAAGAATATCAAGACCTTTTGATCAAATAATAGCGGAGAATTCACATCAAATGAATTCAAAGAAGTATGCAAAGATTCAAGGATTAAGAGGGAGCTAACCACTCCATATAATCCACAACAGAATGGGGTTGCAGAAAGGAAGAATAGAACGATCATGGAAGCTGCAAGGGCCATGCTTCATGATCAAGTTATTTCCATGCATCTATGGGCAGAAGCTACCAGAACTACAGTGTATGTACAGAACCATACTCCACATAGAGTACTCAAGAAAAAAACACTCGAAGAAGTCTTTTCCAGTAAGAAACCAGAAGTCATCCATCTCAGAATATTCGGTTGTCCAGTGTACATACATATTCCCAAAGAAAAGAGGACAAAGTTGGATCCTTCAAGAAGGGTATATTTGTGGGATACTCTGAAAGCTCGAAGGCTTATAGAATATACTTCCCAGGATTCAAGAAGATCTAGATTTAGAAGAACCTCAAGAACCTGTAGATCCACCTCAAGAGAAGAATCCTCACAAGAGGAAACCTACCTGGATAAGAGAAGCTATCCAAGGTGCAGAAAGATATGGGGCTATAGAAGAAAATCACATAGAAAGGAAAAGAACCAGGTCCTACTCCGGTTATGTAGCCTTATTATGTGACTTCATCAATAAATAACCTTCCAACTCTGAAGAAGCGGCAGAAAGGAAAGAATGGAAGGATGCTATGATCGAAGAGTATCAATCGATCATGAAGAATGATGTCTATGATTTTGTCCCAAGACCATAAAGGAAGTCTGTTGTAACTTCCAAATGGATCTACAAGATCAAGCATGCTGCAAATGGCAGCATAGAAAAATATAAAGCAAGATTTGTGGCTCGTGGCTTCTCCCAGAAAGAAGGAATAGATTATGAAGAAACTTTTGCACTTGTATCCAGATACACTTCCATCATATTAGTACTTGCTCTAGCTGCAGTGATGAAATGGAAGATACACCAGATGGATGTCAAGACTGCTTTCTTGAATGGTGTAGTGGAAGAGGAAGTGTATGTGGAGAAACCACTCATTTTTGAGACACATGACAGGGAGACTCGTGTGTTTAAATTGAAGAAATCCCTATACGGTTGGAAACATGCACCCAGGACATGGTACAATAGAATTGATAATTTCCTATCCAGTTTGGGCTTTACCAAGAGTAAACCAGATTCCAACCTTTACTACAAGGTTGAAGATGGTAACCCAGTGATAATCCTACTATATGTAGATGATCTGTTTGTAACAAGTATGGATGGGTTGATTGCTAATACGAAGAGGAAGATTGCTGGTGAGTTGAAGATGAAGGACTTTGGTATGATGCACTATTTTCTAGACATGGAATTTCCCTGGGACAAGGGAAGTATGCAGTAGAGATCCTGCAGAGATTCGGGATGATGGACTGCAAGGCCATGACCACACCTATGGCATCAAACCTAAAGCTATTAAGTGATGCTTCATTAGAAGCGGTTGATGCTACGATCTATCATTAGATAATTGGGTCCTTGATGTACCTGACGAATACAAGACTAGATATTTGCTTTGTTGTGAACACCTTGATCCAATTCGTGATAGATCTAAGACATGTTCACTTGATTGCTGCAAAGCATATTCTAAGGTACCTAAGGGGTATAGTTGATTATGGGCTCAAGTATGAGGCGAATCAGCAGATTAACCTAGAAGGCTATGTTGATTCATATTGGGCAGGCAGTGCCATCGATAGGAAGAGCACTTTAGGGTGTTTCTTCAGTATGGGATCAGGTGTGATCTCTTGGTTTAGTAGGAAACATTCTTGCGTGGCACTGAGTACAGCTGAAGCAAAGTATGCCATAGCTTGTTCAGCTAGTTGTGAGGCAGTATGGATGAGGAAGCTATTATCTAATTTGTTTGATCTCCAGTTGGATGGTACTTGTATATATTGCGACAACCAGAGTTGTGTGAAGTTCTTTGAGAACCTGGTGTTCCATGACAAGTCAAAGCATATCGAGATCAAATATCACTATATCAAGGATATGGTGCAGAGGGAAGTAGTGAAGCTCCAGTATGTTGTGATGGACAAACATATAGCTGATGTGTTGACTAATCCATTAGCCAGAGTGAAGTTTGAGTACTTCAAGGAGAAGCTTGGTGTTCTCCAGATCGAGTTTCCCTCCAAAGAGAAGTGATGAGTCCATGAGCCATTTTGACATGGTGAAAGGATTGGTTCCTTCCATGGTCAGAAGTAAGTGCTGATCCATTCTTATGTGATTGAGGGATGTGTTCCCACGTGATCAGATATAAGCATTGAATTCCATTCTCCAAGAAAATGGAGGCACCTAGTTAGTTACTAGGAATCCTCAGCCTAGGGATAAGATCCATTCTGATGTGACTGTGGGATTGGCTCCCACATGATCAGATGTAAATGCAGATCCTTTTCACAGATGATTGTAGGTGTGTCCTATCATTGGTGATTATAAGTGATGAGCCTTTTCACAGATGGTAGCAGGTGTGTCCTACCATTCTGGTGATTGTAAGTGTTGTGCCTTTCCATAGATGATATTAGGTGTGTCCTAACATGTTGGTGGTTGTAAGTGCTGAGCCTTTCCATAGATGATAGTAGGTGTGTCCTATCATGTTGGTGGTTGTAATTGTTGTGCCTTTTCATAGATGGTAGTAGGTGTGTCCTACCATGCTGGTAATTGTAACTGTTGTGCCTTTTCACAGATGGTAGTAGGTGTGTCCTACCATGCTGGTGATTGTAAGTGTTGTTCCTTTTCACAGATGATAGTAGGTGTGTCCTATCATACTGGTGAATGTAAGTGTTGGGCCTTTCTAACATTGTTCTTGGATGTGTTCCTCCCAGGATCATATGTGAGTGTTGGGCATGCCTTTCTGACATGGTGTTGGATGTGTTCCTCTCATGGTCAGATGTAAGTGCTGGGTGGGGCATTCTGAATTAGGGTTAGATATAAGTGTTGAAGAAGACCTACATGGAGGATGGGCCTCTAACCAGCATGAAAAAGGACTGGCTCTGTAGAACTTCCTATGACAAGAAGAATCAAGAGATAGAACCAGTGATGATGACCCAGTGATGATCCAGATCCAGTGATGATGATCAAGCAGGGATGATCCAGCAGTGATGATCCAGATCCAGTGATGATGTTCCAGTAATGATGATCCAAGAAGAGTGATGATCCAGATCCAAATGAAGAATACTTGAAGATGAAGATGACTTGAATATTTGAAGATGAATATGACGAGAAATCGATGATGATCCAGATGATAAAGAGAAGAAGACTTGTGCTGATAAATTGTGTTGAGAGAATACCTTCCTAGTTAAGAGGGAGTGTTGATGTATTTGTAACTTCAGAATGTATTCACTTGGATATCTTATGTATTGTACCCCGATGTTTATTCTGGGAAGTGTCTGTAATGTATTTGAGTCATGGCATGCCCCGATGTTTCTATTGGGAGATTCAATAATTTAAACAAGTCATGTAAAGTCATTGTGGGTAACCCTCCTATTGATTAAGGGTTAAATTCCCTACAGTTGTGGGTCCCTAGGGTTATTAGACTCTCCTAGAGAAGTCATCCCTAGTGAGTTATTATTAAGTTAGGAATTAGTATAAATAGAGAGTTAGCCTCTCTATTTATCACACACTCACTCACACTCAGTTGTAGCACATAACTAAGAGAGAAGAAGTTGTTGGGACAAGAGAGAGAGAGAGACTACTGCTGTTGAGAGATCATCTTACTGTTTTGGGGTTTTGCTTTTGGTGCTAATTCTATCTCAGAGGAGGTTGTGGGGTTTTCTCCTTTATGGTTTCCCTGAGGAAATTTTTTTTGTTCATTGTCTCTTATGTTTGATTGATGTGCTTCTTATTCTCTCAGATAAATATCCTAAGATAATGCTCACTTGAATGATAAAAATATAACACCACACACGTCTATTTTCTCACCCATGCATGCCTGCGACTCATTATTTCCCCATCACACTTCACTGATGTTCACATGATTTTTCATGACTATTTTTGCTGAGTTGGAGCTTGATTGGTCCACTTAGGGGGGATTGAGGTGAATTTATTCCATGTCACATGTACACTCCCAAATGACTTCCTAATACTCACGAATTGTTCCAAATGTAATATATACCTATTCTAAATACATTCATATGTTATAAACTTCAATAATATCCACTTTGTGTTCACATGTGCATGTAAATTGTGTTCCTCTTTCAATATTTTTGTTGGTTTTTGCAAATTAATTCGAATTGTGAGAGTCTCTTGCACTCCTAAATCTAGCTGTGAATTAAATTCTCATAGAAGGATAAAACTTGGTGGATTATATTCTTTGTGAGAAACATCATTTAAGGGGATCACTAGAGGAGGACAGAGATAAGCTTATGGAAGCCATGAAAAACTTTGTCGACATCAATTACTTGGTGACAAGTTGTTGTTGGAAAGGTTCTGGAGGAGATATGGAAGGAGAATCCTTTCTGGAAGAGTACATAACAATTAAAGAAGGCATGGCCAAGATGAAGTAGAGTTATATGAACTTACTACATAAGAGAGATCATCTCCTCATGGTGGCTGAAATCTACCATTTTACATTCAAGAAGGAAACAAATTTTTTTGAAAGGATCCATAGTAAATGGGAGGATACACATGATTCATTGAAGAGAAACCAAGAAGCTCTTCAAGAGTGAAGGTTCCAAATTTTTCAACTTCAAATGGATTTGAATCTACCACACCGCCCATATTGCATGGAAAAGAATCATGTGCACATCGTAGGAACTACTTTGCATGTGCTTGAGGACTGTGCAGACAAGTTTGATGAGAACTAAGAACTTGATCTTTCCCATAGAAAACTTGAATTGTTTTATGGAGAGAGTCTCCTCTCCATGGAATAATTCGATGATCTCACCTTAGTTGGATAAACCAGTGATGAAGAAGATGCGGCCATAAGTTTGGTGGATGGTTATTGTAGAGATTTGATTCACAGTTCTTCACCCCTCACTTCTATTTCAGCCACATCATGTGGGGATGAAAATTGGGAGAAGGAATTTTCCTCGTTGGTTCCACTTGAGGAGGAGACTCCCATAGGTGTTCATGATGACTTGTTAAATGCACCATTCTCGTCCTAGTAGAAACATAGGAATCCAGTTGCATTATTTGATGCCTCTTTCATTCAATTTCACCCATTGAGTAGACGCAGTGGCAAAGAGTTGAGCAATTGGAGTTATACACTAGTTCCATGTTTGGGAGATCATAAGATTTCTATAGGTGAGAAAGACTCATGGATGGAGTAGTATAGGAAAAAATTTATTCCATTTGATGTCATTCATCCACATATGGATTGGGTGGAATATTACATGTCACACATGGAGTATTCGTGCAGAAACATTTATGCTCATGATCAGTGGAAGGTAGCTAAGAAAGAAAAATTCCAAGAGAATTTGTTAAGACATATATCTCTCACAAGGTGGTTTCTGTGGAAAAAATCCACACATTTGTATGGATTTTTTCACCCTTTGACCAGTGGCAGAGAGTTGATCCATTGGATGTGTTCAAATGGATATTTTGGTTGGAGTATCATTCCATTCCCTTGTTGGATGAGGAGGCACATGTTTGTATTTATTGTTTTCATTCTCAGAGATTATTTTGATGCATCATTTCTTTGTGAGAATATTGGGAATCCTTGTTTCTTGGATGATGCTTATCTTCATTAGGATTGTACAGTGGATTTTCACCCTTTTCACTTGTATGATTCAATAATTCATCATGATGTCATTTCTATCCTTCATAGTACCTTTCATGATGGTGGTTTCTACATGATGTTGATGATTCCTAGGAGAATGCACACTGGACAATGGGATCCTGGAATTCCTTGGGATGTCAATTTTCCACACTCAAAACTACTACATGGATACTTCCAGTTGAGGAAATCAGATCTAGGTATACTTTTGTCTGAGGAGTTGCATTGGATGGAGTTCTCACCGATGGGGATGTAATGCAAGCATTGGGATCTTGGAATTGCTTGTCTTTGGAGAAAATATTTACATGTTGGCTTGATGGAGCAAGCCAAACTTTCTTAACATGAGTTCATATATGTGGCATCATGTTCCATTTCTCCTACATGGGCGAAGACTTCTTTGGGTGAACAAATTTTGTAGCACCCTTGATTTCTTTTCCTTAAGGACAAGCAAACTTCAGAGGGGAGGACTGTAATGTCCATTCCTGGAAGGACATTGAAAGTGTTTACCTTGTCAAGCACCTAGGATTTAAAAAGTTGAATGAATTATATTACCTAGGGAATTTTGATTATTTCATACTAAGGAGGAATGTACTAAGTTTATTTCTAATTCTGAATTATTTATGTGTAAAAAATTTAATTAATACGAAAATAATACACGCGGGAATAAGTTTCCATGTTAGGAGGGCGCATTAGGAAATCAAACTTTACTAGGATGAAATATAGCAACTATCCAAAGGACTGGAAAAATAAATTTGTCAAAAAATATGGAAACTGTCAAAATAATGGAAAATCAGGCAGTTTCAAAAGCATAAAGTGCACAAAAAGAAATCAGTGCAAAAGCAGGAAACGTTGGTCAAGGGGGGGCGTAGTTTCCATTTTTGGTGAAAGGATGCAAGAAAGGAAACTTCAACAATCATAAAGAAGGAAAATTTTTCTCAAGGAGGGAAACTTTCCAGTTTGGTTTGAGTGATGCAAGTAGGGAAACATCATCCTATGACTGAACTTACTAAATTCCTTAAGAGGGGCGCACTCTTGGATTACGGTTATGGTTTTCAAGTGGGTAACTTGCCTAACAGGTGGATGAATTTCTCAACAAGTAACTCAATTTTTATTTAAGTATTATACCAACTCAATTTCTCAGTTTGTATTGTTAATTTTTTGGTGTTGAGTGAATCTACCAGTCTTAGTGTTGAGCCTTCATTCCCTTGGGTGATGTGCCCAAAGTCTCCATTCCATTATCCTCTCCTCTTCCATTCTTCAGTGAATATGAAAAAGAGAAAATGATAATCCATATAGTATCTATATTGAGCTCTAATAACATTTGTTCATCCATATAATTCGATCTCCAGTGAAGGAATCTTCACCTATGCTCTCATATCAGTGTCAGGTGCTAATTCTTGGCCTCCAATTCTAAGTTTTTGACACCATTTGAGATAAGACATTCAAAATATTCTCCTGAAATTATGAGCCCCATATTTATTTTATGACCTCTATTTTATAGTAATATTTTTGTCCATAAAAGACATAATGCTGAACTTTTGTGAGAAAAGTCTTCCAATGCCCATTTCAGGGGCCTTTTTGTATGTTCTAGGAATTATATGTGATGTATTGGCCATAATAGAAATAAATGAGTTATATAATGCAAAATAAAGGTTGTATAAATAATTAATATTCATTATTTTCAAGTCTGATAAATTGCAGCATTGAAATTTATTATTATTTCCTTACTTTTGCTCATTGACTAGTCAATTCTGACTAGTTTTACAGTTTTTAGTGCTATGAATTATATATAAACCCAATTAGAATTTGTAAGTTGTTGTAGGTTTTTAATTCACCCCCAAAACAAAACTAATTCACATATCAATAGTATTTCGGTTCATGCAATGTTTGAGTGGAATCCTCTGTGCAGTATTTCCCTAGGCCAAAATCCTAGTTTTTTCCCAAACACCCCGAAACTCCCTCAAACTATTTCAAATCTATTCCAAACCTGTTAAAATGTTATTTTCTACTTAATAAATGACTTACAACTCATATAATATTTCCATAATCCTTTTTTTATTGGAAGCAATTGTTCAATCTTAGTTTGCACTAGTTGCGACACCCAGAAGCCTAGGAGTAGACTTCAGCATAACTGATGCTTCAAGCCTAAAAAGGACCAACATACAAGTTCTTAGGGATATGAACTTATAGTCTCCAAACCCTTCCTTTGGTTTCATCCACTTACCATTTTAAATAATCATTTTAAAGAAAGTTCTAAATAATTTACAAAAATCTTATTCAACTTTTAATATTATTTGAAGTAGGAGTTAATATTCTTATTTGATTCAGATTAGGGATATTACATGTGAATGCTTATGCCACATTTTAGTCGCACTATGGAATTCAATGCGTTCAAGAAGCAACTATTAGTTTGCTTCCATGAAGGCTTCCTATGGCTCGATAGCCATATTTCGGTAGATGTTGGCTTGAATTCTGCCATCACTAGGATGCATAAGGTAGGGGTCGACTCAACATTATTATATGATGGAAAGGAGCAGGCTCTGGGCCTAGTTAGTCAGATGAAGGAAAAACACAACCTTACACAATATAATAGGGTCTTTTTTATCACCTCTATTAATGATATAGATGTTCGGTTCGTAGCAAAAGTGCCTTCCAGCAAGATGTTTACAAAGATGCGACAAAGCCAGTGCACTATTGGTACCATCGCTACAACATAGCAATGTGTAGTTGGTATTCAGATGAATTGGTTTACCTATCTGCTGAATGAACTACTAGAAGACGCCATTGACACCCAAGATAAAGATAATACATTTACTTATTCATGGATTCTAATTTTGAACTATTTTTTCACATGGGAGAAGACACCAAATTATCATGGGATGGACGTGCATGCTCCATCATAGCGATTGTGCTACACAAGTGAATTTTATCTTGAAATCCGACAACTTTAATGTCTTAAATTTGACAGAGACCTGTCTGTTATTCGACATCAACATTTGTTTTTGTCGCCGGTGGGAATTTTTCGGTTATTTGACACCATTTGAACCTCGTCGATATTTCGACACCATATCATCCTAAATTGGGGAATTCTTACATCAATTGGGTGTCTAATTTTCAATGGTGTGGCGTCGAATAACCTACTGCTCGTCGTCTATTTCTACAACATATTATCCTAAATTTATGAATTCTTACATCAATTAACTATTGAATGTTTGAAGGCTTGGAATCCAATACCCAACGGCTAGTCTTCGAATATCACTTCCATCCAATAGCATATAATCCTAAACTGGGGAACTCTTGCATTAGTTAGGTGTCAAATTGTTTACATCTTGACTTCGAATACCCAACGACTGGTTGTATGATATCGCCATCAGATGTATGAAATCGTCATCGGATAACATGCGATAGGAGTTAGAAGTTCGACGAAAAGTAGATGTCGGTAGTGTAGAAACGTTTTCGGATTGGATGGATATCTGATGACAGCTGCCATGCCAAAGATGTCAGAAAACTGACCATCTAGTACAAATTAATAAAGAAAAAAATAACCCTTTCCATTTTGATTTGGAAGAAGGGGTGCGATAGATTGGTTTTAATCTGAAGAGGGGGTCCTATAGACTAGTTTTAATCTGAAATGGGAACTCTATTTCTTTTTAAACACAAAATTTCAATTCTCCTTCAACATGGAAAGGATTTGTTGTTGTGGTTGTTAACACTGCCAATACTAGCAAGTTGTGGCAACAATGTTTGGGCTATACAAACATTGGTTTCTTATGACATATGAGTCATTTCAGATTGCTGAAGACCTTCCACAATTTGAAATGCCTAGTGGTCTTTGTTAAGCATGTAGATTGGGTGAACATCATCAAGAGTCCCTTCTTAAAGAGAGGCATGTGTCTCAAACTCTTGTAGTGGTTCATACTAACATCTGTGGGCCTATGACCACTCAATATATCGATGAAGCTAAAAAATTCCTTACTTTTACTACTGATTTTCCCCCTCTTACTGGGATATATATTGTTCAATACGAGGATGATATTTTTGGAAAATTCAAGGATTTTAAACTATCACTGAAGATTCAACCTAAAAGATGAGATAGAGATCAAGTGTCTTATGGGAGATTGTAGAGGAGGTTATATTAGTGGTACTTTCCAAACATTTCTCAAATATCATGAGATCTCTTGGCATGAGACTCTTTCACGACAAGACCTAGTCATTGTCAAGAATATTAAAGCTATTATATAGAGGGCTTAGCATATTCTTCAAGATAAGAAAATGGAGCCAAAATTATGGGGAGAATCAATGGTTTGTGGATCTCACATCATCAACCAAATTCCTACTCATGTAATTCAAGGTATAAATCCATATGATAAATGGTATGGCTCTAAACCTGTAATTTTACATTTTAAAATGTTTGGATCAAGTGCATGGACCCATATTACCAAGGAAAAGTGAAACCTATTAGAACCCAAAAATTACAATTGGATTCTAGTAGCTTATAGAGAAATTTCAAAGGCATATAATTTATATGATCCCTCCATTCATGCATTTATAAAAAAAAAAGCAGTGTGGTATTTAAAGAATTCCTTTCTCATGGTTTGAAAGGATATTTCCTACTACTTTATATAGATTCTTTGTAGACAATTTCAATGGATGTCTGTCCTTAGATGTTTTGCAAACAATTTCAATTGATGTCTCTCCTCCACACTTTGAAGATAATTCTCTTACTAAAAGTGTTTTCTCAAGTAGTCTTTCTACATTGACAAGTCAAATGGACATTGATAGTGAGACTCTCACTGAATCACCTTCCTAAAGGTGACCTTGGCCCCCGTCAACATTTATCTACTACACAGGGTCTTCTCACCAAAGCTGACACCACTAGAGACCCCTCTACTTTTAATTGGGCCAAAAAATCCCTTGAATAAGAAGTAACTATGGTTGCCGACTACGATTCTTTGTTAAAAAATTAGAAGTGGGAATTGGTTCCTTTAATTAAGGGTAACAATGCTGTTGGTTGTAAATGGGTCTATAAGAACCATATTATTAGAAACAAGACCACAGAGCAATAATATTTATACATTTAAATCATTAAGCAAGATGCAAAACACATTTAACACATTACATAGAGACACAGATGTAACGTGGTTAGCCCAAAATATGGGCTATGTCCACATAGAAATTTCCAGTCCTTTTATTACCATCCAAAAAGATGAAGGGATACAACCTACATCAACTCCATTTCTCTTCCTCTTCACACTCTCACAGTCTCTCCCACACAATTACAGAGATTATTTACAATGCTACAATACCATACAAAGCCATTTTACAATGATTTATTTTATAGGGGAAATACCATGGGAAAATACTATGGTTAACCCAATACCATGGGTCCACAAAACTGTTGTCCAATAAACATCCCAAAAAAAATTCTCGAGGGCTTCACCCCCGAACCCCAAAGTTGGGGAAAGAGTGTACAGTAAACCTGGGGTACAAACACGACTGAATAACATCTCTGAATCTGGAATATTGGGATCCACAACCAACAAATATATGGTGTTTATGTATAGAATGACAAGCATAAGCCCATGCTTTTTGTGAAAGGTTTCTCATAGAAAGATGGTGTTGATTACAATGAAACCTTTTCCTTGGCTCCCAGGATGGACTCTATCTATATGATTGTATCTACAGTTTCATCTCAAAGAAATGAGGTTCATTAGATTAATGTTAAAAGTGATTTCCTTCATGGAAATCTTTAAGAACCACTAGGGTTTGTTCAAAAAGGTTCTATATATGCACAAGCTAGCAGTCAAAGAATGTGTCAAATAGCAATCGTAAAATTTAAACACTACAATTATAGAAATAATTGTTTTTAATGTATACTTCCTTACCATTCATTGAGATCCTCTATGTTTTGAGAATAATTTAATATTCTCTACTAAACAGGACCAACCATGTGAAGGTGGAATCTCTTATGGCCCCTCCCCCCCTCACATCACTCTTAATTCCCCAAACCCAATGCATATACTTGCAAATAAAAATTTAGTGCAAATTAATTCATTCAATAGTTGAAAAAAACTTTCATTAAACCATTCATTAAATAATTCATTAAACCATTCATTCATTCAATAGCTGAAAAAAAATTCATTAAACCATTCATTTATTTAATAGTCGATAAAACCATTCATTAAAGCATTCATTTAACCATTCATTCGTTAAATAGAGGAAAGAACCATGCACTACATTGTGTTATAAAAAAAATACTCAAAATTTCTTCAGTCACTTCTTTTTTACTTTTCTTCTCTTTACATAATTAGCAAGAAGCACATATTCCGAAATTTGTTGATCGGTCTCCCTAGTAGATTGCTCACCGGGTTGAACTTGCGGAAAGGGGCTCGGAATTGCTGCAATAATGTGAAAATGTTGCATTAATTTACTTTTGTTTTTATAATTACAATTAATTCATTTAAAAAAAACATTACAAAGGTGTTTTTTACCTAACGTGGGCACATCATGTTCATCATTATCCTATCCAGGCTCAACCTATACAATGTTACCTGCATCTACATGATATGCAGTTGAATTATGGAGAATTACAATTAATGTTCATCATCTGAAATTATCTATACAAAATGATAGCATATTAATAAATTCATTACCAGGAATCGAAGCATGATCTTTGACTGGTTAGTGTACATCCTCGACATTAACAAGATCATTACTTTCCTGCTCAAAACATAATAAATAGTTTATGTTAATTTTTTATAATGAATACATTGCATGAGAATTAATAAATTTTCATTAAACTATATAGTTTGTATATACATGTGCACTAGATGGATCAGCAGAAGACCCTGTATTCCCATACAAGTTTTTTTGGCATTCAACAACAACTTTGGAGCCGCGTTGGAAGCCAAGCTTCAAGTCTTCCTAAGTGAGAAGTTCTTTGAATTGATCGGCCTGCATATTTGCATAATGTCATTAATTTTACATTTTACGCTGGAATAGAACAAAAATAATTTTCTATTTATTATTTAGATGCAGTATCCGGTTTTCAATACTTACAAATTGTGATGCCAAATTTGAATAACCACTCGGCCCAAGCTTGTGTTGACCATTTTTTTTCGGTCTTGCCTTTGTGTCTTTTGATGTGTCTAATAGCCTAATCAAGTGTTGAATTATGTTTTTCGATGTTCCATATTCGATATAAAAATTAATAATGATAAGGCTTACCATTACATTGTGGAATTATTTTCATACCTCCCTGTGGCTGGTCGTATCTTTCCTGCTTTTCTCAGACCCTTCTCTTTTCCATCTTCCACTAGGTCTTTCCACTCCCTTGATGGAATCATCAGAGAGCGCTCATACATAGGATTCTTTTCTAGGTGAACCCTATATTGGTCTCGTACAATATTCAAATGTTGTCCAGCCTTCTTTAGGACCTTCGTTGTGTTCAAGGTATCTTTGCCAAACCTGCCAACCAACCGATTAGTCAGCTCATCCTTTAAATATTTTGGTTGTATGTACCACCTTGTACGGATGTTGGGCCCGAAGATATCCAAGGCCAAATAATTTAGATTTTTATAAAATACATTATTTCCTGCAAAACAATCATGCCATCATTTGTTTAAAAAAAATATTATTGGTATATTAGAAACAAATAATAAAAACTAAATTGAACAATCTATAATTACCCAGAATCTTCTCTATATTTATTGGAACGAGTTCCTCGTTCACCAAATATGTTGTCACTATTGAACTTGTTCACACCATCCTAGCACATACATCAAAAATTTCATCGTTGGCCCCATGTAGCACATTAATTAATCTATAGGTATGGTTTTTGTTGCTCGATTGGTTAGTGATGGACATGTTTGACAATGAAGATGACAATGAATTAGTTCACGAATATTATGATGATGATGATAATGATTTTGTTGATGATGATGTTTATGACGATGATGTTCATGTTGATGATGATGATGACGATGATGATGTTGATGACAATGATGTTGATGATGATGTTGATTATGTTGATGATGATGTTGATTATGTTGATGATGATGATGTTGATGCCGATGATGTTGATGATGATGTTGATTATGTTGATGATGATGTTGATTATATTGATGTTGATGATGATGATGAAGACGATGACAATGATAATGATGATGATGAAGATGGTGATGACCATGTTGATCCCAAAAAAAATGATGAAGATGATGACGATGATGATGATGACGTTGATGATGTTGTTGATGATGACGATGATGATGATGATGATGTTGATGACGATGATGATGATGTTTATGATGACGATGATGATGATGATGATGGATGATGTTTGAGTATGGAAATCCTCCCACACCGTCAATGTATGTGTCTATACTAAACATGCCAAATTTCACACCATCCCATCACATACATAAAAAAATTCATCGTTTGCCCCACGTAGCACATTAATTAATCTGTAGGTATGGTTTTTGTTGCTCGATTTGTTAGTGACGGACATGTTTGACAATGAAGATGACGATGAATTAGTTCACGAATATTATGATGATGAGGATGAGGATGATGACGACGACGACAATGATGATGATGGTGATGATGATGATGATGTTGATGACAATGATGTTGATGATGATGTTGATGATGTTGTTGATGAAATTTGATCTTGATAATGATGATGACGATGATGATCATGATGATGATGATGATGATGAATATGGTGATGACCATGTTGATATCATATGAAATGATGAAGATGATGATGATGATGACGATGATGATGATGGCGCTGATGATGTTGATGATGATGATGATGAAGATGATGATGTTGATTATGATTATTTTGATGATGATGATGATAATGTTGATGATAATGATGTTGTTGTTTATCATGATGATGATGTTGTTGATGAGGATGATGACGACAATGATGATGTTGTTGATGACTACGATGATGTTGATGATGAGGATGATGATGTTGATGATGATGATGTTTGATTCTGGAAACCCTCCCGCGCTGTCAATGCATGTGTCTAGTCTAACCATGCCAAATTTCACACCATCCCATCACATACATAAAAATTTCATCGATGGCCCCATGTAGCACATTAATTAATCTATAGGTATGGTTTTTGTTGCTCAATTTGTTAGTGACGGACATGTTTGACAATGAATATGATGATTAATTAGTCCACAAATATTATGACGATGATGATGTTTATGATGACGTTGATGATGGTGATGATGATCATGATGATCATGATGTTGATGACGATGATGTTGATGATGATGTTGATTATGTTGATGATGATGATGATTATTTTGATGATGATGATGTTGATGATGATGATGTTGATGACGATGATGTTGATGATGATGTTGATTATGTTGGTGATGATGTTGATGATGATACGATGATGATGATGACGACGATGATGACGACGATGATGATGATGATGATGATGATGATGATGAATATGGTGATGACCATGTTGATCCCAAAAAAAATGATGAATATGATGACAATGATAATGAGGATGGTGATGACGACGACAATGATGATGATGATATTGATGACGATGACAATGACGATGATGATGATGATGATGATGACAATTTTTGATGTTTGAGTATGGAAACCATCCCACACTGTCAATGCATTTGTCTAGTCTAACCATGAAAAATTTCACACCATCCCCTCACATACATAAAAAAATTCATCATTGGCCCCACGTAGCACATTAACTAATCTATAGGTATGGTTTTTGTTGCTCGATTTGTTAGTGATGGACATGCTTGACAATGAAGATGATAATGAATTAGTTCATGTATATTATGATGATGAAGTTGGTGATCTCATTGTTGATCTCATATGAAATGATGAAGATGATGATGATGATGATGATGATGATGACGATGATGTTGATGATGATGTTAATGACAATGACGATGATGATGATGACTACAGTGATGAGGATGAACATGATGATCATGATGATGATGTTGATGATGATTATTACGATGATGATGATGACAAAGACAATGATGATGTTTGAGTTTGGAAACCCTCCCATGCCCTCAATGCATGTGTCCAGTCTAGCCACACCAAATTTCACACCAAGCCAACGCATACATAAGAAAATTCATCGTTGGCCCCACGTAACACATGATGATGATGATGATGAATACGGTGGAATTAAGTATTGAAAAAGAAAATTCCAAACAATTAGCTGCAAAGACATTGAACATCAAATTAAAATTGATAATATTTAACTTACCAGTAGGTGGAAGCACATTGTTCACAAAAAAATATTGTTTTCTCTGCACCTACATTTACTCTCTTGTGTATCATATGTACAAATTGTCCCACTGTAAAATCTGCTGGAATCATATATCTGCAAATACAAAATGATCATATCTATTCAACTACAATCAAATGAATCATATATTTCTATCTTCAATTTGATGAAATTAATTGATTTTGCAAATCAAATTATATAATAATATTCAAATATTTGGATACTTGTCATGGATTATTTAAGCTTCATCTTTTCTCCTATATGTAAATATATGATCTCATTAATGTTAGTTAATTGTTTTAAAACAAATAAGATAAAATAATATTTCTAATTAAATTGTTACCCTTTAATAGACTTCATCATCTTCTTCATCCAATCCATCATCTGTATCATTATATCTAGATTCAACATTGTAAGGATTTCCATATCATCATCGTCATCTAAGTCAGTTATGATCATCATGTCATGGTTGATATAATATTCATGGATATTGTATGCTACATCATCTGAGTCAATTAATTCTTGGACATCTTATTATGTATCATCATGATCATCTAACTCATGTTAATCATGCTCTTCATCACCGTCTTCTTCTTCCAGAGTACCCTCTTCATTACCTTCCTCTAGGTTATAATTTATTGGTCTTCCCCTTGGATCATGTCTCACAACAAATGACCAGCCCGCTCTACTTGGAACCTCCAAGTAAAATACCTTTTCACATTGGCTTGGAAGAACATAGGTCTTCGTTCCTGGCTCAATCAACCTTTTGTTTACCATGGTAAATCCATTATCATGTTCAATAATAGTTTTATCAAAACTAGGTCGATTCAATCGTAAACTGTACCATTTGACAACAAATAGAACTACCTTGAAGCATTTAAAGTCACACTGAACAATATCTTCCAAATACCCATAGTATCGATTTTTCGAGAGTTTTGGATGTCTGTCACATCTAAATGAAACATTGGTCACCTCAAATACTGCAGATATCCCACAATATGATTTTTTCTTTGTTTCATCCAATTTTTTGATGCGATATCTACAACCATTGCATACCATAGCCTTATGGTGTTTTACGTACAACACGCAATACACGAAAATATTACATAATGATTCAATATTTGTGATTAAGTGCATGTTTGTGCAGCCATACATGGAAAAGAACAACATTTCCATCAAACTGTAATTTGCAAAAAAAAAGGATTAGAGTGATTGATTAATATGATTTCCTACTTATATTTTAAATCGTATGCTAAATCGATTTCCCTTTGTGTAAGATTTGTATCTCGATTACGATGTGTTTATTTTACCAATGAAGCCACACCTTCCCATGATATTCCATGACTTGATCGTTCACATCATTCAATCCATACCTTCATCCAGTCAAGATTTTTTGTGATGTATAAATGAATTGCATCCCAGTCTTGACCAACTGCTTGATGACAATAAAAATTAAAATTCATGACATATGTAAATTTTCTGAAAAAATTATAAGCTCTTAATTGATGCAATAAATTGAATA
>LPNX011041716.1:166056-222224 GCA_001517045.1 Pseudotsuga menziesii | reverse complement strand
ATATATATATATATATAATAATTACCTTCATGAAGACATGCCAATCATGTGTTTTGACACCCGCAAAATCACCTTTCTTTGTTATGATATTCTTCAAGTTCACACAAAATCCAGTGGGAAATTTAATTTTCCGCATTACTTCTTTTACAACATTACTTTGTTGCTCTGTAAACATCCATGGAATTGAGTTTATATCAATTTGGTCTCCATTTCTATGAAATTGAATGATGTCTTTCATTGCATGGTTTCCTTCTTGAATGTCTTTACAAACTTTCACAATTTTTTCTTTCTCGTTCCTTAGCTCCAATAGTCGCCATAATGTTTCAGTCACATTCTTTACAATATGCATTGTATCAAACAGATGAGAAATTTGTAGGTGCCCATAGTAGGGAAACCTGCTGAATTGTATACGATAACTTTTCATTCCACGTGGAATCTCATTAATGCCTTCATGATCACGATGGACATCATGAATATTAGTTTATAAATAAATTACAAAAATCAATTATGGCCACTAAAGTTAACAACACAATAAAAAACTTGCATAACAATTCATGTATGATGATCCATACGTACCATCTTGACGATTTCTATTATATTGCATCTTCCAAATGTGACACATCATTCTTCTCGGTTTTAATGCAGTCTCTTGCTTCTCATTGAAAATATTTTTTTCGGTTGTTCTATACCTGTGATTTTTAGAGAGGAAGTGCCTATACTCATCAAACAACTCCTTTCTTAATATTTTTGAGCGATGATATTTGATCTTAGGACCACAAGCTGGACATGCAAAGTTTCTCTTTATCTGAAGACCTATAATATATAGATATGGAATATCTATGTCAATTATAATTATATATAAACTATATTAACTACTTCATATAATTAAATTCAATTAAAGTGGAACTTAAAAATACAAACCACAAAAATGGGTTAACCCTAGGGCATCATGTATTGTCCATACAACCATTGCATGGAATTGAAATTTCCTTTGTCATATTGGTCTAGCTAAATCATACATACTGATGCCATTCCATAACTTCAGTAGCTTGTCTATAAGAGGTTCGATATATACATTCATATATTTGACTTGGAACTTACTTGATTGATTTTAAGACCATATAAAATATATAATTATCAGAACCATTAGGATATATAAACCATGCACAAGAGTAAAATAAAAAATATATATATGACATTAAGAAACAAAATACGACAAATGAGATGCCACGACTACATTAAAAATAAAACAGTTGTTTACACAATATAGTTGGAATAATCATCCGCTATTATGTCCTCCATCTTTATTGACAACCATGGAAGAATGTTATTATTGATAACAAAAATAGGCCACACCGTGTAAATGGATCTCATCTGTGCAAATGGATCAACACCATATGATGCCAAAGAAATCCTAAGATTATGGGGTTCTTCTTTAAAGTGAGGCCACTTTTCCTCCATATATCTAAATGCAAAACCATTTGCATGAATTCGAATAACATCATCTTGACTTATGTTCTTGGCATGGTAATTAATAAATTGCGCTATGCTATTGAACCTGAACAGTCTTTGCAAACATGGAATGATGGGAATATAACGAAGAACCTTTTGAGGCACCTTTTTTGTTACTTGATCTGTTCCATATCTACTTATATGACATTCTGGAGATTCTGTTGCAAATTCATGTTGCTTATAATATATAACATGGTCATCGGGGCATGCATGAATTGCCTCATAAATCATTCCAATCTCTTTCATGATGGAAGATAAATCTCGATATGTGCAAGGTAAAATATTTGATGGTGGTAACAAAAATCTAGTTACCAAGCTACATCAAATAAAAATAAAAATAGATTTAATATAATATATAAATAATATTAACGAAACACACTTCATCCGTATTAATTTGGATTATGAATTAACAATACAATTACTAGAGGAATAAAGATAAACTTTATCACAATCGTATATATGTGATGGATTATTTTACATACCTTAACATCTGTGTGATTGATATGTTTGAAAGACCATTCATAACCTTCAAGTTCATTATCAACAATATAGCAGAGAGAATATTTGTTTTGGAGCCTTCATAAAGGGGTTCGTATGCCTTCTCAAGAAGAGGTATATCGTGAACATCATCAAAGTCATCAATATGTTCATTATCATCGTCATCATCAGCATCCATTATAACATTAAATGAATCATGGATCAATGTATTTGTACCATCATCTTCAACTGGGTTATCAGTATGATCATATTCTTCAATATGATCATTCACATGTTCTCCATTACGAATAAGTGCTCCATGTTCCTCTGGTACTTGTTCTAAAAGCACTTCCTTTGGACAATATGTCATAGGATGCATTTCCTTTATAAATACATTAATACATCAATAGATATAAGTTAATATAGGAAATATTAAAATAATTCATACATTTACCAAAGAAAAAAATATAAAAAACTTTATAATGTTAAACTTACAAATGGATTGTTGGGTAAAATATCGTCTTGATTAATTCGCCTAATATTTAATTATCGACCGGGCTTGGTAGGCTTAGAGTTGACACAAAATATATGCAAAGGTAAAAAGGTTCCTAAGGTATCGTAGTAATTATTTAGCAAACAAAAGATCAAAATATCTTTCAAAATGAAAAACTGAGTTGAACTCCTAAGAATCCAACTTATTAGGATAACAAAAATCGGGTACGAGGGCAAAGTGGTATCAAATTATGCTACTTTACTCTATAAACAATTACTAAAAAGATAAATATATGGAAAGTGTTATGACAATGAAATATTCTTTATAGGAGGATCTATTTTACTGATAAACAACTTTTAGAGATCGATTGTACAAAGAAGAATTGACAACAACTGGATCTAGTTTCTAAAAAGTATACATGCAACTAGTATATGTACACTAACTTATCTAATTCCATTTTTCTTGATTATTTTGAGGGTAAGGGTTCACTGTGAGTGGGATAGGAGTAGGAGAAGTGTCAAAGTGACTTTCAAATGAGGTGAAGAAACTAAAGGGAATCAAATCTAATTTAATCTCTACGAAGATATGTAAACTGAGAAACGTCCAATTGCAAGCGATATTAAACATGATGATTTATACACCAATAACTCTTACTTACAAAAGATATAATAATACTACAAGAAGATAGACATAATTCATAAACAAATAGAAACTTATAAAGATGATTTAAATTCTATTTTATAGGTTTCTTCAATAACTACATGTTATACCTAAATTCTATCACCATCATGTGATGAGACCCTTAACTTCCATGTTTTCCCTTAATCCCAACACTTGGAGTGGAAACTTGCTCTGTTTGTCAATTCTACTTGAAAAAACCTAGCACCACACTTACCCTGTGGCTGATGAGCAGTACCTTGCTTAGCACCACCTATATCCTATTATAGAGAAGCGGTGCCACCACCTATGGTCTTTGGTCTTAAAGTAGTTCTCACCTAACCCGCTCTGTCATAAGGGATCAAAAGCGGTACCCTAGGTAAAATGGAAAAAAAGAGAAGTTTCTCAAGGCTTCTAGAACTTGATCCTCATGTCCTCCCTTATCCTCATCATTATGGGTTAGTTTGAGCTCGAGATCCCCCTTGATAGGATCTTGGAGCCACCTCACCCACAATTCTATCAACTATTCATATCCATTGAGCCTTATAAATACAAGCTCATATCCATAGTTGAGGGGGAGAACTATAGAGGTATTGTTATGCTGTTGGATTGACTACCTAGTCCAAATCATTGGAGAGCATAGAGAGAAAAGGTGGAGCTTATGGGGATGAAGTGTTTGTCTCATGGAGGAGCTTGTCGACACTAAGGAAATGGTTGTAAGCTTCTCCATACATTCTTAATGCAAAGTTAATTTTCGTCCCACATTACTGTTGTTTTGATTTCACACATATATGTTGTCAAATTCCTTAGTCACTAGCATGGATATGTAGATGATTTTACGGTAGCTTTGATGTGCTTATACATTTGATATGTTTGCAAGTAAACAGGTTCATAATTGAAGCAGTATTCTAAGTGTCTATAGAATTCAGGGAAGGTCTTCATCCTTTGTCATTCACTCATTTGTTCTGAATTTGAACCATTCAAGCCATAGGAATAGATTCTATCCTCAGAAGGTGCAATATTTCTAATAACAAATCTAGCAAATTTGCTAGGGAACAGTGAAAATATCAGTTGATCTGATCTTTCTCAGTCCTGGAACTCTTGTCTGAATCCAGGCTCCATCTCCAACTCTCTTCAGTCAGATCTTCCAACTGACTTAGTGAATTTTGGTTTGAAACTTTCAGATCTAAACTATTTCGACTTTATATGCTCTTTTTTACTATCAATTCATCAATTTTTGCCTTGATATAATCAATTTCTAACTTGATCTTTCGCTCTCCTTATGTTTTGGATCTATTCAGAGAACCGCACATGTGCTATTGGCAACAAGCGGTGCCATCACCTGAACTCTGTTAACCATAAGCGGTGCCACCACCTAAGTCCCGTTATCCAAAAGCGATGCTTGTCCAGAACTACTTTGTCAAGACCCCTCCAGCGCGGTGGCAGGTAGGCCTTGTTCCAGAACTAGTTTTTTATCATTTTTTGCAAAAAATTGAGTTTGTTTGCTTTCAGCCCTGCACTGTCAGGCTTGTGTGTTAGAATCTGAATGCTCATGGTTGGAAATTCTGTGGTAAAATATTAGTTTTATTGAAGAATTCAAAAGCTAGATTAGGCTTGTTTATTCATTTGCTTCCATGCTTGTTGGTTGTGATTGTGAAAGGAATTTTTTTTTAAAGCTTAGGTTTCAGTTAGTTCTCTTTTCATTTCTTTTATAAAGACTGAAAGAAAAACCATTTGATTAGCATCTTGATTTCATTTTTTTTCCATAGAGGACTTATTTTTTCTTGTAAAAAATAATTTTTATTATTATTGAGATTAGCCTCATTATCATTATTGAGCATAAGGCATTGTATCTCTGATTAGCCTCACAAGATTTCAGGTTCTCTGTGTTCTTTTGTCTCTCTTGCATTAGTACTATCTCACCAAAAGAAAAAATAGTGTAGTTTTAAGTTAGATCTATCTATGTTTTAAGAAAAATAAAAAAAATAGAATGCATATGCATGTAGAGTGCTTATTGTTTTTCTTTTAGGAAAAGAGACTCTTACCCTTTTGGTTGCTTTCAAAAAGAAAAATGAGTTTGGAATGTGTTGCTTGTCTTTGATTTTGATTTGTTCAAAGTAGTTGTTTTGGAATTTTTGGTTTTTTAAATGAAAATAAAATACTATCTTTCCCTCTCGTAGGTAGGCATACCATGAATGATAAAGCGAAATATTTGCACCTACATTCTGCATGGTTTTACTTTTTCTGTCAAAATTCCATGCATTCACCTAAACGTCCACTTCAAAATTAATGGTAGTTATAGGATAAAATTTACATAGCAATTTGAGAGATAGGCTAGAGACGTGTTCGGGCATCGTTAAGCATAGGAGTTGTCATTACTCGTCCACGTTACATCCCAAGACTCGCGCGGTTCTTCCATGTACCGTCGGTATATTGAATGGCCTTTCATGTACCCTTGAGGCATATAGAAAGGTACTTCACATACTCAATTGTATATAGGAAGGCCCCTTGTGAACGGTTATTCATTAGAGAGCACTACTACCGATTTGAGCTCCCACGTACCTTGAGTATATCAAGAAACCCCACTAGGATACCTTATCTATCTGAGAAAATCCCTTTGGCCATCTTGCTTGGAGCCATACACCAAAAACAGCATCCGGGGAGATTACTACACACGTACCCTTGAGGTATATTGTGAGTGGCACGTTCTTGACAATCCTGGTGAGAGACCTGACCATCTGAACTCCTCCTGTCATTTAAGTTTGCTTGTTTGGCCTATAGCTTGAGTACGGAAATTTTTAGTGTGTTTTCTAGTTTTGAGACCCTAGGTTAGATAGGAACTATACAAGCTAGCTAAGATAAGATAGTCTAGAAGAGTACAGAGCTTGCCACCTGATTTTATTCATATTTCAGGAGAAAATCCTATGGAAGCTATCGACCAAAGAGCTGCTACCAACTCCCAAGTGGGAGAAAATGTGGTTGCAGAAAGCGGAGATCCATATCCTTCACACTCACCTCCCTTGGTCCAACAACCTTCTTGGGTTAATACTTCATTCCATTCTCCCATAGAAGGTCATGTTGATGATACTACCCATCCAGATTATGGTCCCAACGCTCCATTTTGGGATACCTCTATAGGACAAGCCATTGCCTCATTTGGCACCCGTTTAAAATTTTCTAAAGAAGTTTCACCAAATGAAAAAGAACGTAGACAATACCAGGCATCTATTCTCCATGCATAAGAAATTGAGAAGAAAATAGACAACATATTGGGCACACCACCACCTCATTCCGCAGTTGTTCCTGTGGGATATCATTCACTTGTTGATTCTATGAGACCCATTGAACCAATTATAGATCGCACTATGACTCCACATAATCCAGGTCAAACTACCAACCCCGCCACCTCCCATATTATGTCTGTTCCCAATCCTCCCGTGTCTTCTGCACCTAGGGCTAAACATTCAATTCATGTTTCATCAATACCTTCTAGTGCTGGGGGGAAACCCCCGACACGACCTATGTTATCTATCACCGGAATTGTACCTAGTCATGGACAGACCTCTAGTATAAAACAATCTAAGATTTATGTCCCTCCTACCCACACAAATGTGGTTAACCCCCCATCCAGTTCAGTTCAACCCTTGGAGGCACAACCTGTAACTAATCAAACCTCTTGCGGGTATGGTTAGACAGCAAATCAAGTACCTGTAGGAAACATTAATTATCAACCCAATCCTACAGGAATACCTTATGTTGTAATTCCATATCCTAGTAATACTTTCACTCCATGGGGGAAACCTAACTAGTCCTACATGTTAGCTATGGGGGGGATACCTATACATACTGTGAGGGGTGTCGGAGGACCAAATTATGGAGGTCCTCCCCCTAGGGGTCCTAATGGTCCTAGAGGTCCTGGTGGCTTTCCCCCTTATGGTCCTAATGGTCCTAGTGGTCCTGGGGGGCCTGGTGGCTTCCCTCCTAATGGTCTCGAAGGGTCTGGTGGACCTCCTCCTAGTGGTTCCGGAGGCTTTGGATGTCTACCTCTCAGGGGTCCCAAAGGGTCTGGTGGTCCTCCTCCTGGTGGTCCCAGAGGCCCTAGTGTTCCTCCTCCCATAGGCCCCAGCGGTCCTAATGGCCCCTGCAGGAGGATCTTTCGATGGTTCTTCATCACAACAACCTATCTATCAGTCTACTTATGATCCTACTAGTACTTATATGCCATATCAATATTACCAGTATGTGCAACCTAATCATTAGTTACCTTTCCTAGCAACCTTGGACTTGCCTGATTTGTCAAAGTTGATTAATGATCCCATTCGACATAACCCCTCATGGCCTCTCATTCTGGTAAAGTTACCATCGGAAATTCCAAAATTCAATGGGAAGCAGGGAGATGATCCAAAAAACCATGTCATGACATTCCATTTGTGGTGTTCTTCAAAATCCCTTATGGATGATTCCGTTCGTTTAAGACTATTTCAGCGAAATTTGATCGGTATAGCCGTGAAATGGTACATTGAACTTTCGCAACATTCGTTTGTGGATTTTGGCTCGTTGGCAATTGTGCTTCTTATGCACTTTCAGCTTCCTATCCATTATGAAATGGGAACTGATCTCTTAACTTCTCTACAACAGAACACCTACACCCACATATCCGATCATATCCATGAGTGGAGAAGGAAGAGAAGACTTATTAAGGATCCTATCCTGGATCAGTTGTTATTTGATTGGTTTACTAAGTCTTTATTGCCTCCAATTGCCCGGGTTGTGGCTATGGGCGGTGCCGTTACTGAAGAGAAAGCCATTAGTCGAGCCCAATATCTAGACTTGGTCTATTCCTAGTATGGAACTTTGTATGACTTGATCCCTCAAGCTCCTCACCCAAGCACCGATCCTGCAAAGCCACCAGCAGAAACCCCTGTTGATGGGATTGTTGGTTCAATCCAGTCCCCATCAGTAGAAAAACTTACCAAGCAACCCCAAACTTCCACCCCTACTCCTCAACTCCCAAGGTTTCCGTCGAGGTCAATTCCATTCAGAGTATTCAATAGGGATAATTTTAGGGGCGAACTTTAGCCCAGTGGGCTATTTTTCCATGTTTTTCTCCAAAAAAAGATTCACCATTTTGCATTTTTTGAAGTCCTGTTTTGCCCAATTTTGATGGGCTAAAATTTTTTCACCCTAAAAATCACCAAATTATTATATAAATGATATAAAATCCATGGAAATTAAAATATTTTTTGAAAAATATCACTAATCATTTTATAGCTGGATTTTTAAGAATTGGTAATATTTGCCAACATTTATATAATTTTAAATTAGTATGGTTCCTTAAAGTCATCCTTGGTTTTCAAATGCCCGACAAAAACAAAAAGAAAGGTAAAGATAAAAACAAAAACCTGGAAACCAACAGGAGAATCCAAAACCAACTACCAACGACAATGATAAAGGGAAAAGAAAAGCAAAATATCCATGTCTTCTATGTGGAGGTGACCATTTCACGAAAGAGTGTCCTCATCGGGATGAAATCACCCAATTTTTGAAAACTAATCCCGCACCTACAGTTCTCATGGATCCTTTTCCCTCTCAACAACAACTGATAGACCACATGTCTAATCAGGGAAACTCTATCTCCTCAGAGGAAATTCACATGATGTCCTCGGATACTATTAGTTTGCAAACTTGAAGTCAGAGTTATGACAAATCTGCAGACAAGAAAGAAGACAATTCTTCTTTAGGAAAATCTCCCTCTACTGGTTCTCCCAAATCCTCATCTACTGTTCCCCTAACCATCGAGAATCCTACTCTCGACATGGTTTTACGTCCACCCAAGAGTACTCTTAGGAAGGCTATTTTTAACCCTAATTCCCGAGCTGCTCAATTTTTTAATGTAGTTGAAGACCTCACTTAGGCGCCATGTGCAATGTCTACCTTGGAAGTACTCCAAAGTTGTCCTACACAACGCAAACACTTGTTAACTGCGTTAGGAGCTTTAGACCTGAACAATACTAATTTGATTCATTTCAATGTCGAAAACTATAAGTCTAGACTACCTCACAAACTTGCTTTCCAAATCATAACGAAATTAGTCGTAAAGAAGGTCTTTAGAACTATCTTAGACAAAGGAACTTCAACTTTAGTTTTGTCCCTATCTTGTTGGAAAGATATTGGCTCTCCCAATCTTGTAACATCACCTACGACTCTGAAATCCTTTGATGGATGAGGTTTCTATCCCTTTCAGTCGAGCTTGGGGGAAAAGTTGTTTCTATTCAAGTGGAAGTAGTAGACACCCTGTTAGATTACAACCTCCTTCTAGGAAGAAATTGGTTTTACGCCATGACTGTTGTCGCTTCGATGGTATTCTGAACTGTCCAATTTTTGCATCTAGGGAGAATTGTCACCATTGACCAGCTCGATTTCTATACATCGGATGTTACTACCTCCATGGCTAATAACATCCCTATGTTAGGCCAGTCCCCTCCTCCTTACCAGTTGATTGGGGTAGGCATGTTGAAGGATTTGTCCCTTATGGGGATTTTTCCATCCACTCCTCCTAACACAGATACAACGACAGTAAATATGATTTCATCGTTTGATTATGATCCCAAGGGAAAACAAATTATTGATTCCACGTCGTTGAGTCTGCATGAAGAAATGTGCAACGTTATTCAAACCCTTTCGGATGACCACACTGATGAACTTCATTTGATGGCTTCGGACCCTTATGACCTGCCCTACTGGTTAGAACCCTCTCTTCCTATTCTGGATTAGCTCTCCGATACTTTTCCCTCTGATGAGTCCATTATGTATATCATGAGTATGAATGAGCCTATCTAGGAGGATCATCATCATATATCCTCGTTCCTACCCAACACCAGTTCGGTAGACCATGACTTTGCATACCTTTTGTTCCACTAATATTTTCAACACACCTCAAACTCCTATATTGTTGCAAGACACATATTCTGAAGGAAACCTATGCAACATTACTCAAACAAATCCAATTGACATATCAGCCAAGATTGGTACCCTTGAGCATGTTCACGTTGGGCAGAACTGCTCGGAAGAAGAATCTAAAGCATATAGGGAACTTTTCAAAGAATTCCACGATATTTTTGCCTAGTATTATGAAGAAATGTCGAGGATAGACCCATCCATTGTGGTCCATGGAATAAAAACCTATCCCACTGCTAAACCTATCAGGAAAAATCTAAGGCAATTCCATCCATGGAAAGCCACAGCTATCAAAGATGAAATAGAGAAACTTCTCAAAGCAGGGTTTATTTATCCCCTACCCCTGATGGAATGGGTATCGAACATCGTCCCTGTCAATAAAAAGCAGGGAACCATTAGAGTCTGCATCAATTTCAGAGATTTGAACAAAGCTTGTCCCAAAAACAACTTTCCCACGTCGCATATCGACCAGATTATTGACAACTGTTCTAGAAGTGTCATATTCTCATTTATGGATGGCTTTTCAGGTTATAATCAGATTGATATTTTACTCACCGATCAGCACAAGACGGCATTCATTTTCCCATGAGGAATCTTCACATATAGGAAGTTACCATTTGGCCTAAAAAATGTTGGAGCCACTTTCCAGCGTGCTATGTACTATGTGTTTCATGATATAAAACATATTGTTGAACCATATCTTGACGACCTCCCTGCTCATTCACAGTGATGGGAGGACCACCCTGGTCATCTTAGAGACATTTTCTTAAGATGTCGTCATTATAATATACGGCTCAATGCTCATAAATGTGTTTTCTATGTTGAGACAGGATGCCTGTTAGGTTTTGTGGTTTCTAAGGATGGCATCTGGATAGATCCATTGAAAATTGCCGCTATTTTAGCTCTACCAGCCCCAACCAACCTTCTAGAAATCCAAACTTTGCAAGGGAAGGAAAACTTTATCCGTCGTTTCGTGTGCAATTTTACAAATAAAACACATGGTTACATGCGTCTCCTTAAGAAGGACACTCCGTTTTGTTGGGATGACCAAGCCCAACGAGCCTTTGATAATCTCAAACACGCTCTGACTCATTCACCCGTGATACACCCCCCATATTATTCAAAGGATTTTCTCTTATATATTTCTGCCTCCACTACTACCATTGCTATGGATTTGGTGCAAGAAAATATCGACGGTCAAGAGCACGTGATCTACTATGCTAGTAAGAATCTTATGTATTTTGAAACCTGATATTCACGCATGGAGAAATTAGTATTGGCCACGGTCATTGTTGTTCAAAAATTTCGTCACTACATTTTTCTCCGCACAACCACTGTATTGGCAGACTAGAACCCTATTTATTACATCCTGACTCATTAGGTGCTTGGGGGCGAGTACTCCCGGTGGATAGTCATACTACAAGAGTTTGATCTGGAATTTTCCAAAGCCACATCAAAGAAATCCTTGGTCTTTTCCTAGATCATGTGTGATCTTCCCTGTGCTTCATCGGAATCTGAGCCTAGTGATCCATTTCCGGATGAATTCCTGTTCCTGATAAGCACTATTGACCCATGGTATGGATATTCACTCATTTATCTCCAAACACAAATATTTCATCCAAATATATCCCGTGACAATCGCCTCCGTATCCATCACCACGAAAAATACTACCTCATATTGAATGATAGTTTGTATAGACGTGGTATTTATTTCATTCTCGAGCGATGCCTTACCCACAAGGAAGTTGAACAAGTGTTGAATGATTGCCACTCTGGAGCATGTGGGGGTCATTTATCTGGAATGGCTATAGCCCAGAAAATCCTTCACACTGGCTATTTCTGGACTTCATTCTTTAAAGATTGTCGTGAGGCTGTTAAGAAATTCCCACCCTGTCAACATTTTTATCTGAAAAAGCGTACTCATCCTACTCCACTACACCCGTCATTGTCGTTGGCCCTTTCTCCAAATGGGGGATTAATTATATGCATTGTAAGCCTACCTCAGCCAAGTGGCATGGTCACATCATCGTAGCCATTGATTATTTTACAAAGTGGGTTGAGGCCATGCCTACTAATGCAAAAGATGGTAAGACTTCCGCTCTCTTCCTGTTAAAGCATGTGATAGCAAGATTCAAAGTCCCGCAGTCCATAGTTACTAATCATGGATCACATTTCCATAATAAAATTATGGAGGAACTAAGTGCCAAGCTAGGTTTTCATCATGAAAACTCTACGCCCTATTATCCACAAGCTAATGGTCAATTCGAGGCTACTAATTTTTTTTTGAAAACGATGCTTCATTTGATGGTTGGAGACCATAAATCCAACTGGCACCATATCCTTTTCTCCGCTCTTTGGGATTACAGGTCTTCAGTGAAAATAGCTACCGGTTTCACACCTTTTTAGCTTATCTATGGACTCAAAGCTTTCTTACCGATTCAATGTCAGATTCCATCCTTGAAACTTATCGTCGAACTTCTCCTAGGCTCTTCCGCAGAGGAAGAGATATTTTTATACTTGAACAACCTTGACGAAACTAGAAGAGATGCTTCCTTGGCTAATGAGGCACACAAGAAATGCGTCAAGGCGCAGTATGAAAATTATGTCCAACCTCGTGCCTTTAACGAGGGTGACCTATTTTTGACTTATGATCAGAGATATGACAAACTAGGGAAAGGAAATTTCGAATCCATGTGGTATGGTCCTTTCATTATTTCCAAAGTTTTAGAGAAAGGGGCCTACAAGCTCATGGACTATGATGGAATCCCCTTAGGACAACCTCACAACAGGCTATACCTGAAGAGGTACTATGCCTAGATATCTCTTGGATAGTATCTTGTATATATGTATATTACTTGAATTTCAGTGTGCTTAAGTATTTTCAATATGGTTTTGAGTTTAGTGTCCGTATCTATTTATACCATGTTTTGGTCATGTAGAGCAGATGGCTTTCTATAGCTTCACTGATGGTGCTTGCCGCCACACCTTGAATCTTGCCTCAGCTTCTTGGGTTCTCTATTCCCCAGCTTATGATTTGGTCATTTCAGGAGCGATTTGTGTTGGTCCCGCTACCAACAATATCATCGAGTATCGAGTAGTCATAGTTCTTCTGACTGAAGCTACCTCCCAAGATGTTCGCAAATTGGTAGTTTTGATGGACTTACAACTTGTGGTTTGTCATCTAAATCATGTCTATACCATTAGGAATCTTGTGCTTCTCCATCTCTTCTGGAGGGTACGTTTGTTAGAAAGATCATTTGAAACTATCACCTATAGGCATATCTCTAGGGAACATAATGTAGTTGCTAACTCATTGGCTAATTACATCCTAGATTGGCATATTTCCCATTCATGACATGAAAATCAAACATGGTTCATTGTAAAAAAACTATAAAAGACTCATAAAACTCATGTAAAATACATTCACCACTTGAGACGTATAAACACCAAGTAGAAGTTTGTATATATATATATATATATATATATATATGAACATGTTTTACAAAAAATAGGTCACGAGACCTCATCTGAAGCGCATAGACATTTAGGTAAAAAATCATAATACAAAAGTCTTGAAGCTATCATCTTTCAGTGGATACATGCACTCATCATCTAATGATGCTCATGGTAACACGTCACTACCCGGGCTACTCTACATAGCAGTCTGCTAAAGCGACCCGGTACACCCATTGTAGGCCTCCGATACCTCAGTGGGAGGTCATTGATAGAAGCATCCGGGATGTCTAGAGTCAACCTCTCCAGGTTCTCCTCTAACTTCCCTATCACATCATCTCCCTATGGTACAAAACGAGCTCTGGCTCACATGTCCAATGCGGAGGCCCCCCCAGGTCGTGCTACTCTGACATTTGCATGAAAACATTCAAGTCTCATTACTAAACATAAAAAATATAAAACATCAAAAACATAAAAAAACTATTTCCATTTTAGGGTAGTTTTGTTTCTTACTGATATCACCCCACTATCCACCACGTGGGAATGGTAGGTAAGGGTCACCACTGAAGTTAGTGCCCGCATATGCATATTCTTCCACCATGAGGATCCGATCTCTCAACCATCGAAAGAACGGGTCACCGAGCTTTACCTTCCCTCTACCCACTCCAGTACGGGCCATAATCCGGACCCACCTCAGCATGCGAGGGTCCCGTGCCCTCAACTCTATAAAGACCACCTGGGGTCTCATCTGTGGAACCCTCTAGAAAAATAAGCAAGCTAGAATGGAACTGAAACCAAATTGCTTCAACTCCCCCTGTTGACACTTGGTCAGTTGATCCTTGAAGATCGGAAGTAGAGATGCTGCCCATTTGAAGAATGTAGGCGCCATGGCCTCTATGGTGTAGAGCATATGCACTCTAGATGCCTGGTGTACCCTTTGGCTTCCCACCACTCTCTACATGGTAAACAACACAGTCCTTAGAGGGCCATCCACCACTGCTTTTATAGGAATTTTCTTCCCCGATGTCCTGGTCCCAGGAATGTAGTGGTAGTCTATCAACTCCTGAGTAGTAATGTCCCCCCCATGGGAACCAGTCAATGATATGGGAGCACCCCATCTTCAAATGCCAGTCAGGAAGTAGATGTACTCTACCTCAACTACGAATATGTGAGCACCAACCTCAAAATATTGTTGCTCCGGATTCCACATCTGGAGTATATTCTCTAGTATTCACTCATGCGATACCATACTAGGTGTGCGGAAGAACTTTAAGAGTCTGCAGTCTCTCAATGGGGCTATGCAACCGCATTTCATTCAGTGAAGGAATCTTCATTGTCATGTTGCCTCTCTTTCCATATGACCATTTTTTATCAATAAGAACCTGTCAAAAACCATCACAAGACTAATTAGAAGCAATCCTAATCATTCAAATCAACAAAAGTGAGCTATTTTTTCTTGTGCAACCATTTATTTTTATCCACATCCAGCACCACCTATGTCCCATTGAGGAGATGTAGTGGCACCACCTATGTGTTATGTTTTTGACACGATTCTAGTGGGTTACCACTTATCCCGCAAGGGATAAGTGCAATGCCCACTTCCATGATTTTAGGGCTCGCCATATAAGCCCAAAACACCATTGAAAATCAAAATTGAAGGCATGAAATGAAAGAGTAGGGTCTAGGCTATTACCTGGAACTGACAGTGCATGAATTCGATGGTGGATGCTCCCGATATCAGCAACTAAAAATCTGGCCAAGAAAATGCTCCAAAGGCTCTCCACTATGGGTAAATGGTAAAATGTTTTGATTTTTTACTATTTACATGACTTTTATATACATTTTAGGGTTTGACATGCTATAGTTTGGTTTTAAAATCGTTTATTACTCAAAATATATCAGTCGTAATCCTTTAATGTCAGTTATTTGGGCATTTAACACTTGTTTTTCGAGTCATTGCAGGGTGGAAGAGTGGTAGCAATAAAGTTTTGGGAGTTCGTTTTTTACTTTTTCGTACGACCATAAAACTGAAAAAAGTATTTTGATCGTTTATTGCGACACTTTGGTCATGCTCTCGAAACTTAGCATCAAAGGTCCGAGTCCGTTTCTGATTCTTTTCAGGATCGTAAAATCTCTCATCATGAAAAGGGACCTAGTGGAGTCTTGTTTAAACTCTTTTCAGGATCCTTAAATACAAAAAAGATTGTCGAGTGATATTGTCTTCTTCACGCTCATTAAATCATTTGAAGAGTCATTCATCTGACGGCAGGTTATCACTTTTTTGGATCAGGTGAACTATTTTATGAAAAAGGGCCCTATGGAGTCTTCTTCCGTGGTTGTTTAGACTCTCTAAACATGGACGATAGCGAGTTCTCTTTCATTGGACTTGTTAAATTAAACATTGAGAAACCCTCTTTTGGGAATGAACCCCTCCTCTCTAAGGTTCATAAAACATATGAGTTTGGACTGTATTTGGACGAGCTATAACAAGTGTTTGTTACGCTCTTTGAAATCGTAAAACCAAAAATAGGCACTCATCAACCATGATGGGGAAAATGGGAAGGGAATCATTCTGCAAATAAATGGCAGTAGTTTGTCGTTACCTTTGAACATGGCACTTATCTGCATATCATTTCAGTCAATTGGGTATTTAGCTGATCTCCGTGACGATCCACTTTCATGATTCATGTCATTCCTTTGAGTCTTCCAAAAGGATGCATAGTCTATCATCGTATTGTGTTTTTGTCTAGTCTAGTCATGCTGCCAAGTCTTTTATCGTGTCGCCTGATATTCAAAGGGAAGTTGAAGAAGTTTATCTCTACAGTCAAAACAGTCTCTATGTCAGTAATTTTGAGTTAGTTTATGGTTACCTTATTCACATCATTCTAGAACTATGTTCCGAGTTTCGTGTCGTCAATGTGGGACTCATCATGGCCCTCCTTAGACGAGACTATCCCTGTCAACATCAGCTCATCATCCTGGAATTATTCTTAGAAACAAAACTTAGTACCTTGAGATTTGTATTCCTTAATGACAGATTCTCTCGCTCTCAACATAGGTTCACATCATTGAGCTTTGATTGATAGAATCAACTATGTGTTCGACATCAAGACATCTATTCACGCTCAGTAGATTTTACTAGGGTACCTTGGGAATCATTGACATCAATGGTGATCTCCCTTGCACTTGTTAATGGTTCACATCATTAGCCAGTAATCAAGTGGTTTCTACCATGTTCGACTTCAGATCATTGTAATCACATGGATAGAATCATACTTTGTGGAAGACGACACAAAGACCTTGGGTAGTTGTTTAGCGCTCATTGCTTTCCCTAGGTTGTGATGGAGTTTTGTATATCTAGCATGGATCCACATTTGTATGGTCATGGCTATGCTCAAATTTGCGTCTGTATGACATAGATCTACATTCATGTCTGGTATCTATGTCTAAGTTTGAGTCCTGTATCACATGGATCTACACTGTATTCTAGTAGCCATGCTTGTTTATACCTCTCATGGATCTGCCTTGTATTGGTCTGCAGCCATGAGTTGGTTACATTTGTCTATGATTCAAAAGTATTGATGTACTACAGATGCCTACTTGACGACATTCTCCGACCGAGCTGACATTTTCACCTCGAAGTGACAAACTTGTTATCTCAAAGCTCTCGCTTATCATATCCCTCTAAGTCTCATGCTTTGGGGGGCATTCTGTTATGCTTAAATCCTGTCACCATCATGTGATGACACCCTTAACTTCCATGTTTTCCCTTAATCCCAACACTTGGAGTGGAAACTTGCTATGTTTGTCAATTCTACTTGAAAAAACCTAGCACCGCACTTACTATGTGGCTGATGAGCAGTACCTTGCTCAGCACCGCCTGTATCCTATTATAGAGAAGTGGTGCCACTGCCTATGGTCTTTGGTCTTAAAGCAGTTCTCACCTAAACCGCTCTGTCATAAGGGAACAGAAGCGGTACCCTGGGTAAAATGGGAAAAAGAGAAGTTTCTCGAGACTTCTAGAACCTGAGCCTCGTGTCCTCCCTTATCCTTATCATTATGGGTTAGTTTGATTTTGATATCCCCCTTGACAGGACCTGGGAGTCACCTCACCCACAATTCTCTCAACTATTCCTATCCATTGAGCCTTATAAATACAAGCTCATATCCATAGTTGAGGGGGAGAACTATAGAGTTATTGTTATGATGTTGGATTGACTACCTAGTCCAAATCATTGGAGAGCATAGAGAGCAAAGTTGGAGCTTATGGGGATGAAGTGCTTATCTCATGGAGGAGCTTGTCACTACAACAAAAATTATATTTAGCGTCGAATTTAGCGCCAGATTTTAGTGTAATTTTTTTCCAATTGTGATGAACAATCTGGCGCTAAACCTTGCACTATTGTACATTTTCCTAAAACGCCATCGATTACATCTTTTTTTTCATCCTTTTTAACATCCATTTTTGGGCCCAATTTTTTTCATCTTTTGTTACGCCTTTATTTCTGCCCAATTTTGCAACTTCTATTGCATCATTTTTTGCATCCTTTGTTACATCCTTGTTTGCACCTAGTTTCATGCTCAGTTTTGCATCCAATTTTGCGTCTTATTTTGCTCCTAGTTTTTCATCGAGTCTTGCACCCAATTTTGCACCATGTTTTGCATAAAATTATGTGTCCAACTCTGCATCTAATGTTGCATCTAGGATTGCATCCAATTTTCGGCCCAAATTTACATCTAGTTTTGCATCCAATTTTACTTATAATGTTGCATCCCCATTTGCATCTAATTTTGTATCTTGTTTTACGTCTTTTTTTGTATCCATATTTGTGCCTGATTTTTCATCTCGTTTTACATCATATTTTGCATCTAGGTTTGCACCTAGTGTTGCATCCCGGTTGATGTCTTTTTTTGCATCTATGTCTGAGCCCAATGTTAAACCCAGTGTTGTGCCTAATGTTATGCCTAGTTTTGCAGCCATGTGTGTATCTAATATTGCATCTAGTTGTGTCCAATGTTGCATCCCATCTTGCATTCAATATTACGTCTAGTTTTACATCCAATGTTTTGTCCCATCTTGCATCCAATATTGTGTCTCAGTTTAAGTTTTTGTTTGTGCCAAGTGTTCCTTCCATTTTTGCCCCTGCTGTTACACCTAGTTTTATGTCCATCGATACACCATATTTTGTGCTCAATTTAATGTCCATTTTTACGTCTAGTTAGGAGTCCACTTTTGCATCTACTGTTGCATTTAGTTTTGGACCTAGTATTGCATCTAGTTTTGAGTCATTAATTGTGTCTAATGTTGAGTCTCTTTTTGCATCCAATTTTGCATTCTGTGACATCAATTTTTGTGTCCATATTTGCGTCTGATATAAGGTCGACTTTTGCATCCACTTTTGTGTTTGGTGTAACGTCCACTTTTACATCTTGTTTTGGATTTAGTGTTGCATCTAATATTGCATCCATATTGCACTGCTACATTTTTTACCTTTATAAATACATTCCAATATCATTAGGGCATGGAGGAATCGAACCACCAACCTCCTGCTTGTAAAACAGGCGCTCTTCCATTGAGCTAGCACCCTTTAAGAATCGGGAAGAGGAGAAATATTAACACATATATTTGATCATTTGTAATTCTAATAAAAGACAATAAGATCCAAATACATTCAAGCTTAAAATCCAATTTAATTTTTCAAACACACTAATAAGCACAAAAATATATCGTCCTCAGGAAACAAAATATCGTAAACAATTATGCAATCTATTAAAGTGGTCCGCAAAAGAGTCTTAGAGAACAACATAATGCATTGATGCATACCTAATAACCTAAAATTGATATGGAAAAAGAATAAGGGATGTGTTTAAAAAATAGTTGTAGAATCCAATTGAGGATGTGTGTGTTCCTACATAAATTTTGTTATTCATTGATGAGGTAATTTTGTTCAGCAATGGGATGGTAAGAGAAGAACTCATGAATGGTTACTAACAGAAGATGCCTACAAACTAAATAGTGCTACAAACTAAAGATAAACTTAGGGAATATTTCTTAAATATGCCAAGAAGTACATATAACTCCATTATACCTACCATCTACAAAACCTGTACCTACTACAGCTTCAAAATCAACCACTATCTATAGAATAGAGACAACACATTCACATCCCAGCTAGAATAGACCATACCGTAGTCATGGCCTATTAGGAGAGGGTATGCACATTCAAAAATAAGGTTTATCAACCCTAGAGGAATGATGCCTAAGTGAACAGTCCAAGAGCAGCCCAGAGAAATGAACACGGTCTAATTTATCAGCAGCAAAATGGAATTATCATGCATTCTTCATGTGCTAACAAATGGAATTCAATTCAAAGGAAATTGTGAAATTATTAGTGAGTCCAATCTGACTACAACAATAATCTAGTTCAAATGATGGAGAAAAAATTTTCTTAGCTAAATGCAAGGTCCTTGATGGACTTGGAGTAATGTTGGTGGTAGAAATTTGAATGAAGACTGAGCCAAAGAAGTTGAATGGAACAATGGCCAACAGGCGGGGAGGAAGACGTTCAGTAAGAAACCACCAGCAATCATAATAATAGATGAATCAAAAACCTAAAATAAGTGAAAAAACCATCAAGTTGAGATTTAATATAAGAATGTGAAGTTCTTATTAGGAATGTGGGTCTGCCTAAGTTTTGATATGTCTCATTAGAAATCTGGTAAAAGAGACTTTCAGAAAATAACAAATTCTAATCTCTAGTGTTGTTAATTTTTTCCTTCAAGGTAACTGTAGGGAAATGTATCAGAGAGTTTGAATTAAATTTTAATGTCCTTGTTTCAAATTGTGTGGTGAGCAAAAGAAACTGTAGTAATTATCTGTAAAATCACCTAAGTGTGAAAATAAAAAATAATAATGCCTAGTAAAGTGGTAGAAAAAATAACTCTATTTGGTTATACATATATTCATGTTGCATCAAGTGGTAGATATAGGAAACATGCTCTAGGGGGGCCTACCACATACATGAACATATAAATGCATTTGGTATGGCCCTAAAACACATCTGGTACAAGGTGTAATAAAAGCTGGCAAATCCAAGCTATCGATAAAATCCTGAATGCAATTTATGGAGGGAATATAAGAGCAACTCCCATGAATTAACTCAAGGTGCATTTCCAAGACTTCGGATGATCAAGAAAAAGTTACTAAGGACAATAACAACCATTGTTGTTCATAATATATACTTATCAGTTTGAACATTCATGCATATAGACCTCATGATTCCTAACACATCATCTACACAACTATTCACTTGCAACAAATCCATTGAAGAAAAGATACAAAACTACATTGCAATGAAATAGATATCATCAACAAATAACATCATGAGGCCACTACTCCATTCATTCTCGTCATTAGCAATAACATTTGTACAAGACTTTATATTATTTTTGTGCAAACAAGTTAATACAAGGTTAAAGGCTACAAAATGCAACATAAAGTATCTATTTGGTAATACCCAAAACATACCACTACATCATGAATCCTTCTTTTCTAGGGAAAACTATCACATTTTATTACTATATAAAGCACAAAAATGCTTTATATGGATGTTGTAGCACAAAATACAAAATATAAATCTTACTTTGCTTTGTAAGCCAATCTTAAACTATCCACTAAACATAATGTCCCTTTTAGGAAAACAAATATAGTCTTCCTTTAAGATCTTTTAAAAAACTAAAACTATAAGATAAAAAAACACAAATGGAAAATTTTGAAATAAAACTACAAAGGTCAGATCTAGAAACCTCTGGCATGCCCTCATTGAAATTTACAGTGAGAAGTACCCAAAAGTGGATAAGTAATACCTCTTTGGATATAGCATCAACTCATTGGTTTAATTCTCTATAATGTGGTAGATTTTGAAAGTATTAAAGATCTCAACTATCTCCTTAAGACATTATGAAGCCTTTACATTATATACTTGTAATCTCATAGATTGGGTTCATGTGAGTTGTTGTCTAGTTGCCAATGTAGTAAAGGCAATATTCTAGTCAAAAAATTGTTTGATACTCAATATTGTGTAGTCTTTTGTCAACCCAAACCTCAAAAATTTGGATTGTTCTGGATTGTCTAGATACTACCTCTTGTACTGGTCCCTATCTTTCTTTATTTTTCTAATTGCTTACTGTGCACTAATTATACAAGTTTGTGCCTTTTCCTTGTTTGATGTATCTATGTCAGAGACTCATACTTGTGTCCACTTGACTATCTGCAAAATCATTTTTCCTTTATAGATCTTTTCATTTTTCAATGGTATTTGGCCTAAAAGAGCATAATTATTACTACACCTTACACCCAAGTTGGAAAAACGTGATGGCCTAAAATAGAATTATTATATAATGTTGTATAAATGAAATTGAAAAGTGTTGAAGATAGGTATTGATTGAACACCTTTATGAAGGTGCGTAAATGTAGGGGACAGTAGTAAAAGAAAGATGTGCTTCACAGTAATGGTGAACAAGGCAAGAGAACAACATCAAGACATTACAACTGTAGTAAAGATGTTGGGCACACATTTAAACACATATAAGCACAATGCCTTAATGAATATATCACTCTTAGTCTTAGACAAAGTTTTCATTTGGAATATAGCAAAACAACAATAAATAATCTTGTTTTCATAATAAACAGTCATAAAAAGAGGTCTCTCACAACAGTCTGAGGCGTGGGATTAGTCACAAAAGAAAACCCCTATAGCAACTAGCATTATAATCTAGGCAGATTTCCAATAGGTAAGGACGTTGCAGACCTATATCTTTCAGTGTTCCCTGTAGAAACTTCAACATCAATTGGAGACCAAATGATAACCTTAAATGAATTTAGGTTACAACAATAAAAAACAGTAATTTGAAGACTAAAAATGATTGCAGTTGTGGCATAAACATGTTTACCCTTGGATGAGTATGATGGTGCTATCATGGAGTAGATTGGGACCGAATTTGTCACTTTATCCTTGTGTTTGCCTCTACTGTCTCAATGAAGAAAATCTTGGGGATTTTTATATGGTTGTTTAAATGTACAAGGATGAGGTTGAAGAAGCAATGATGCTCAATGCCTTAAGCAAGAATTTAAAACAACTCTTATTATATTTATAAGGATATGCTCTTGATCTCTGTTTAGTGGTCTCCCTGTGGGAAACCATCCAAAACTCCACAGGAACTCACCATGTGCTACTATGTTCCCATGTATACCATTGCATACGCTTGTATCCTCCTATTCCATCAAGTATCTTGTATTCACGACTATAACCCAATGTGTCTCCATAGCTATCTTATATCTTCCCAGACAATTTAGCAATGCATTTACACCCATGATGGCTGGTCCACATAGTAGGTGCTTAGCTATGTATCTTTGACAAAAATGGCTCCATTACAACTCGAAATTGCACATGATAAGCTAAAAGTAAATACATAAACTTCATCTCTTGTTTATATAAAGTTTTCATCTGTCCAAAATTCTCCTTTTGCAGACTTGATTTTCAACTATCAGTCTTAGTGATTTGGTAACTTCTAGCACTTATATGTCATACTGATATGACATAAGTTAAGTCTAAAATTGTTAAGGAATTTAACATTTATATTGAAAATGATAGGACAAATTATTAACAAAAATAAGACAAGCTTATGGTATCCTTTCACTTGGTGGTTACTTTCCAAAAATAAAAGCCTGAGACCATGATGAAATCCAGAGGAAAATATTCAAAATACAATTAAACCAAAGATAGAAGAAAAGAACAAATACATGCAAGATACTTACTCATCATCTAGATGTGAATCAATATTCAAATTCATATTTGATAATGTTGGAACAAGAATCTCATCCTCTTGGGTGCTATCATAAGGATTTTCCCCTTGATCTTCTCCAAAATTCAATTGATAATTTCAAAAGAGATCCAACATGTAGTAGCAACTATATCAGCGGTTGTGTATTACAAACATTCACTAGCAAAACATATAAATGCATTCATGGAAAAAACATATAAATGTATTCATTCAAACCTAGGTTTACTCAACTGGTGATCATAATGCACCACATGCATTATCTTTCCTTGTACCCTGCATAGGTGATAAGTAGGAGCCAATTTCGAAGTTAATTCCCACACAATATTTCATTTTACACTAATCAAGCAGGAAATCAATTGCTTTCCTAGCATAAGCAAACACTTCCTAGATGCATGTGGTTGGTACCACTTCTATTCGAGTCACAATAGGGTTGGATCATGGAGAGATTTGCAACTACCCAGTACTTTTCTTTGATGGAGAGCAGGGTCATGAAAAGGGTCATGTTGGCGTGCATTCGGCTCTAACACTCAAGTGTTTTCAGAATCCCATGATCCAGAAAACTAGAATTTCTGCCAATCAATTAACTTCCATGTTTTTCTAGAAAAGGACATCAAAAGGCACTAAGAAACGAAAAAAGATTCCTATCAATGAGAAAACAAATTTCAGCATCATTTTGAACCAGCACAATCCAAGCAAAGAAAGGATTTTCATTTTCTGCTCTCTATGAAGAAGTCAAATAACGAGAGGAAAATTTCAAAGAAGCGCAGTGCATATTCCTACAATAATCAGGATGATGATGAAGCTGCATTTTCACCTGATGCTTATTTGTCTCCAGTTTCCCATATGGATTGGTCTTCTCCTTCAGATAGTGGTCGTAGTGAAGGATCTAGAAACATTTCACCCACCAATGAGATTGTAGTAGATGCCAAAGTAGATCTCACGTCAATGAGATGCCCAAATACAATCTAACCTGGAGTCTCCATAGATATGTCACTTTTGGATGATGCCAATGCAGTCTTACCAGTAGAGAGCAGTGAAAGATAAATTGAAATTAAGAATGAAAGTTCCAACTCCTCTTATGTTCCTAAATTTTCTCAACCAATGAAATCTAATTCGCAATATGAAGGTCAGAGAAAAAATGTTATGCAAGCAATTCAAGGCATCGACGTTGAATCTTCTCAAATGTTGCCTGAAAGAACTATTGGATAGATTATATTTCCATTCTCAGTTCAATTCTCAAATGCCTCATGCTGAGATTTTCAACTAGGAGAGATATAGTGATGTTCTTCCGCAAGTTTCCCATCTCATACCCAACATAATCTTAGTTATAAATGGGGTTGTATCATCAGGCTATGCAACACCATTTAATAGGGCATCAACTTTGTCTCCATCCTTTTCATTACCCATGTCATCTCCTTTGTCAAATCCATTTGGAGCCAGGTTACCACAATCATTAATTTCTTCTACGAGATTATTCCCTTCCAGAGTATCCTTCCATAATACTGTTGCACCTCTAACATTCACCCCAAGGGACATAAATTTGTTCAGAATCCAGGGTCATTTGCTATAGGTTAAATAGCATGAGTCTCAAGTCCATGTAACATTCCATGATATTCTCAGATACATTAATGGATTTTACAATTGGCTACCAACTGTAGTCCATGGAGATCAATAGCACAACATTTTTGAAGTATGTTACGATTGTAAAAGAAGGAATGTTAGCTCGACTCCATTCCACTGGTGTGTTCAAGATAAAATCACCTTGGGTTTCAGACGGCCATCTCCTGTAGGGCCAATAGAAAGACTAGGAAAGCGCCGCATTCAAGTTGCAGTATAAGGACATGCAATTCCTGAAAGTCTATTATTTTGGTTGTTTGGATTCTAGTGTGTAGGTCTATGGCATTTAATTATAGTCTCTTAATAGGCTTCCGGACCTTTAGCCTTTAGACAGTGTATCTTTCGTATTACCTGTTGAATCTCCTGATATTTTTTCTTTAGGTTGTTTGAAAATGTTATGTCCATACTTTTGGAAGCTTGTTTCATTGACCTGTCATATATCTATATTTTCTTCCTCTATTTCCCTTCCCATATTGTTGACGATGATTATCAATATTTTCTTCCTCTGTCCGTCAGTGTATAGGGGAAAGGGAAGGTGTCTTCAGTAAATGGAAAAGGCTGTTAACAACGAGTCAACTGAGTTCATTATAGAATCATAAAAGACCCAATTAATTTCCTTAAGATATGCAGTATTGTAGAACCTATACAATTAAAGCTATAAGGAAAAACTATTTTGATAAAAATGCAATACACAATAAAAATTGTCAAAGTGAAAAGAAAGGGAGAAGGTTTTAGCAGAAAGTGAAGGTAATTTTTGAGCATTTAGTTGCAGCACAATGATGCATGGGGTCTTATTTTGAAGCAAAGAAGAAACGATGCAGAAAGAAATTAAAAAAACATGAAATAATGAGTATACAATTGCAAGAGAATGTGTAAGAAAGGTGGTAGCAGAATGAAAGAATACTAATGCACAAGGTTGTAGTAGTAAAACTTTTAAAGTGTATAATAATGATATGGTGCCTACAACTTCATGATTTGGAGTTTGAGATGGTGAGGCTGAGGGTTCAAATGTAACTTATTAAGGCATGCAGGTACTTCCTGTGTATTGAGAGGTTTGCACTAGCCATGTAACTCCATGAAGAAGGCGTTTATATGAAAATTCAGGAATAGTTGCTACAAGCCACGCTCTATCTGTGGATTGGGATGTTTTCAGCAACCTCTTAACCTCCATGTTAAAGGTGTTAAATAAGTGACGATCCAAGAGCTAGTTAAGGTTTTTCATCACCATTAAGAAACAATTTTTGAGTGTTTCAAAGCAAAATTGTTTCACCCATCAGAGTTGTGATAAAATAATTTGGGACTGTTCCAAGACTTTTGTCAAATCACAGAGCACCAAAATGGTTATTGTCACTTCAGAATATTTTCTTCAAAATTCACAGCTTTTGCATGTTTCTGTAAAAAAAAGTTGTTCAAATATCTGGCACTGCTAAAAATTATGCCTCCATACGATTTTATGTATGATTCCTAGTTCCAGCAACTACAATCCCTAGTCAGAATAGATAGGCCATCAATAAATCATAAATTTTAAGAAAAAGAAGTGTCATAGTCATTAAACTAAGAAACTTCCACCTAGCTTTCCAGAGTATATTACTATTCATAATAATAACCCAACTACTCTTCTCCCAAATAGACTCCAAAATGCAATTACCATTATAGATTCCTAAGTTCTATGAAGGAAATCAACTACCTCAAAAAAATATCAAATACAATCAAAGAATTATGAAATTTCCACCTTAATTTCCATTATACAACCTATTTTTAGAATAACAACACCTAGAAACCTCCTCCCTTGCCAATAGACCATTCAAGAGAAAGTCCCATTAACCTTTGAAATTATCTAGAAAAGAAAGCATAGCAAATGTTAAATTTACACCTTAAATCCGTTATGCAGCTTATATTCAAAATAACATCATAGGCAATCCTTCTTTTCTATAAATAGACTGAATTATAACTTCAATACTATAGTAAATAATCATAAAAAAATTTAACACATATTTTAAAATTACAAATTCAGAATTGAGGATTCCATAATAGTGAATACATATTGATATCATTATGTTTAAGACTATGAGCCAAAATGACATTTTTGAAATTTATGAAATCAAGCACAATATATGAATTCCGGTCACCATAAACTCCTCCCTCCACATAATTCTACCCAAAACTATATAAATTACTCACATGTGATCATAAGAAGCGGAAGCATGACCAGAACTGAATGTAGATGAGCAATATCAGAAATCGGACACTGTTGCAAATACAACAATCTTCCCTTGAACTCCAAAGAAAAAACAAAATAGAATATTATGGTAGATACCACACAAACACTCAATCCTTTTAATAGAGAAAGGAAGATGGGGGGCATCTAGAGCCAGGGAGCATCATAGAAGGAAGGTCAAGCAAGTAGAAGTCCACTTCTAGATTCTTTCTCTCTTTTGTTTTTTTATTCAGTTTTAGTAATCAATTGCTTGGGTGCATTTCTTGGTGCATCTTGACTTGAACCTGGATTTTAATATTCGGATGCATTTTAACATAGAAGGAATTTCAAGCAAGTAGAATTCCACTTCTAGACTCTTTCTCTTTTTGCTTTTCTATTCAGTATTAGGAATCAATTACCTGGGTGCATTTCCCGGTACATCTTGACCTTAATCTACATCTTAACATTTGGATGCATTTCTTAGTTTTAGATACAAACTTTAGTTATACATCTGGGCGGTTGATCCCAAATAGTTCAGGACCCAATTTCAATGTGCATGCACCTGAAATGAACCTTGCTTGAGTGCATTAAGCTCACGGATCAGATCCAACAACATTAATGCGGAAAAAGTAGATAGAACCTTACAAATGAAAATCATACATGTATCAGACTTTACCATGCAAGGGTCAGTGTACTAGGTTGAAACCACCTTAAAACCATCTCAAAACAACATTGTAAATGGGTGAGAAAATCAGGACACTACCATACCCACTGGACTAGTTGGAAATGGCTAACACTAAGAACTACATAGTAGAGAACTAACAGAAATATATGTGCATGTATATACTGATGGATATCTAGGCATATACATCAAAAAACAACATATCAACATTTCGGCATACACTTCCATTAATGCTCTGTTACTCGGTTCTTATTACTTGTAATTGGCAATTGTTTCCATAAAACAACCAGGCACTCTGTATTCCATTCAAAGCATCGATAACATTACAGCTAGAGGAAGAAATTTTTTAAATGGTCGTACAAAATAATTTTCAATTAAGAGAATGTTGTCGAACTAACTTCCGAGTTCAAACACTAAATCAATGAAGAGGCATTGTGCAAGTGGAGTCATGGTTCTAAGTAAAAGGAGTGGTCAGACATAACACAAAGAAATGGTCAATTCCCCTGAAGGCATGAAGAAGTGATCGATGCCAGGTCCAAGACCTGGTTCATTTCCACGGAAAAGTACCTGCTTGGGGCCTCCTAGACAAACGAAAGTTCTTAGGAACAATGGTTCTCCTTTGGATGGATTTCTTGTGTGTGAAAACGGGCCTCTTATGTTTCCTTGACATATTCGGTTTAGTTGTAATTCTTCTATGTTATAAAGGAAGCACTTTCTAAAAGGAGGCTGGAGCCAGAGATTCTAAAACCAAAAAATAAATTTATGTTAATCCTACTATCAAAGAGTATACAACCAGACAAATATGTTGAAAAATTTCACAGGCGTCCTTGAATACCCAATCAAGAGAAAACCCAGAATGAAAAAGAAAAAAAATAACCATAAGTCTCTGAAACCCCCCCAAAAAATAACCACGAGCATACAGCCCTCACACATTGCACCAGAAACTATAGAGAACAATTCAGCATGCCAAAATCATTTCTGACCGGGACAGGGACTCTCATATTACCTGTAACTCTTAACCAAAATCTCCAACACCAAGAGATATAACCACAGAACTTGTACACAAGCTCAAAGGCACACTGTATAACTCCCCATTACATTCCAGGATCCACAAGAACACTCGAACTACATCACCCTCCAAAGAAATTACTGACACACGAATCAACCCCAGACCTGCATGAAAACACGCCACAGCAAGCTGAGATCAAAACCCCAAACTCTAAAATCCAAACGAAAGTGCTCAAAATCAAAACCGAGAAATCGTTCTTTATAAATTCCCCCTAAATACGGTCCATAAAAGCTACAAAATTGGCGGCATTCCTTTATGCTGACATTCTTACCGGTCTTCAAGTAACCTGCGCACTGAGCTCAAGGGTTTGCAACTCCATTTCTTCTATTTTGTTTAGCCCCGAGACCTTAGCAGAGAATAAAGTTATTACATAAATAAGCATATGAAAAAGAGTATGTATACACAGGGACAAATCCATTTCAAACAGAATACAAAACTAAAAACATGGAATCAAAGCATAGACATCTACACATGAAAAATGAGCATATATACAGAGGTTTGTAGATAAATAAACCCTGAATCTACCTGAACTAAGGAAATGAAGGAAGAGGAATAGGCAATCTGCGACCATGGGCTTCTCCTTTTGCTGCTACTCCTCTTTGTGTCTGTGTGTTTTGTTTTGTGTTCTCCACCGCCCGACTCGTACAAATACTCGATTGTCCCCACACTTTTCCAAAATTTTGTCACTTATTCGTCAAAGTTTTGCAATATGACATGCACCTATGAAATCCAGGTTATCCTGGGCTTAAAAGCTTAAAACCATGCTTAAAAAAATTCATATTAAAGAACAAATCATGGAGTACTAGGATGTCAAAACCAACATAGAGATGAGTTGGAACATATACTTGGGGATTTATTGTGTCCCAATGTTTTTCTTGTACTAGAACAAAGATGAATCCAATAAAATACAAATCCACAAATATCTAGAAGCCATAGAAGCCACTTAAGCTTAAATAGATGAATTTGAAAAAGATTGAATACATGGATTATCATATGTACATCCTCTATGCCTAATATCTATGAACCTATATATATGTTTATAATTATGTAGATCGTTTTATATGAGTGGGTTTTAAATATGTAGATCATTTTATATGAGTGGGTTATAGTTGGCAAATTTTCTAGTATTTTACATAATTTTTTGTAACAACTCTGTAAGCTTATTTATGATAATTGTAATGAATCAAGGAGAGTTAGAGATAATTGTTAGTTTGTGCTATGAAGAGTTATTCTCTTTGGTGAGCTTTATGTATGACTTGTTTTTCTATTAATACAATGGATACATGTTATTTTCATGTATAAGTGTTTTTAATGTATGTTTATGACATATATGTCAATATCTTTATTATACATATGTGAGTTATCTTTATTATGCATTATGTGAGTTATGTTAGCGTAAATACATGTGATTAAAGGATAACTAATGGATTATGTAGCTCCACTAAACCTTCATTACTCTACAAATTATTAAAGACATCAAATATCGTAGGTGCCTCAAGTAGACTTCTTTCCTTTGGAAAGTTGAATTTACAATGTTTAATGATTTGCAATATTTATTATTTTTAGAATGCATGTGTTATATTATTTTAGTGTATATTATTTATAATCAAAGGCTTCTTTTATTTATTTTACTCCATTAATTTTTAATCTATATAGCATAGATTTCATTTTTTTTTCAAAAACAAATGTTTCACTAATTAATTTTTTTTCTTTACTTAGTGCTATTGAGATTTTACAAGTTTACTATTTCTCATTCTTGGATAACAAACTTTTGTATCCATTTAAGTGACAAGCTAAATTTACAATTTTGTTAACTTCAAAACTCAACTAAACAAAACTTTGGACAAATAAAATGTTCATATACTTAAAGTTAAATTTCATTATATTATGAACCTTGAAGTCTTAAAATAACATAATAAATTACAGTTCACAATACTAAAGAACAATTCCAAAAGAGATAAAAGAAAGGAGTTATATAATAGCTCGTTAAAGAAGAAAATTACATGTTCCAAGTAATTCAAGACATTACATTGATATTTTTAGCCCCTGGGGGACACCTTAAGTGGTAAAGATGAGAAGTTGTAAATGGAAAGTCATGATTTCGAATCCCCTCAAACTTACCTGTGTACCATGGTTTGAGCCCTGTGAATGCACATATCTACATACATATTACTACTCATTGCACATATACATTTAACAAAATCTATATACTTGAAAGTAAATTTCTCAATCACTTTTCCAAATACTTGATTTCTCTCACTCAAGAAGAACCTCTTCAAAAACCACTTATAACCTTTATTTATATAATAACACTTTAATGAATAGATGTTTATCTTTCAATAAACAAATATAAAAAACAAAATAAATATGAAACTTTATAAGCATATCACCCTATTTAACACATCACATTAATCAAGCTAATGAATTTATTAAATATGCTATTGATTTTACTAAGAATATTTATACCTTTTATAGAAAAGCTTTGCAGCTGTTAAATTCACTATAACTTTTTTGAAAAATAAATTAAAATAAAACACTCAGATTTTTATGTTAAATATGAGTGACTACATTTTATTAATAAAAGTAGATAAAATATCACATAGATTTTTTATCTACTATAATACCTAACATGAATTTGGAAGAAAACAAGAAGAATGCCTCACTTCAACAACACATTCTTTATCTTCGATCAAAGAACGCTTCCTTAGAGATCACTCTCTACCCCTATCCACATTATTGTCTTATTTTATTTAATTAATTAAAATACATTTATTTCTCATTCAATCAATTAAAAAATAATCCACGTAGCTTGTTTTCTTAAGCCATTTTTTAAATTTATTTAAATAGATATAAATTAATTAATTTATGCTCTTTCAATGTTCATAGTTATTTTAAAGAATTATTTCTTGATGCAGTCCATGCAGATCAAAATTCTTGTAGTACTCCAGGTGTGTGGTTGCCTAAGATTTAAGCTGCACATTGAAACAACTTTAATTCCATCCAATCTACAAAAGAAGGCTTACATATAGGAAAATATACCTCACTACGACCCTCCTGCAAGGAAGAAAAAAGTGAATTTCATAATAATGTTTAGACATGCTGCAAGCGCACCCACAAAGGAAATATCAAAGAATTCTCACACGCAAACCTTCGCATGGCCTTTGACGATGCTAATTACAATAAAGAAACAGCTACATCACTGTCTCTAGATGATCTGACTGACTTGATCTACAGATTGAAGCCCATTCCAGCCCTTAATAAAATATACAAATATCATAAACTGTCCTTCAAGCTCGATCTATAAACCCATGGCCTAATATTCACATCTAATGACGATGTTTATGAACACTAGAATATCGCGGAGATCACTTATCTAGTGCTCAAATTCTCGACTGTGTATATATGGACACACAAAATAAAATATTAAAACTGAAAGATGCATTGTGCTTCATTAGAAACCGGGGGAAGAAAAAACAATGGTTTTTTCATAGGAATGAGCTAAATACAGAAAACCCCACAAAGCAGATCGATACGAAAATGGAACGAATACATCTTTCATAGACATTAACCCTATGAATAAAAAACCTACTTATGGGTGTTCGAAAGGAGATCAGGTGTCTGATCATGCTCTACACTTCACGATCCTGTTACAAAGCTTCAAGAAGATCTTCACTGAGTGCAGAGTAATCGCAAAGGAGAACATGGAATTCCAGTTCACAGGTGGGAGGATGGGGCGTGGGAAGTTCAAAAAAAGTTTCTTTTAAAATGCTGACAGGTCCTGAAGGGAAGATGGCCTTGTTAGTGAAAAAGGATAGATGTGTCTCGGCCCCACAATTTTTTAGGGAAACGTTGGTAAACGGAGAATTAAATGGATCCGGAATCAAACGGCGAAGGAAAACACCGTGAGTGGGATCAAGTCTTGATGGTGCAAATCATCGAGAGTATAGCCCACTCCTTCCCTACTCCTCCCACTCTCAATAATTTTTTCCTATTTTTTATTTTTCTTTATTCCGATGTGACGGTCATCTCGGGAAAATATTTAACTTAATGGTTTCCGTAGAGGGTTTGATGTATGCCGGCCATCGGTTCTAGCGGAATAGAAACCAAGGCATACGTCATGTTTTTCCCAGCCAATCAAACCAGAAATAATTAGCTTTTAAAAATAAAATAAGTATATAAAATAATTCAATACTATAGTTGAACTTTATCATTGAAACAAGTTAATAAAAGTACAGGCTAAATAATATCCTCGAGTAATTTATATATATCATGCTGCATAGGACATAATTATATGCCAAGGTCATGTAAAACTCCTATAAAAACTATAATTATATGCCACGGTGCCAAGGTCGTGTCCAAATTAGCCTATAAAAACAATAATTATATGCCAAGCTGTCAGGGTCGTGTCCAAATTAGAATTTAGTAAACTGTTAGAATTTAGTAAAATGTACAAATTCATTGTCAAATTTGTAATTTTTTTCATTGACGGAGTGACAACTAAAAATGACCAAATAAATGACCAATTGTTAAGTGGTCATTTTTAGTCTAGATATCCCATGACCAAATTTGGTCATTTATCTTGGTCGTTTTAGTTGGTTTTTATCCCGTGACCAAAAGTGGTCATTTATCTTAGTCGTTTTTAGTTAGCTCACTTAAATTTATCAATTTTGGTCATTTATCCCTTGAAAACAATTGTGGTGACCAAAAGTTTTGGTATCCTGGTCACTAATCTCTCATTTTCCACTAGTGAGTGGCTCGTGATCACGTTCATGGTCCAAGCCCTCTATGTCACATCTCTCCTCATTCACCTGCAACTTTGAAGTCTCCTCATGCATAATCATCAAAGGTCGTTCCCCCAAATCACATGTGACACTCATGCCCTCATGTGTCACTCATGTCAAAGGATTATGAAGTATTTGTTGCTGTCAATAATGAAGATCATGCCAAGCTCAATTGGTAATTGAGATCCTCAACCATGATTTCCTTATAATCTACAAAACTTAAGAGCAAGGTCCCTATCCATGAACTGCAAGTAATTAAACTTCATCTACTCCAGTGTTTCTCTGATGATGTGCAATTGGGTAGTAATGACCCCTTCTACAACTCTGCAACTCCCCTTTGTCTCTCCTCTAACTGGATCTTCCACATAAGGACTTCAATAAACCTATGTGCACAATCTACTCTCATCAACACTTGCCTAATTTTATCCTCAATGACCAAATGTTATGCATAGTCATCTCATTAACTCAGTGTAGGTTGTCACTTAACTCATGTGAATCATACAGACTTTCATCTATCATTTTCACCCTTTCATTGTCCTCTGCATGAGAGATGAAATTATCCTCAAAAGGAGTCTCATCCGGATCTATGCCCTCACCAAGCTCAGGTGCACGCACTCCCAATTAGTCATCTTTGTGCACAACCATATATGCATCAACACCCATGTCATAAATAGGATGAGGTATTGAATCCAAGTCATCATTGGCATCATTCGTAGGGAAAGATGATGGCTCGTCCACATCCTTATAGTCATCATAGGCTACTGCATCCACATTTCTTGCTACTTCGGAAACTGCATCACCCATTTTGGTGGTGTTATTGGCCTGACATGCCACTGCTTGGTCTTCTTCAGTAAGATCAAATGCATCCTTCTTCACCTACTCTTCTTCCTTCAACTTCTGCCCTTTGTCTTACTTGGTGAGATAGTATTCTTCAATGATGCATTTTAGTGTTATTAGATTCTTCAAATTTTCAGCCATGATCTTTGAACATCCAGCCGATATTTTTAAGAATTTGTCAATCAAGATCACCTTTTCCACTGTCTTCATGTTTCCCCTGATTTTCAGCACTGTAGTATCCACTAGAGGACCCCAAGCCAATCCTACACTCTATTATGTCCACTGATCTGAGTATATCCTTTCACCAAACAATTAAATGTGTCTCTGAAGTTTGGCAAACACAAAAGATGCCAATTGTTGTATCTACTATAGAGGTGTGGTACTTGGGATAAATATCAATACTGTAATTGTTTGGACTGACTATTGTTGTGGTGCCTTGGGCATGATTCTTTTACATAATATTAAGGACTCTTGAGAATTTTTGGTGTTGGTTGGTTTATGATATGAACTTGTTTAGGGATGGCACCATGATAGGATATTCATTTCCCCAAAATATAATATAAAATCACAAAGAGATATAATTTGCAGCACCAAAAGAGGACAATATATTCGCAAATCATATATGTTATAAATATAATAAGAGTTGTTTTACATGCTTGCTTAAGGAATTGTGCACACATTTAAACACATATAAGCACACACTTCTATTAAGTATTTCTAATAATGATGCACTCTAAGAAAGTTCTAGTTATCAAAAAACATTAGATTGGCATCTTTCCAGATCTGCGTAGACATTTTCTGTGTAGCAACCCTTCCCTTGTAGAATGCTTACTACCAGAGATACCTGATTACTAATTTAGAATATTAAGGCCGCAGCCTCATATGCCATCATTGAAAAGGAGGTCGTGATCATTTTGATTGGCTTCTGTGGATGGTCTCATCTTCCTGGAGAACTAGTGCAAAGAGAGTTATTTTGAAGGCCGTTCTTAGCATTTCCAAGATTACTACTAGTTATGTAGGATGCACCGATTTGTCAAGTGAAATTGAAGTGAAATGATTGTGAGACGTCAATTGACTGATACATTTTTAGATCTTTTCAAAATGATCCATAATTTTGAAGTCAGAGATAAGCCATCAATTGATATTTGATGGTTTCTCAATTTAGTTGTGTATCTCATCTAACACTTGCAAATTTTTTTATGTTAACAGATGCTTTTGACATTTCTACTTTGTTGTATTTTAGCAATGGAATATCAGTCTACTCGTCACGTTAAATTCCAGGTGAAAGACTTGGGTGATTATGACATAAGAGTATGGACTTAGCCAAATGAAAAATAGTTGTAATTACTGATTTAGATTTTTAGGGGCCATCGTATTGGTAAAAACAGGCCGCTTTTGGACCTAACAAATTCAGGCCAATTGTAATCCTCTTGGAAAGATGATTCGAAAAGCCAGAAGTGCAGAAAAAGCAGTTCTATACTGGCTGGATAGGCATTACTGTCGTATTGATTAAGTTCACTTTTCCTTACTGACATTAAGGAGGCAGGCCAAACACTTTGAGGATGACTCTAGCCTGCTAGGCCTAATGACTTTAGCGGGATTATGGAGGGAGTGTAACAGGCACCTCTAGTCCTGGGCCTGCTACTAGGTATACTCCTGCCAGTGGGCGGATTTATAAATGAAATAGCTCTATTGTGGTAAATTGGAGAGTGCAAAGATTACCTTACCTGAATGGTAAATGATAAAGAATCAGTGGTTCACCGGCCACTACATCTACGGATCCCATCAAATCATTCAACCTGGCGGCTGCTCGCTCTTTGATTGGTGATTCACAAGCCACTGGATCTATAGATAATCTCTCTGAAATTTTTAACCCAGCTACTCGCTCTTTGATCGGTGATTCACAAGCCACTACATCTAGGAATCCCACCTTATTCTCAAACCTGGCGGCGTTGATTGGCACTCTTGTAAGCTCACCCTGCATACAAATTATTAGGGTCCCAGGTCCTGCATCCACCAGAAACATCCACCTTAAAAAACAAAAACTTGCATCCATCACTTGGGTTTAAACACAAAAAAGCACAAACTTGCATCCATCACTTGGGTTTAAACACTAATATCGGATATAGGGTTTGATTTCTCGTGCAGGGTTTCAAAGAACCCTCATGCAGCAACTAGGTTTTGCAATTATAGGATTAAGAAGAAAATATCAGCACATATTGGGCAATCGACCCTGATTAATATTGGGAAATGTGCTGGGCAAATTTCTTGTGCAGGGTTTCAGAGAACCCTCGTGCAGCAACTAGGTATTTCAATTATAGGATTAAGAAGAAAATATTGACACATATTGGGCAATCAACCCTGCTTGATGCTGGGATATCGACCCTGCTTGATGTTGGGCAATGTGCTGGGAAAATTACAATAGTGGCTGCGATAATGGGTACATTTTAACGGCCTTGCAACCACTGAATTTAAAATCCCTAGCAAGCTATAATAAGTATATGATAGAAGCGAAAATCCCACGCTCTACAAAACTATAATATAAATAAATCTAATAGAAGCGAATGTACTGCCACCGCAGAAAATAGAAAGAAATATGACTGGTAAAGAAAGGTGATAGAAGCTAATTCACTCCCACTGCAGAAATTAGAGAAAGAAATATGTGTAGTGGAAATGTATGAGAATTTGTAAACATTCACACAAACCCTTAGACGATAATCGGGTATTAAAACAGGGCACAAGAAGTATAGAATTTGATGTGGCATATGCAAATAACAACAACATGCATCGCATACATCAAATAAGGGAAAACAAATGGGGATGAAAATAGACTAGCTTATTTTACCAGGCCATGCCAGAAATCACTTGACCTTGGCAAGCACAAGATCTCTAAGCCTCCATTATCTGGAGGCAGCAGGAGCCTCCATTGTCTACAGGCAGTTGTTTTGCCTCCTCGTCTTTTAGTCGGTGCCATGTCGTAAAACCCTGATGGCAACAGCGAACATAACCCTTATTATTATTTATGTCTGGCATACTCTAAACAAGAATTATACCCTCCCAGTCCTCCTCATCCACAATTTCCATAACACCATTAATTCCCAACGTAACCCTTATTATTATTCCTGGCATACCCTGAACAAGAATTATTCCTCCTAGTCCTCCCCATCCACAATTTCCATAACACCATTAATTCCCAGATGGCAATATTTTTCGTGGCTCCTTGGAAAATGGATCAATGGGCTCACGATGGAATCAGTTGGTTGCCATAGAATAAAGAATGGAACACTAATTGCAAGCGAATATTGCGATGGAGATTAACAAAATTTGACGGTGCTCAATCTCGACCCAACCCATTTATATCAACCCAACCCATTTAACATCTCCACCCTCCCATTGATATATAATTTCTTCTTTGGCATGTTTATGTATAACCAATAGGGATTTTAATCCCCTCCCTCCCGACCACATAGTTTTTCATCTCTTCTTCTTAAAGTTGTATTTTCTTTTATTTTTAAAACTAATGAGAAAAAAAGAAAAACGTAAAAATTTAACAAAATAGATTTAAGAAAATTAGCACAGAAATCGATTGCTATATGGATGTTTTCACCAAAACGTCATGGCTGATGTGTTGTCATGGGCCCTAGTCTATAATGTCATCTCTACATGGGAAATCTTTGGCTTACAAGCAAGAAAAGGTCATTTCAAGCTTTTTGCAACCAAGAATAATTATCATTGATTGGGCCATATTATCAAGTCATAAAATAACGTCTAAGGGTAAGGGGCTCATGTGTCATGTGTGATTCCCTAGACCACCTCAAAGGTCCTATATACTACATAGATAATATTTATCCAATGAGTAAGATATGTCGGTCATTTTGAGGTTTGACACACCAAGTATGGCTTTTAGTCCCTTGACCATGATTTGATGTGAAAAGAGTTATTGGGCCAAAAAAAAATTCCTCAGGGCTCATGAACTATGTGTGGGGCCTTAGGCCACCATAAAGCCCTATAAAGGGAATATTGGCATGTGAGAAAGATATAGTACCTATTTTATGAATTTTTGTTAACCATGAATATTTTTTGTAACTTAAGCAATGGCAAGGTCAAAAGACATAGCCTTAGGCCATAACATTTGCATTTAGCCTATAAGCAAAATATGGTCGTAGAATATTCTACACAGGGCATAACAGAGAAATAGGAAAATACAACAACGATGGAGAATCCTTTGCATTTGTTCTTAGAAATCACGCTACCTGACATAAAATTATAAAGAAGCCACATGAGCTAATTCAATACCCAATTCTTTCCATCTTCGGTATTTTGATTCAATCCCAAATTCTCTCCATCTTCAATGATCCTATTGAAGGAAAATGCATTGATTTCTTTAACATAATGTGGAAGCTGGAAGCTGGGAGGTCATCTAGAGGCTCCATGAGAAAGCATTATCGTAACTAGTACTTGAGTAATAGGCAGTTCGATAACCTCTTTTTATAAATCCAAAGCTTCGCAGTGTTGCGCGCCTGATCTGTTAGTCCCTATAACAGAGCGGGCTCACCCGGTTTGTTCTCAGCATCCAACAATCGTATGGATTTGGCCCTTTGTCCTCGTAATTTATGTACCCTCATAGAGTTTGAGGTATGGCTACTCAGATTAGGTCTCCTAGCTGGGTCTTGTCCTAGCTAGTCCTAATTATTCCATCTATGTGAATCTCTCTCATAAAACATAGCTATAAATGTCAATTTGTAGTAATACAAAATCCAATCGCGAGATAGCGATCTAAATTTTGGTCACCTAGCATCAGTAGCACCACCATCATAGGTATATCTTATATAGTATATGAGAGAGCAGCATCTAAGACAGAGACAATAGAGGCATCAATAGCGGTAGTGCTCCTAGTTTACTTTGATCCATCCCCAAAAACCAGGCTTGGAACGTCCTGGCCCAAGAATCAAGACATCCACGTTGCCAACTGGGTGCCCTCAGAAGTCCTCATGGGCGGAATAATGTTAAATCCTCTCATGACCGAATTAAATCCTCTCATGGCTGAATTGGGGACAGACCAGATGAACCAAATTGATACTCATAACCCTGAATCCATAAATTGATTTAGTATAAGCCCCATTGGGAAATGAGTAGTTGTACATAGATCTATATTTGAAAATTCCTTCATGTTTTGCTTCGCCTCCCTATGAAACTTCATCGGTTTTAATCTATATTTTAATTTGTATAATGTATAAGTAAATAATATGTGTCTATATATTTATTTATATTAAATCTTTTAACATATGAACTATAGCAACATATTTATATTAATTATATGTTATTATTATATTTACATATTTTACCATTATCAAGGTGAAAGAAGTTTATATATCATAAGGGTCTTTATAAAATATTTTCCTATTTTATAAATTTGGTTAAGTATTATATTTACATTTATTAGAAGTATAGTAAGGATGGACTATGAATGTATGGATTTTAACATAATTCCCTAAAATGAAGCATGTTTTGTTGGGAGAAAGAAAATTGGAACAATTTCAATTTTATGTTTCCCTTGTGGTTTGAATTTTGTACTTTGGTGGGGTGTTTTAGAATAATCCCACTTGTTATGTATGCTTTAAATGGTAAACATATCCCATATGCTTTGAATGATGATGATGATGAACTAGATGACAATGACAGTGATGACGTTTTTAATGATGATGATGATCATCATCGTCATATTTGTCATTGTCATCATGATTATCACAATAGTCATCATCATCGGAATAATCATCATCCATGTCATCAACATCACCATTGTCCTTGACATCATCATCATGATTATTGACATTTTCATTAGTTATTCATCATTACCTTTGGCATAAGAAATAGCATCTATCCAAAATATGTGATTAGTGGAAAAGGGTCATGGAGGACACACATGATTTATGCATGACAAATAACAACTTTTTTTAAGATGATCAACATCATCATTCTGATTGTACTCATCATCATTGTCATTGTCATAATCACCATCATCACCATTCATTTCATTGCCATCATAATTATCGGCAATGTCGTCACTGTCATCATCATCGTCGTCGTCATCGTCGTCATCGTCATCATCATCATTGTCATCATTCTCCTCATTATCAACAACATTATCATCATCATCATAACCATCCTCAATATCATAATCATTATCCTCATTTTCATCTTCAACATATGGGTGTAAAATTGGATGCAAAAGTGGATAAAAACATGGATGCAACAAAAGTAGGCGCAAAAGTGGGGGCACATAATGGGGTGCACCAAAAATGGATGCAAAAGGTGATGCAAAAGTGGATGCAAAAAATGATGCAATCATGGAAGCAAAACATGATGAAAAAAGTGGCGCAAAAGTGGATAGAACCATGGATGTAAAATTGGATACAAAATTAGATGCGAAAGTGGATGCAACAAAAGTAGATGCAAAAGTAGTCGTAACACCCAAAGCAAAACCCGATGCAAAAGTGGATGTAAAAATGGATGCAAAAAGGGATGCAATAACTGATGTAAAATTGGATGCAAAAAATGATGCAAACGTGGATGCAAAAGTTGAAGCAAAAGTGGGTGTAAAAGTAAGCGCAAAAATGGGTGGGAATTGGGACGCGAAAAAAGTGGATGCAATAGTAGATGCAAAAAAAGACGTAAACATGGATGCAAAATGGGATGCAAAAAGGGATGAAAACGTGGGTGCAAAAGTGGATGAAAAAATGGATGCAAAAGTGGATGCAAAAATAGCTGAAACAAAACGAGATGCAAAACTAGACTCAAAATAGGATGTAAATTTTGATGCAAAACTTGGCGCATGAAGGGATGCAAAAAAAGAAGCAGAAGTGGATGCAAAAGTGGATGAAAAAAAGGATGCAAAAGTGGATGAAAACAAGGGTGTAAAAATTGAGGCAAACATGGGCATAAAAGGGGGCACAACCAGAGTAGATGTACAAACTAAGCGCAAAATTAGGTGCAAAACTAGGCTCAAAACCTGTCGCAAAACCTAGCGCATAACTAGGTGCAAAAATGGTGTGAATTACACCGCAATTTGCGCCAGATTTAGAAAAAAGGACGCAAAAAATGCCTAAAACAGCACCAACCCGTGAAATTGAGCCAATTTGTCCAAAAAATGAAGAAAAATACACTGAAAGATTGTTTAGACGCAAAAAAGGATGCAAAAAGAGATGCTAAATCCAGTTTTTGTTGTAGTGTGTCGACACTAACGCAACGGTTGTAAGATTATCCATACATTCTTAATGCAAAGCTGATTTCCGTCCCACATTAATGTTGTTTTGATTTCACACTTATATGTTGGCATATTCCTTAGTCACTAGCATGGATATGTAGATGATTTTCGGGTAGATTTGATGTGATTGTACGTTTGATATGTTTGCAGGTAGACAAGTTCATAATCAAAGCAGTATTCGAGGTGTCTACAACATTCAGGGAAGGTCTTCATCCTTTGTCATTCACTCATTTGTTCTGGATCTGAACCATTCATACCAGAGGAACAGCTTCTGTCCACAGAAGGTGCAATATTCTTGATAATACTACATGATGAAAAGAACAAGTCTTATTGATATAAACCATCTACAAGGTACTAATCTATTAATACATCTAAAACTTCACATGCAAAGGAATAAATCAAATCAAACCAAAGATATAATCACAAGACAACACAATAGACCAAAATACATGACAAAATTCTTAAACGTAAGGTGAAAAGAAAGAAGAAATAGGAATAAGATTTAACAAGTATTCTAAACAATCTCATCTAAGACTTTTAAGAAGAAATACAACCATTTTATATTATTAATATCAAAAAAGAAATGGAAAACTAAAGAGACCAGCTCAAAACAGATTAAAAACATGCAAGGTTGAATGAAGGACTGGATAGCAAACTGAAATGAAGGTCTATATGAGAGGAAGAACAAGCTGTCTAAATGACAGTCTGTCTAAAGAAAATACTAAAACTTCAAGAAAACAATGAATCTAAATGATTTTTGAGGTCAGTTGACCCATGCATATGATAACAAAGTGTCAAAGAAAGAAATTAGATCTATGTAACAATTAAATTCAATCTAGGAAATAACTTAAATCCAATTCAGAATTACAAACATCATTAACTATTCATTGAACAAACTGTATTATATCATTAACTAAATTCATAACCGAATGGAAAGAGACAGAACTAAATTTACTGTAATTGATTCAAAGCAATCTATTCTACTAACATAAACCAAACAATAGACTCAAAAGACTTGAAAAAGGAATTTAAAAACTAACCTATGCACAACTGGTTGCTTAACTCATGAAGTAAATTGCATTAACAACATAATCTCAAAGTCTAAGCTACAGGAGACAAATGACATAAATAATTTCAATAACTAATTTGCAGAAACGAATTACAGATAAACTATGCTAATTGCAAAAGAGGGAAAGAATGAAAATACACACAAATAAGAAGCTCTGGTTGATGAGGGGCCCTCCCAACAATCAGAGTGATAACTGGATCATGCTACTGAAGACAGGATCATACACAGCATAGCAGAACTTCCATTAAAGTGAAAAATGTTACATAGTTTCTGAAACAGGTTGATTACATGTATCAAAAAAAACTATATGTCTCTCTCTCTGACTCACTAACTCTATCTCGCATTGCAGAGTCTATATATATAATGTTTTTCAATAGGGAGAGCAATTCGACCCTTTCAGTGGTCAACTACTCTTAAGATAAAGTAGTCATTATGACAGGTGACTAAACTAATAACCAACATATGACGTTTCCTCCTTCGCAAATCTGGTTCCTCTGTAGTGCGTGATGTGGCACATAATCTTTATTTCGACGTGGCTGATCTCAAGGTGTCATGCAGCGACATGATATGAGCGATCTTCCAGAAGGGGTTTCATGCTATCACTCTAGCGTGTGGTCAACGAGTAGTTCATAGGTCATTTCAAGCTTTTATTCTCAGGAATATATTAATAGCAGCGCGCGGTTGGCTTGGCGGTTCAAACGGTGAGCTGGAAAAAGAGTTGGATATGCTCTACGCATATCTAGGATGGATGCATTACCCGCTCGTTGGTTCACCGAATACCATGGTTCTGCAATGAATATTTCATACATTATCATATCATCACATATCATTGAATTTAACCAAGAAAATCGTGAAAAAATAGGAATAAAACATAATTTGCATAAATTCAAAATATGATCATACTTGAGGATGAATAGTTCACTGCGTGACAGAAATCATGTCAAAATGTGACAAAAACATGTATCAAATATGTAAATTGTTATCCAAAAATGATGACAAAATGAGGGTCAACATTCCCCCAAACCAAAGGAATGTTAGGTCCCACTGGTCAAAATAAAAGATAGCATTAAGAAGAAGGCAGAGCTGCATCAGCAGCTTCCTTTGACTTTGATGAAGTAGGTGTCTTGAACTTCAGTTTCTTGGCTTGTGCCTTCAAAAGGGTACGCCTCTCTTGTTGATTCCTCTGTGACAAACTAATAGTATTATGGATTTCCTCAATGTTTTTAACCTGTAACTGCGACTCTTTGTTCTCCTCTCGAAGATCTGCAATCAACTTGACATATCCTTCATTTCGCTTTGTTGATTGATCCAACTCTTGAGTTAACTATTCTATTATTGGTTTATGTGGCATAGATAGTTGTGCAGACTGTTTGGACTCTCATGGGGGACTCACCTCCCTTGATGGTGGGTCCAAATCAATAGTAGAAATGTGTTCTTCAAGACTAATATCCTGGGTAGATAAAGGAACATTCTTTTGATTGACATCCTTTAAAAATTCAGCCGAAAGACTGGCTGATGCTAACAGGGGTGAATTTGGGTCATTTTTCTCTAATTCGGCCACATCATCTAAATGATCGGTCTGCACATCATAATGAACTATGGTCTGGACACTGGGATGGAGCATGCACTAAAAATTTTTCATCTTTTGTTTCCTGGTGTGAGGTCGTGATAAGGGTATGAATTCAGCGGACACATGGCTAGTAGGGGTATTCTATGCAGATGGGATAGCTTCTGAGGTGTCTTCATCAAGATGGATGATGTTGGGTTTTTCTTCTTCTATGGGTAGGTTTTGACTAGCCCCACGATGAATATGACGGGGTCATTTGTGGATGTTAAGATGGGGGTTAAGCACCTTGAATACAAAAGTCTCCCATGGTTTATTTTGCTCCTTGAGCTGGTCCAAGATTAAAATTTTGATTAAGCTATGGTGGTATAGGCTACTTTTGGGATGAAGGGTATTTTTTCAAACTACGTTTGACATCTTTTCTAAAATTCAAAGGAAAAAAAAGGGAAATTGAGACATCTATTATCGATGAAATGAGCTAATAACCAAAGATTAATGGACATAAAAACACTAAACTTACCTTCACAGGTAATCAGATGGATGATGATCATTAGCGAGTTGATGTATTTAGGCTTTATCCAATTATGATGATAACCTTTTACTCCTATCACATGCTGAAATTCAGGTTTGAGGGCAAAGTTATGCGACGCCCTTGGAACAAGCCAATGCTTGTGCCATCGCTCGCCTTCTTGGGGAAGCTTAGTTGCATGTGCAATCGATTCCTCGGTGTCTTGGAAGGAAAGATATCCTACCCTAGCCATTTTCCCATCGAACCCCATTGCAAAAAGCAATGAGATTTCCTCATCGTATCCTTGCAGTAGATGGAGAAACGGGTTCCAACCAGTGCGGAAAAATACTTCCAGGCACTCTCTGAACTGTGTCATTTGGAATATGGTTTAAGAAGAGGGAAGGATGCAGGGTTACAAGGAGTATGAGAGAAAGGTAGCTAAACTCTCTATAGTGGTAACGGTCAGTGAAAATGATGGAATGGGAAGGGGGTTGCATAGTGTTGATTTAAAACATGCTCCATTCAACCTATCAAATGATCATGCAGTCGACGCAACACATTTAGCTGATCATGTCATAATGGCAATCCTTGAAATGTGTGTCGTCGAAGTCGTGTAATTCAACGAGTTTATAAAGTTTTTAGTTTGTTCAACCATGTCCAAAGTGAACTTTGGACAGGTTGAACATGTAACTTAATACGGATGCATAACCAAATTCATAACAATAGCCTTGATTTAACAAGAGTATCGGCTTACTTATAGCTTATGCATGCGAACGAAAAAGGATAAGGGTGATGGCAGAGTCATAGCAGAGTCATGATGACTAGATGGTACCCTAAGGTCGTATCATATCCATATGGAGGTAAAATGAAATCATATTAGATCTAACCCATACTATCATGAATCGAGATTAGTCATAATATCCCTGTGGATGTGACTCATGATGTGACTCAGATTTTTTCCCATTCAAAATTAAGCTAATACTTAGCCATAGATACAAAAATATTATAATTTTTATTCAAATCACCATTGGGATTTTTATTCATATCGACATTCAACCCTTCATACATATTTCTATAAAAATAAGCTTTGCGGGATTTTCCTAGGCTGCCAGTCCACAAAGAGGTCATAAATAATTCTCTTGATCTTTTAACTGCGCTCTCCTTTATTCATCCAAGGTTTTAAGACTGGTTTTGCTAATTGAATTATCCTGCAAACACTTTGTCATTTGGCAATGAGTCTTTTATAAATAAATTAGAAAAAATAAAGACAGATAGTCTAATCCTCCCCCAAACCAAAGATATGGCATGTCCTCAAGCCATACAAGAAAACTAAGTAATTAAAAAAATAATAATAATTCAATCATGTTGTTGTAATTTTGCAAGAAAGAAAAAGAAAGACTAAGTAAGAGATGTAAATGATTCAGATATATACATTTATCCACAAGTAATAGTTGCTCAAATATACAGATATGTAAAATTATCATTTATCATGTGATGAGAAGATAAGTAAAAATGCTATAGGGAAAACTAGTCATCCTTGCCTTGTTGTAAGGGTATCTTGTCATCTCAAGAAGTTTTGAGCTCACCGTCTAGTTTGTGGTAGTTTACAGCTATGGGTCCCATTTCTAGGATAATCATATCCTAGATATTGATTGAATTTAGATTGTTGGATCCCAGGCCAACTTACAGTTATTTTTTAAGGACATCATAAACAATAGGCCAAAAAATATATTTATATGTATTCTAGTTTATATCATTTTATTTTTGAGCCATGTGCCTAGTGGTGCATTAACCAGATCTCTTTTAACCGATATCTCCCCACTTCCAACAGGCCTGTTCAATACCTCAGTGGGTTTATCTTGGTACCATGCAAGCATAGCCCAGCTGCCATCAAGCCTGTTCAATACCCCCATGGGTTTACTTGCATTTATCAAACTTCCTTGTTTTTAATTTGTTACTTAGCATTGACCCGCTACCAGCAGGCCTATTCAGTACCCCGACAAGTTTGCCTTGTATAAATATTTTGAGTATATGGAAGTTGATTGGTACTAGAGCGTGCTAAGCCCTGCTAAATACATGATTCATAAAAAAAAATTCATAAAATGGCTTTAACTATAGATCATGTCAAAATAGAATAACTTAAAGATGTTCCTTGGCCTCTTAGTCTATCTTATTTATAAAGGATAATGTTCCCCACAAGCAGAAATTCCACTTACACTAGAGTGTCCTCAAAATATTTAAGAGCCAAGTTTTGATAACAAGTGTAGATAATCTAGTAATCCATAGGTGTGAAAATTCTGAAGAACATGATGATTAAAGTAAGTCTTTCGAGTAACTGTTCAAATAATCAGAGATGTACATGTTTGAATCGCAACACCATATATAAATCATAACAAAATCATAAAATAAGTGGTTTGAAAATGATATACAAAAATTCTAAAACTTCAAAGTTAAGATATATTTTGAGTGTTTTTAAAGCACTTTCTTTTTCAGATAATATCTCATAAACTACTCAAAGAAGTGGAAAGAATCATTTGTAACTAAACTTCAAAACCATTTGTTGGATGATTTATTTTATTCTTGAAAACATAGAAAAAGAGTCCCTTGCAAAGAAATGATTAGAAATGACTCTTATTTATTCAAAGAAATAAACACATATTTACATATATACAAGTAAGGATAACCCATAATATTTTTAAGGATCAAGAGGAGGAAGTCCAATGATTACCTCTATTTTGGTAGGATCCGTCTTGATCCCTTGGGGAAAAAAATGATTCCCCACACAAATGTGACATGTAGAGGTTTTTTTTAATGGACATTCTTGTTGGGGATGTTTAGTTTCACATATTGGGAAAAAATTTCTCTTCGCTACTCATTCTTCTTCCTATTTCTTTATGTAAGTTTGGTTCCTACAGTGGGTATAACTAGAAGTTTTCTTTCAAGGTGAGAATGGGGTGTCCCAATGTTCTTTTCTAGAAGAAATATTCCTCTGATCACCCATTCTCTTATTAGGTCTTATAGGAATAGTAGATGCTACTGTGGATGTTTCAATTTGTCAGGTTTCTATGTTGATTGAGTTTCCAAATAGAGCTTTTACTAAGGTAGGATTGAAAAAATTAATGAAGTTCAGCTCCTCTACTAAAAACGTTGTATCATTTAGTTTTGTGAAGGTTTAAGGGTTTCCAATGGTTATTCCCTTTAAACTTTTTCAAGAATGAGGCCCTCAGGACCTCCCGCCAGGATCTCTTCTCTTTCTATGGCTTCCCCTGTAAGATCTCCCAAAAAAGTCTCCTTATGTTTCCAACGGAACTACTTCCTATAGGTGTTCTTTTTTTCAATGCCTTTTCCGTTGAGTTAATGGTTGGGTTTTTATGCCCCCTGTAAAAATTTAATAAGAATTTTAAAAAATGAAAAACTGAGTTGAAATCCTAAGAATCCAACTTATTAGAATAACAAAAACAGGGTACTAGGGTAGAGGGGTATCAAATTATACTACTCTACTCTATAAACAATTACTAATGTTGATGTATTTGTAACTTCGGAATGTATTCACTTGTATATCTTATGTATTGTACCCCGATGTTTATTCTGGGAAGTGTTTGTAATGTATCTGAGTCATGTCATGCCCCGATGTTCCTATCAGGAGATTCAATAATGTAAACAAGTCATGTAAAGTCATTGTGGGTAACCCTCCTATTGATCAAGGGTTAAAGTCCTTGTAGTTGTGGGGCCCTAGGGTTATTATACTCTCCTATAGAAGTTGGACCTAGTGAGTTATTGTCAAGTTGGGAATTAGTATAAATAGAGAGTGAGCCTCTCTATTTATCACACATTCACTAGTACAAGTGATCAATTTTGCGACGGCAAAAACGTGGCAATATCCACGGAAAAGCGTGGATATTGCCACGTCTAAGTGTTTTTTTTCCTGTGGCACTCATTTCATTGCAATAGCGACGACCCATTAATTGCGTGGCAAGAGCGACGGGAATACGTCGCAATTGCGACGGCCCTTCCTAGAATGAAATTTTCAAAATTCAATACCTGCGACGATCTGATGTCGCTATATCGACGGAAAGACGTCTCTATATCGACGGCCAGACGTCGCTATATCGATGGCCCTTCCTAGAATGAAATTTTCAAAATTCAATACCTGCGACGGTCTGGCGTCGCTATATCAACGGCAAGACATCGCAAAGTTCCACGGAAAGCCGTCGATATAGCGACGCTATCTGTAGTTTTTTTTTTTTTTAAAAACTATGGTCCTAACCTATTGATGCTGACAGTCAGTGTTTTTCAGTCTATCCCCACATTCATAGAGTGGATTGAATGTGGATTGACTCACTAGTATGTAACCATTTATAAGGAGGTCTTCACTTCTCATTCATGCAAGCAAAGACAGAGAACTCTCTTGATTTTATATTGATTTTCTTTACGTTTTATATTTTCCATTTATCATAATAAAAACAAAGTCCCGTTCAAATCTTTGCCTAAAACACTAGGTTAACAAGACAATCAAACTAAGTTAACAAGACAGTCAAACTCAGGAGGGTGGTGTTCTTAACCCCTACATTTGCATGAAAGCTCTAAAACAGTGGAGAAAAAATCACCATACCAGAGAAATACCAAGATCTTTCACCTTATAACCTTGTCCAATAATCAATTAAACAAATAAGTATGGCTTTTACCATCCATGACCATGACAATTGTTCAATCTCTGCCTTAAAAATACTTTTTGGCCACTGCCAGCCATATAAATTAGGAATGCCCAGTTTAGTTCTCTATTACAAAGGGGCAACGATATACAGCATATGATGAGATTTATTTCCAATTCAGTAGTATGATTATTATAAATGGGGCAAAGATATGCAGCATATGCAGAAATTTATTTTCAATTCAATCATACTGCAGAGAGGACTCTCAGATCATCCATTTTCAACAATATTCTAACTCGTCACATCTTCTCACCAAATGAAGTCCACCAGAAATGATAATCTGGCTCTTAAATTGCATCACAAAAACTCTGTTGTGAAACTCTGGGCATTTCCGCCAAAAATTATGGCTTTAAAATCATCCAATGCTTTCCTTTTCAATTAAGAATGTTCAAGAGAGATTTGAGCAAAAGCAACTCTCCATAAAATGTCTTACTTGGAAACATTATTTGCTACTCTGTGGTCTGGTGATATGACTGTTCCTATTTCATGAACAGTACTTGCAAGTCTTGTTGGAGGCCAGTAGCGAAGCACAGATCTCCCTAAAATGTTCTTCACAGGAAGTGGACCCCTGAAAAGCCAAGTAAAAATTAAATTTCAGATAAACCATCTGAGTACCAAATATTGACTATGATGAAAAAGAAATAAAAAGGATGATCAATCTAATGAGAGAAATTTGAAGCCTCCTGATTTCCTTCTAATTTTTAGCACAAATCCATGTAAATTGACATAAGACGTGATAAAAATGATGAGATACAAAACAATTTATAGAAATTTTAAATCCAATACAGGCAGAACACGTAAGAGTAGAGCAGTATCAGATGAAAAAATCAACAAATGAATGTATGTATGATGAAAACAAAGATAATTGAAACAAATAGTAACAGGAAACATTTCTCCTTCCAAGGCATAAACAGAACTAGGGCCATACAATATTCTGTTTAATTGATAGATGGTTGCAGCTTCAACTAAAGGTTTGAATTGTTCAATGCTTTTCTGGCCCATAGTTGCAAGACCAAACCATATTTGTAGGATTAGCTATTGCAACTGATTTTGGCAGATAGTGGAAAAGTTGAAATCATTCAGTAAATGGAAAGCGTGTTGATTCAGATCTAATGCAGACTGTAATATTTGAATGTCTGTCCCATTATTATCCTGTAGCTTGCAATCCTCATAAAAACACTTTATTCCCTTCAGATGGTCACGATTTGGGAAAGGTAACACTACTAAAACCTTCATGCTAATGCTAAAATTCAATAGCCACCATGAGGTGTGTGAGGTTTGTGTTTCTTAACATTGTAAGCCCTAAAAGTTGATGTGGGAACCTCCTCAAGATCATCTATATTCAAAACCACCATGCATTGTGAGAAACTTTTAAGTCATGACATGAACGATTTCCTAGTGTGATGATGATTTGAAGACATGAATTTTCCATGGATTTTCTGGTTTGTGAGGTTGGTCTGTATGTTAGGAGCTGCAGAAATTCTGGGCACTGTTAAGGATTTTGGGATGCTAGCTTGACGACTGAAAGCTAAGTGAAGAACATACATGAATTAATGGAGAATGTTTGGCACATTGTATTTGCTATTTTGATCCTAGAGCAAGCAGTCTTCTCAACCCGAAATTACAATCATTTTCAGACCAGGTTTTGGCACTCTCCATGACCTTTTATAGCAGCATTTCATCCATGATCCATCTGACTAAGAGGTGATATAGCGATCTTGACTCAGAAAATCAGTTTGTCTAGATAGTGAAGGCTCCTTGGGTATATCTGTCAAAATTATGGGCAGATTGTGTATTCTTGAGATGTTTGTCTTTTCTAGAGGGAGATTCATTGCTAGGCAGAGAAGCATAGAGAGAGTTTCCAAGGAGGTCATTCCCTAGAAGTTTGTCACAAAAAAGTGAAACAAATACTCTGCCTAGATTCAATGTACGAACAGAGATCAGCTGAATATTTCAATCATCTGAAAAAGACAAGCCATAACATAGAATCCTCAGTCCAGGGTTCACAATGCACATCATTTAGTGTCCAGAACTGGAAACAATGGACAGCACCAGGGAATTTTTCATCATGAAATCACATAGATGAAAATCATACTTGAGATCGAATTCAAGGAACAGTAAAAGAGAGAAAGTAATCAATTGGAATAAGAGCAACATTTCTAGGAGGGTTGATTTTTCTAAACCTGAAATATTTCCAGCTCAAGTTTGGTGAACATGGAAATATTTTGGTTGCAGCCAACAACAGAAGGCTTTGAAGACTGACACATTTTCTAAATCTGCCACTTTCATGCAACAACAGGTCTTTGTCATGGCCCAGGGTTGGTTTTGGCATCATTCTAGGCCCCCTTCGATGCATACTCAAGAGAAGCATATTACAAGATTTCCTGATCAGCCACTGAAACCTACAGAAAGGTGCTTTAAATGCCTTTTTTATAATGAATTTAATGATGAGTTTATGTGATGAAGGCTTAAAATAACAACAGTAAAACCCAAAGATGATGGACAAGGGATGCACTGTGGCTGACTGAGAATGCAATATTCTTGCCCAGAAATATGCAGTGGTGATATCATAAGAAAGAGGAGTCTAGCATGGATGTTTATATGTGAGCAATTGATGTTTAATGCACATGTAATACTGATCATGACTTTTGAGGGAGGTGTATAAAACTGCCATTGAATGGAAACTACAGGCAATGAGGGCTAGAAATTACAAAAAAAAGTGGAAATTACAAAACAGAGATTCCGAGTAAAGGTGCAAATAACATCTTGAAATTTTGCTGAATAGAAATATATTCACATCTAGTGTTGTGACCTTAGGTGAGTAGGAATCAAAAACCATGTTCCAGTAATTATCAATTACAATTACAGCTTCTCATTGCAATACATTGGATTTTTTTAGGAAAGTATGCTGGCAATTCCACTGTGCAAGAAACCAGAATTAATGTTTCCCCTGCATTTAGAGGTTCAGGTTCTTCTTCTTCTTGTGCTTTTTCTTCCTCTCTCTCTTTAGTTGTTTATTTCTTTTCCATTGGTAAAATGGAAGATCAAAAAAGACAAAATGTGCAAGAGTCTAGGGTTTAAAATCCTTGAATCATTTTCAAGAAGACTAGCAGACAAGGCAGTATGGAGAATGATTGCAAGTTGCAACATAAGGCCTCTGAAAAAATTTGATGACAGCGAAGTACATGTCTCCTCTAAACCTGGAATAATGAATCAGAATGCCAAACACAAAGGTTAGCAGGGAATGCATATGCAGGAGATCTATGATAGATGACTTTCACAGCATTGGAACTAAATTGGCATGTCTTATAGGAAGTGGACAAAGGGCAAGACTGGGTACAGAGTCCTGGAAAAAAGGCACAAAATGATCCTAGATTATCCCAAGGTGATGTCTAGAGACTTTGATGATCATCTCTACCAAGTTCATTAAATGTTGATTGAAGCTTTGGAATAACCTTGGCTAACATCAGCCTGAAACCAACCGAACTGTTGTTCTCTGGAACTGAGCAAGAACTTGATGGCACTTATGAAAGAGATCCAACTTCAGCACCCTTCATATATGCATCACATGCGGCAAGAATGAAATTCCTGCATCTTCGGAAGTGGTCTTTAACAAATCATTCAAAATGCTGCATCCAACAAAATAAATAAGATTGACCTTATTGAATGACTCAAAACTTGTGATGAATTAAACCAAGATACAAATTCTTCCTCGGCAGAAAGATCTGTTATACCTGTGGAGGTCTATGTAGAAGATACAACATCAGTTTGCATGTAAGTAGAAAATAATTTTCATTATATGCAAGAGAATTCTTCTCTCCTTCAGCAGTACCAATTTGCTTATCATATCCTGCTTCATTGAAGTACGATCTGGCGTTTAGTACAAGACCCTGAAGATAAATGAGGACTTGTAGAATGCTTGAAATTTTGGGGTCCCATATTTCATTTCCTCTGCCAGTCCATGTGTTTATAAGACTCAGGCAGACTTTTCCAGTTTCATATAAATTAGGATTCAATTTAAGCCCGTGAGAATGATAGTATACTGCCTGCAAAGTTTTGCCACCATTAAAACCAATCTTGAAAGAACAAAAAAGGGTATGATACTACCCCAAGGTTCAACCCTTTCCACTAAGGCATAATTCCCAGGGAGGTCATGGGATCCATTCCCACCAAGTTGTGGTATGTATAATTTAGCTAAAAATATTATTCCAAATAAGAGAGCAAGGTAAAAACTAAATGCTTACCAGGTAAATTTTTCTCAGGGATACTCCACTCCTGCTGAACTTTCTTTAACCACTATCTATCATTAGAACTCTGTTTAAAAGATATCAAAACACTTAGCATTTCTACAGTAAAAATGCTACAGTAAAAACACTCTGCAGAGCAGTTTGATCCTGAGAAGTTGCATCCATAGAATTTGTTAAGCTCTTGGGACCTCGAAATCCAAATAGACCAGTGGCAAGCCTAGCAACAAATCCAAATGCTGCACGAGGTATTGACATGCCACCATTGCTATAGTCATTCAAGTTTTCATCTAACGTTATAGTTTCCATATCATCAAACGTTTCCAACGTTTCCATAGTTTCCATAGTTTTCATCTAACTTTATTATCATCAACAGTTTCCCAGCTTGCAGCATCATCAACATCCTCATCACCATCTTGAAAACTACTTTGAGTTGATTCCATATCATCCTCCCTTCCAACTACAAAAATAGTTTGTGGTCCAACCTATATACCATACAAACAAGCATTAAAATGAAGAACAGTGAATAGAAAACGGTCATGTCCAGACCATTCCACAAAACAGAAAATAGTATAAAGAAAATGCATGCATAGATTACCCAAAGTTTCTTAGAAAATATTCATAGGAGTATTTATAATGGTCAATTTATTGTATATAGTTTAGAATAGATTTAAGTTTATAATAAATACGTAATAACTAATAACTTATAAGTCACATTTATTATAAGTGAGCTATATAATAAAAAAACGTAACTAAGACAAGTACAGTCATCATGGATATACACAGGAACAAAGAAACGTCACAAAAGGCAGAAATGGAATTTCGATTGCGGAAAATGACCTACATGGTTATCCTCTAAGATATCAGAAAAATGTTACCAGGCTCTTCTAGCTCCGAATCTACTCCCAAGTTTGACTCTGCTCTTTGTAGAAACCAGGTTGAGTTGCCCCTCCACATTTGACTTGACCACAAGTCAGACTTGCTATTTGACTCACAAGTATGACCCACACAAGTCAAACGTGAGTCAGATCAACTAAGAAAATTTGAATTGTCAGGCTTTCCATTTAGACCCAACCATCTATCTACTAAAGTCGTGGTAAAACAACATGAGAACACTAGTTTTGCTTGTTTTCGCCCCAGATATGACAACAAACAACTGATGTACTTGTCAACTGTACAGATTCCATGGATTTTGTAGTAAATAGTATCATATCTGTACTATACAATATTTTGTAAGTATTTAATTTCAAACGTGTGGTTTTGAATTTGAAGACCAGTCTAATGTACAGATTTCCAAGTAAAAACAATGAAAAGAGACCACTTAAAATTACAGATTTCCAAGTAAAGACATAGGCAGGGGAACAAAAATCAACAATGAAAACCTAAACACTCACTGAAGAGAGATCAGCTCCATCCAGTCAAATGGATTCTGCACATTATACACCTTGATATAACCCAATGCAACCTGAATTGCCAGTACCTAGCTACGAAATACAGTTTGCCTCAAAAGAAAAAGAGATGAAACAGGAATCCTAAGAATTTAAAGCCCGTCCTGTCAATTCCATCACTCATAAGGCCCGATCTTACAAGTTGGACCCTAATTTCGCTAATAAGCGAATCTTAGAATCAAAGTCTGGAGGTGGTTAATTTCAGTCAAAAATGTCAAACAAAATATCAAAGTTCATGAGCTGGTGGATGAGTTGTAGATAGAAAACATTGGCATTGATGCCTATTAAGCAAAAAAAAGGTCAAGGCTTAGATGGATCTGAAATAGTAAGTATTCTACTATGAGACCTCTCCAATTAACAACTACAAAAATGCTTGATTTGTAGAGAATGTAATAACACCAACCAACTAAAAAACTTACCACCCAAGACGTAATGGTCGAGTTCAAAACCCCGCATTCTTAAAGTATAACCATGGAACAGAATAGGTAGGACGAATTCGAATCCTATATGAGCACTAGTAATCATAAACACTCTGTTAATGAATGCTCGAATCGCTTCAAATGAATACAAACCCTAACCGAACTGACGGGTGTTCAAATCCTATACAGGACCTAACACAGCTCAGATTTAACAGTGCCGTAAAATGTGGTAAGAGCAGAGAAATTGCCACTTGAAGTTCCAGTAGCAACAACTACCTAAGACAAATCAGACAAGTTTCTAAAAAAAATTCTTAAGAGCAGCCATGATAACTTACCCTTGTTACTTTCTGCGGTATATTTGGCTG
>LPNX011041716.1:141949-162852 GCA_001517045.1 Pseudotsuga menziesii | reverse complement strand
GAACCTCTGCAAGGTAGCTTAAGAATACGTTGTAGCTAATCGGGTGCAGTAATGTATCACAGAAACAAATATCATCATACCAAATTGCAAAAGAATAAGATGTACTGGAATGAACTCTGTATATAAAAAAATATAGAGAGAGTCAGTGGGAGCATTCTAAATAGCAGAGTGATGCTTGATTTGGAAACATACTTGTATTTGTGGAGCATTGATCTTTAAGCCCAACCTGGTAGACATAGGATGTCGAGTATATGATAAAACCATTTTGTCCCTCAAACTCTATGGCAATAACATAAAGAACCCTCAGTAATAAATGTGATCAGGTGATGCAATTGAAAAAGTTGGTTTTCTAAAACGAGTGGGATGCAATGGACAAACTTCAAGTATCAAGAATAGCTGCTGCCCTCACAATACAGAAACATTATGTCAAAACGTTGCATCGATGTATTTTGAAGTAAAATCCTGGAATCGATTTATGATACCAAGACAATTTGATAGTTTCTTTGCTTAGTCATGCAAGCCAATGACATGATGTATTTTTCACCTGCAATCTAAATGACACATGAAGTTTAAGGCCATACCCAGATCCTTTACATGATTTGGAAAACTCAACTCTGAGCTAGGGAATAACTCCCATGCCATACAAATGAGTTATAACCATAATCACTGTTCAAAACTTGTCATTTTAGTGAACAGGGTATTCTCATCCAAATTTATCAGTTCACTGAAAATATTACTGAATATAAGGAATCTATTAAATTACTGTGCACAGTCAACCAAGTTGTAGTCAAGTGGTAAATCTAAAAATGGTTTCATTGGGAGAAATAGGTTCAACTGCTCTGCTTATGCTGCTGCAGTTATGTAGCCAAATTGTACCATCTTGTTATACTCCTTAATTGAGCCTTGGCAGTTTGTTCTAAGCATTAGGTGGAGAAAGCCATGTGCAAGTCCTGAATGGTTTTGCATAATAAAAAACCCTTGGATGCAGCATCTAAGCCAAAGGTTTCTGGCCCAAAAGATATTTACCCACCCATGAAAATGATGGTGAACTAAGAAAAGAGCAAGGATGAAGTTAGGGCCTGAGATGGAAACCTGTAAAGGCTCTTCAATAACATCTTCCATTGTTATTATACCCACGATCTCCTCATCCTCTGCAAGTTTTGGAAGTGGTTTATCAGCAATTTGAAGAATATCTCCTGATGGTGTGCGAGACCACCGCCTTGACTTTACTGATCCTTTGTCGTCATCATATGTGTGACCAGCACTTCTGAAATAGCCTTTTATTTGGAAAGGGTTTTGTCCTGGGCGCACGCTGAACGAAATTCACCAAAAAATTAAACAGAAAAGCTTTTACACTTCTGAAATAGCCTTTTATTTGGAAAGGGTTTTGTCCTGGGCGCACGCTGAACGAAATTCACCAAAAAACACTTAAACTCTTGGCCGTCGTTGTATCGACGCCTTGACTGTTTTACAAGTCAACAAAAGATGGTGTCGTCGCTATAGAGACGGTCTGGCGTGGATACAGCGACGAAAGTCGGGGCTTCTTAAAAAAAATTGTAAAAATGCATAATTTACCCTTGATTTTTCCACGAAAGTAAAACTAACGTGGAAAACTAACGTGGCAAAATTGATCACATGTACTAGTGATTCACTTACACTCAGTTGTAGCGCATAACTGAGAAAGAAGAAGTTGCTGGGACAAGAGAGAGAGAGACTACTACTGTCGGGAGATCATCTTACTATTTTTGGGGTTTTTCTTTTGGTGTTGATTCTATCTCTGAGGAAGTTGCAAGGTTTTATCCTTTATGGTTTCCCCGAGGAAAAAATTTGTGTTCATTGTCTCTTATGTTTGATTGTTGTGCTTGTTATTATCTCAGTTAAAGATCCTAATATAATGCTAGCTTGAATGATAAAAATATAACATGGTATTAGAGATAACCTGAGAATAAGACACTGTGCAGCTGCGAAAACTATGGATTCCTACTTTTTCGATCTCTCTCCACAAATTTTCAGCAAAAGGAGATTGGACTGACTCTCCTCTCTAGGGTGCATCTTTCTATCGAAGCAGAATCCGATTTTGAGCATTTTCATTTTTTGACCCGACACTACTGCCGTAAATTAGGGATTTCCATAGAAGTCGTATTTTTGAGTGAGCCCAGGCCTGGATTGATCTCCCCCCAAAATCAAAGTTTAGAGATCGAGATCAAATTTTTTGGTTGGATAAAACTCTGGGAAAGTCAAACCCTAAACTTCTCTTAAACCAGCTCTGCAGAAATTCAACTCCTGTTCTAGATCCGACATCTTAACCTGGTAAGATCTAAATCTTTTGTATTTCCATTTGAGGTTCTTAGTTAAGATATCTCATCATACCAAGCTTGATGAAAATCTTGAGGGATCTAATAACTTTCGAGCCTGGAAGTATAGGATCTCCCTAGTCCTGGAAGAAAATGAGTTGGACTCTTACATCACGGAAGAGGTTCCAGTTCCAGAGGGAGATGAGGCTAAAGCCTTACATAAGAATAAATTGGTCATGGCTAAGAGGATTATTGCTGATTCAATCAAGGATCACCTCATACGACAGGTGTCCTCTCTAAAGACACCTAAAGCTATGTTTGATGCCCTGACCAAACTGTTTGAAGGAAAGAACATAAACCAAAAGATGACTTTGAGGAACTAGTTGAAGAATGTGAAGATCCAAAATGCAGAGCCCATATAGTCATACTTTACAAGGGTCTCCCATATCAAACAACAACTTGAATCAGTGGATGAAGAAGTGGAGCATGCAAAGATTGTAATGACCACCTTGAATGGTCTCCCTAGATCATGGGACTCCTTTATTCAAGGGATCTGTGCTAGAAGAAAGCTAGTCACCTTCAGTAGACTGTGGGAGGAATGCTCATAAGAAGAAGCTCGAATAGCATCCCGAGAAGAAAAAATGGGAAGTGAAGATCAAGCTCTCATAGTACACTCCATGAAAAATAGAAGGGACCATCGTCATTCTAAAGGTAAGCATCCTCCCTCCAGAAAACCTCAACTCAGATGTTATACTTGTGATGAAATAGGACACTATGTTAGAGATTGTCCTAGAAATAAAAGAAACTCCCACAAGAAGAAAGGAAACAAGAGAAGACATCATGCTCATGCTTCAAAATATGATGAACCTTCCATAAAGAGAATCAAGCAAGAAAGTGACGATTCTTCAAGTAATGAAGAATATGTTTTGATTTTCGCTCTCACGGGAAACATCACACATGGAAGCAATGATTAGCTTATAGACAGTGGGGCTTCCAAACATATGACAGGATTCAAAGAATCTGTCAACACTCTGTTAAATTTTGGGCATAAGTGATACTCGCATCCTTCAGCCCTGTCGAGAAGTGTTGAGAAGGAAGTGTAGTATTCATAGAAAGAGCTGATGACACACACAAGATAGCACTCAAGATTGGGGTAAGCCTTGGTGGTGAATGTCAAAACCCAGCGAGATAGTCTGTGGATCAAGGAAGCAAGGCTAAGAAGAAAGAATTGGGCACGCTGGAGGCATTAAAGGGGAGTCATGATGGAAGGCTAAGGATGATCACAGGGCAGATCAATGACATCAAACCATTCCACACAGCAAACATGCCTGACCCAAGCCACTTCTTCAGATTTGCGAAACAGTTTAAAGAACGGATGCATCCAACGTTCAAGATTGGGACCCAAGAAGATCTGCGGTTGAGAATTATTTCGCATCCCAAACTAGCAAGGATGAAAGTAGCAATTCAACATTGCGAAAAGTGGTATAGGCCATTTTGATCAACGATGCGTATGAGATCGGAGGGAGATCGGTGGTCATGGTTTATTTCTCCATCTAGAGTAGCACAGAGGAAAACAGGACCTCACTTCGTGAAGAACAATGGGGTCCATCCAGATCGACGGTTGTGAAGGAAGTCGGTCCCGATCAACGGTTGGGCTGTGTACGCGCTAGGTAAGGAAAGACATGGCATGAAGGACCCCACATATCTACGGTTTAGGTCGTGAAGAGTAAAATATGCAGTACAAACTGCCTAAGAAATGCGCAAAGGTTATGATTGGGTGAAAATCTATAAAGAAGGCCCACACGAAGCTACAAATATTTGTGTTTTCTGAAACCTCAAAGTCGTCGAATATCAAACCACATCCAGAGTACCAGCCCAGACCGTCCAGGAGACTGTGCTACAGAATAAGGTAATCCCTTGATACCTCCTGGGTGTTATTTGAAAATGGACAAAATAGGAGTGGTAGGAGTGAGAGATGATGTAGAGCCTAAGGCTGCAGGTGGGAGGATAGAAGAGATCCTGTTGGACAAAAATGTTGAGATTTTTGATACCATCCTAGTGGGAGAAGCTATTCAAACTACTAGAGGCAAATTGGAAGCTCTTAAGAACCGAGGTAGAGATACCTGCAGTGTTTTTAAATCTTTCTTCCACTTCTTCTTTGTCGACCAAACCCCCCATTCCCATGAATTTTTCGAATGGTGTGCAAATAATTTCTCTGTCACCGAAGGCTTTATTATGAATAAGTCTAAGTCTAAAATCCTTTGCCCAATTTAAGCTGTTGTCATCTACAAAGCCCTGGATATCCCAGATGAATTCACCCATATATTCCAAGACTACCGATAAGAAGACGTTGTACGTTGTTTTAGAGAGTCTACTGACGAAAGTAAAGAAGCCTTCCTGAAGGCATGTTCTAAACCCAATGGAGAACCCATTGACGTATATTACCCTATCAACCTCAGCCAATTCAATGAAGAAACTCAGTGGTGTATATCCCTGGCAAGTCAGTTTCTAGTTCTAGATACCGACGCGTACATCCCAGAGTCATTGCTGAGTCTTTTGCTCATCTTAAGTACCTGTTCGGCTGAACCTTAATTGCCTGGACAATTCGGTCAGTCTTGTTGCCTTAAATTTGATGAGTTCCTGGTCGAGAACATCCATTCTCAGTTAACGAAATTCCATGACACTAGAATGTTCAAATTCTAGTCCCTTTTGCTGAGGATGTTCATCGCCTATAATGAGGATGACCTACAAGTACCAGAATTGGCAATCACTACTGATATGGCTATAGATTACTGTAAATTCATGAACCAGTTGATGGCCAAAATATATGAACTCTTCTTTCAGGAAAGGATGCCTAGGGTATTGCCTGAGATGAGGAAAATGCTGCAACTTTCAAATAGCAAGAATATAGGAGACTAGTTCCTCATAGAATTTGGAACGACCATAAGGTTGTATGGCTTCATACATCCACCCTACATCCTGCCAGCTTTTCTAACCTTCATGGTTTTCTCCCTAGAATTAATCTGGCAGAAACTCATTGTCAAAGAAGAACACTTCTTAAACTTTAAGAAAAGTTCAATTTTGATTTTTCCATTGGAATTAAAACCATACATAGTTAGAAGCAGGGCTGCTTCACCCCTGGTCACCAACTTGCTCAGAGGCATGGAGTTTTTCACAGAACAAGCAATAAATTATGATCCTCACCAGGTGATTTCCAAAAGAAGGAAATCTCACAAATGCAGGCCCTTTGAGCACACTGAGATACCTGGACTTAGAGAAGCGGTGAATTGGGATGATTTCCCTAATCCTGCCCTAATGGATACCAGTGCAGAAAAGGACATTGGTTCACAACTACCAGGGATAGTTTCTCCCCAAAGAGAGTTGGCTAGAGTAGCTGCGATAGAAGGTGGATTCTCATCATTGGTCAACTATTAAGCAAGTTCAATGAAAAGAGGGGATCCAGGGCCCATGGACACTGCCATCATGCCCAAGAAACAGAAGGTGGAACCAGGCCAGCAATAGGTGCAGGTCAAAAGGGGACAGGAAAAGAAGAAGAATTTAATAAAAGAATAGCGACAGGCCCAAGCCTAAGGCAGTTGAATTGCAAATAGAAGAGTATGTATTTGACAAATAGACTCCGAGCAAGCATGCATCCAAAGAAGAATGGCTAAGGTCTTACCGAGAGAGGGTTGATAAAACCTTCGAGGAGACAGCAAAACTATATAGTGAAGCCTCGCGGTTGCCTCACCCCAATGTGGCACTGAAAAATGTAAGGGATCATGCCACTGATACCCTTAACTTAGCCTTGGTAATGGGTAACAAGGTGTCCGAGGTCAATGTGAGCCTTTCAAAGGTTCCCACTACTGACATCATACACCTGAACAAAGAGACTGGGGATATACTGAATACTAGACTGCTTAAAGCTACCATATAGATGTCTAAGCTGGAGGAGAATAGAGTGAAAACTTCAAATATTTTAAGGAAGGAGAGAGTGGAGAATAAAGTGCTCAAAGCCCAAATCAACAACTTACAAAAGGAATCTATGCAAATAGAAGGATCTATGCAGAAAGGGAGTTTGGATTATAAATTGATCAATGACAAAGAAAAGGAGATCCAGACCTTGAAAAGGAGGTTAAAAATCCCTGGCACCCATCTGGTTCAAGCGGATGAATTCGCTGACTTTGAAAGGGAAAAAGAGGTATTGAACTCTGAGCTTACTGACTGCAAATCTAAGATATTGAAGCTTGAAGAAAAGGGGAGATAGTGGGAAGCAGATATCCAACTTTTGAAGAATAGTAAGGAAGAATTGAAAACCAAATTAGCAATGAAGGAAAATGAGCTTCAAAGCAGAAGCACAGAGAATACAATTCAGTCCACAGGTATGGCTGGAGAGATAGATACCAGCTCCCTCTCCAGAGCAATGTCCCAGATAGGATTAAAGGATACTGAGCTCATTAAACTGAAATAGCAGGTTGAGGAACTGGAAAAGGAAAGAGTCAAAGAGGAACGAGGGAGAGAAAAGGAAGAGGAGAAATGCCAAGAACTAGCTCAACAAAATGCTAAATTGAGCCAACAGGTGGTTGGCGCCTTGCAAGGCGCTAGGAATCTGATCTAAGATCAAATCATCATGGAAGATGAAAAATTCCAGCCCTACCTAGATATTATTGAAGATCAGGAAATTGCTATGAGAGAATCCAAGAAGCAAGCCCAGATAGTATCGGCAAAAGTGAACAAAAGGCCCTTGGTGACCGTGGAGAACGCCATAACCTTCCTGAGCTCTATGTCAGACGGGTCCACTAGCATATATGGTATTCAAAACAGGATCAATGTTGTCTCTAGAGCCAGAAAGATAGTGGCTAAGCACAGGATGATGGAGACGGTACGGGCCAAAATAGAAGTTACTGAACACAAAGTCCAAGAAGTTGTCAAGTTATTCAAACCACTGGTAAGCAGAGGGATCCCCTTTTTCTGGGAAGAAAAGGGTCCTTTAATGTCTCAGAAGGAGTATCAGGAGTGCCTAGTGCACTGCCGATTGGACCACAACAAATTTGGAGATATGCAACAAGCATTGTTAGGGAAGGTCATTTTTGACAAATTGGCCAGTGATTTCAAGTTATTGTTTGATTTTAAATATGCATGCTCCAAAGTCCTCAATATTTCATACCCGAAAATGATGGAGCTCCAATTGCAAGCATATGACATGATGGTTTTGACCATGCCTGGTCTTGATTTATGGAGAGTCATCCAACAATATGGGTCACCCAAACTCAAAGCGCACTGGTAGAAGTGACAATGATGGTACATGGGAAATTTTCTCTGTGTCGCATGCCCTTCCCAATGGTCTCTTTTCTCATAGATTTGCACAGTCATCACCCTCTAGATGGGATTATGGGATGCTCTTGTTCATATTTCATCCCACGTTTCACATTTCATTGTCTATTTGTTTCATGCAATTCGCAGCCAATGTGCCACCTAAGAGGTTGTTAGAGGATGTCCTTCTGATTGTAACAAATTTTGATTCCCGAATGTTGGTCTGGGAAAACCAAATCTATAAATATACCTCATGAAGAAGGAGAAGGGGTTGAAACCATTGTAATTTTGTTGTGTGTGTTTTTCAAGAGAATTTTAATATAATTGCAAAGCCGAGGTCGGCATTTTCATACAGGGATTCATGTGTTGTTCGCACTTATTGTCTGTTATTTCCTTTCTTATGTGAATTTTTTTCCAGTTTATCTCTCCCATTTTGTTTTCTTTCGTATTTGAGACTTAGGGTATAACAGATCAGAATTCATACTTGCTATGTTCCGTCTATTGTTTCAGGTATTCACCAAAGTTTTCTTCTAAAGTTGATACAGAATTCATTTTTTGCAATTCTCTGTGTTCATGGTCTGTTCATGTTCCTCCTTTCCACCAGACAATTATGAATCGACTGTGATCAAGTGGCTACCTTGCCCCTGTGTTGAAATCACTTGAATAAAGTTCTCATTATTCCTATTGTATGTCTTGACTCCATCGCCCAATGGTTCTGTGTTTTGTTTCAACCAATTTTACAAACAATTTATAGTTTCACTTGTATATATATCTGGCACTGTTGACATTTGGTGAGAGATCCCTTTCGAAAGAGTAGAAGGCCAGTTCTCTCTTTGAAAGTGGTTCTACTGTTACCTGGGAGCGGGCCTTCCGTAACCTTTGGGCTCAATTCTGATGCTAATAGATTCCTTTGTGAAACTATCAGAACATGAATCACCCCCCAAGGTGAAACTTTGAGATGACTACCAATATCCAATAAAAGGTAGTGGGGAATCCTCCTATAAGCTATACTTTGGAAAGTGTATGAAGATGAAGGATGTCTTGTTTGTACTAGGACTAAAGAATAACATCCTCTCCATATATGCATTATATGAAAAAGACATGAGGGTTGCATTTGTAGATGGCCAAGTTCTCATGTGGCTAAAGGGAAAGACTATTGATGATGCACTAGTGATTGGGGAACAAGAAGGAGGTCTATACAAATTAAAGGGCCATCCAGAACAAGCCTTGGTCCATGACTCAGTAGAGACAAATGAACTTTGGCATAGAAGGCTTGCAAATGTGCACTACAGAGCACTACCACTTTCGATCAAAGTTGTTGAAGGACTTCCAGAAATTCAGACAAAACATGATGGTATCTACAAAGGATGTGCGAAAGAAAAGAATACAAAGAAGACATTTCCAAGTAGCAAGAGCAAGGCAAAAGGAATCTTGGAAATAATCCACTCCGATGTATGTGGTCCGATGTCATCCAGTTCATTAAGTGGGTATGTATACTATGTTTCTTTTATTGATTATTTTTCTAGGAAGACATGGATATACTTCTTAAAGAACAAAGATGAAGTATTCAGCAAGTTCAAGGAATTCAAAGATTTGATTGAGAACCACAAAGAAAAGAAGATCAAGACCTTTCAATCAGATAATGGCGGAGAATTCACATCAAATGAATTCAAAGAATTATGCAAAGATTCAGGGATTAAGAGGGAGTTAACCACTCCATATAATCCACAAAAGAATGGGGTTGCAAAAAGGAAGAATAGAACGATTATGGAAGTTGCAAGGGCCTGTTAGGATTATTAATCCTCCCTTGTCCAAATTTGGTCATATGTCTAAATCGGGAGTCATGTCTAAATCGGGAGTCATGTCTAAATCGGGAGTCATGTCTAAATCGGGAGTCCATCCAGTCTATTTATAGTCATTAACACCATTGATTCCACTTGACCTAATTGGGGCACATGTTTTAGTTACTAAAGTGTGGGGAACACTAATTGAGGCTCACTGCCACTGATTAGCAGCCTCCTAAACCAATCCCTACAATTTAGGAATCCACTAGGAGTGCCGAAACCAACCAAGGTCAGTTCACTTCAATTAATGACTAGTCAAGCTAAGTTAGGAGTCAGTTACATTCAGTTCTAGTCCTCTACATTCAGTTAGCACTACGTTTACTTGACTGAACACATGTGGGGTGCATTTCTCACCTACCACTGTTAGTTAACCTTAGTCAACACTGAATGTAACACTTGAGTTATGTTTTAGAGATCCGATGAACTCCGGTTATGGTTTAGACAAGGTCAGTTAACTATTGAGTCCTCCGATAGTGATTTAGACAAGGTCTTGGTTACCTACAGTCAAGTAGAGTCTAATCAATTCAAACTTCCTCATGTGGATTCGAATTGCTTGTGGCTATTAAAGCCATTGTACTTCATTGTAATTATCTATCTAATTACTCTTTGATTAATGAAAAGCATTCACAACTGCAAGCCATTTTTGCACTGTTTCATTCTTCAATAACTGAGTAAATTATGTGATCTATCATGTGAGTTGTGTGTTTGTCCACAGATCTATGTGCTCAATTTAATAGGGCCATGCTTCATGATCAAGATATTCCCATGCATATATGGGAATAATCTGCCAGAACAGTGGTGTATGTATAGAACCGTACTCCACACAGAGTACTCAAGAACAAGACACCTGAAGAAGTCTTTTCCAGCAAGAAACCAGAAGTCATCCAACTCAAAATATTCGGTTGTCCAGTGTAAATACATATTTCAAAAGAAAAGAGGACAAAGTTAGATCCTTTAGGAAGGAAGGATATGTTTGTGGGATACTCTGAAAGCTCAAAGGCTTACAAAATATACTTCCTAGGATTCAAGAATATCAACATCATCAGGGATGTAACATTTGATGAAGACTCAACTTACAACAAATCCAGAAAGAGACCTACTAAAGAACCTGAAGAAACAGAAGTACCCAAAATTCATGACACAACCATGAATGAAGAAATTCAAGAAGAAGATCGAGAATTAGAAGAACCTCAAGAACCTGTAGATCCAACTCAGGAAAAGAATCCTCACAAGAGGAAACTTGCTTGGGTATGAGAATTTATCAAAGGTGCAAAAAGATATGGGGCTCCAGAAGAAAATCACAGAGAAAGGAAAAGAACCAGGTCCTGCTCTGGTTATGTAGCCTTATTATGTGACTTCATCGATAAAGAACCTTCCAACTATGAAGAAGTGGCAGAAAGGAAAGAATGGAAGGATGCTATGATCGAAGAGTATCAATCGATCATGAAGAATGATGTCTGGGATATTGTCCTAAGACCAGAAGGGAAGTTTGTTGTAACTTCCAAATGGATCTACAAGATCAAGCATGCTGTAGATGGCAGCATAGAGAAATATAAAGAAAGATTTGTGGCTCGTGGATTCTCCCAGAAAGAAGGAATAGATTATGAAGAAAATTTTGCACCTATAGCCAGATACACTTCCATCGGATCAATACTTGCTCTGGCTGTAGTGATGAAATGGAAGAAACACCAAATGGATGTCAAGACTGCTTTCTTGAATGGTGTATTGGAAGAGGAAGTGTATGTGAAGAAGCCACTCGGTTTTGAGACACATGATAGGGAGTCTCATGTGTGTAAATTGAAGAAATCTCTATACGGTTTAAAACAGGAACCCAGGACATGGTACGTCAGAATTGATAGCTTTCTATCCAGTTTGGGCTACCAAGATTAAAGTGGATTCCAACCTTTACTACAAGGTTGAATATGGTAACCCAATGATACACGTATTGTATATAGATGATCTATTTGTAATAGTTATGGATGGGTTGATTGCTAATACGAAGAGGAATCTTGCTGCCAAGTTTGAAATGAAATACTTGGGTATGATGCACTATTTTCTAGGCATGGAGGTGTGGCAGAATGCGGATGGAATCTCCCTCGGACAAGGGAAGTATGCAATAGAGATCCTGAAGAGATTCAGGATGATGGACTGTAAGGCCATGACCACACCTATGGTATCGAACCTGAAGCTATTCAGTGATGCTTCATCCAAATCGGTTGATGCCATGATGTATCATCAGATGATTGGGTCCTTGATGTACCTGACGAATACGAGACCATATATTTTCTTTGCTATGAACACCTTGAGCCAGTTCCTGACAAATCCAAGACATGTTCACTTGATTGCTGAAAAGCATATTCTGAGGTACCTAAAGGGTACAGTTGATTATGGGCTCAGGTATAAGGCTGATTAGAAGATTAACCTGGAAGGTTATGCTGATTCAGATTGAGCAGGAAATGCCATCGATAGAAAGAGCACTTCAAGTTGCTGCTTCAGTATGGGATCAGGTGTGATCTCTTGGTTTCGTAGGAAACAATCTTACTTGGAGCTGAGTACAACTGAAGCAGAGTATGTCGCATCTTGTTCAGCTAGTTGCGACGCAGTATGGCTGAGGAAGCTACTATCTAATTTATTTGATCTTCAGTTGGATGCTACTTGTATATATTGCGACAACCAGAGTTGTGCGAAGTTGTCAGAGAACCCTATGTTCCATGACAAGTTGAAGCATATCGAGATCAAATATCACTATATCAGGGATATGGTGCAGAGAGGAGTAGTGAAGCTCCAGTATGTTGCGATAGACAAACAGATAGCTGATGTGTTGACTAATCCATTGGCCAGAGTGAAGTTTGAGTAATTCAGGGAGAACCTTGGTTTTCTCCAGATCGAGGTTCCCTCCAAGGGGAAGTGATGATTCCATGAGCCATTCTGACATGGTGAGAGGATTGGTTCCTTCCATGGTAAGAGATAAGTGCTGAGCCATTCTTAGGTGACTATGGGATGTTTTCCCACATGATCAAATATAAGCACTGAATTCCATTCTTTGAGAGAATCGAGGCACCTGATCAGTTTCTAGGAATACTCAGCTTGGAGCTAAGATCCATTCTGACATGGGGGCATGCTAGGCCCTCCCATGGTCAGATGTAAGGGCAGAGCCATTTTGACATGGGGGCAGGATAGGCCCTCCCATGGTCAGATGTAAGGGTAGAGCCATTCTGACATGGGGGCAGGCTGGGCCCTCCCATGGTCAGATGAAAGGGAAAATCCATTTCAACATGGGGGCAGGCTAGGCCCTCCCATGGTCATATGTAAGGACATAGCCATTCTGACATGGGGGCAGGCTGGGCCCTCCCATGGTCAGATGTAAGGGCTGGACCATTCTGACATGGTGGTGGATGTATTCCTCCCATGGTCATATGTGAGTGTTGGGCGTGCCATTCTGACATGGGGGTAGGCCAGGCCCTCCCATGGTTAGATATAAGTGTTGTATGGGCCTTTCTAACTAGGTTAGATATAAGTGTTGAATAAGATGAATACCTACTTGGAGGCTAGGCCTTCAACCAACATGAGAAAGGGTTGGCTCTGTAGAACTTCCTATGATGAAAAGAATTGAGAGATAGCACCCATGATGATGACCCAGTGATGATCTAGATCTAGTGATGATGATCTAGCAGTGATGATCCAGTAGTGATGATCTAGATCCAGATGAAGATGACTTGAAGATGAAGATGATGAGAACTCAATGATGATCTAGATGATACAGAGAATAAGACCCGTGCTGATAAATTGTGTCGAGAGAATACCTTCCTAGTTAAGAGGGACTGTTTATGTATTTGTAAGTTTGGAATGTATTCACTTGTATATCTTATGCATTGGAGCCTGATGTTTATTCCAGGAAGTTTCTGTAATGTATTTGAGTCATGTCATGCCCCGATGTTCCTATCGGGAGATTCAATAATGTAAACAAGTCATGTAAAGTCATTGTGGGTAACCCTCCTATTGATCAAGGGTTAAAGTCCCCGCAGTTGTGGGGCCCTAGGGTTATTAGACTCTCCTAGAGAAGTTGGCACTAGTGAGCTATTTTCAAGTCAAGAATTAGTATAAATAGAGAGTGATCCTCTCTATTTATCACACATTCACTCACACTCAGTTGTAGCACATAACTGAGAGAGAAGAAGTTGTTGGGACAAGAGAGAGAGAGACTACTGCTGGCGGGAGATCATCTTACTATTTTTTGGGTTTTTCTTTTGGTGTTGATTCTATCTCTGAGGAAGTTGCGGGGTTTTCTCCTTTATGGTTTCCCCGAGGAAAAACATTGTGTTCATTGTCTCTTATGTTTGATTTTTGTGCTTCTTATTCTCTCAGTTAAATATCCTAAGATAATGCTAGCTTGAATGACAAAAATCAAACAACTAAAAAGATAAATATATGGACAGTTTTATGGAAATGAACTATTCTTTATAAGAGGATCTATTTTACTGATAAACAACTTTTAGAGACCGATTGTACAAAGAAGAATTTACAATAACTGGATCTAGTTTCTAAAAACTATACATGCAACTAGTAGATGTACACTAACTTATCTAATTCCATTTTCCTTGATTATTTTGAGGGTAAGGGTTCATTGTGAGTGGAAAGGGAGTAGGAGAAGTGTCAAAGTGACTTTCAAATGAGGTGAAGAAACTAAAGGGGTTCAAATCTAATTTAATATCTACGAAGATATGTAAACTAAGAAATGTCCAATTGCAAGCAATAGTAAACATGATGATTTATACACAAATAACTCTTACTTACAAAAAATAGAATAATACTACAAGAAGATAGACATAATTACTAAACAAATAGAAAACTTATAAAGATGATTTAAATTATATTCTATAGGTTTCTTCAATAACTACATGATGAAAAGAACAAGTCTTATTGTCGTAAACAATTTACAAGGTACTAATCTATTAATACATCTAAAACTTCACATGCAAAGGAATAAATCAAATCAAACCAAAGATATAATCACAAGACAACACAATAGACCAAAATACATGACAAAATTCCTAAACCTAAGGTGAAAATAAAGAAGAAATAGGAATAAGATTTAACAAGTATTCTAAACAATCTCATCTAATACTTTTAAGAGGAAATACAACCATTGTCTTACTAATATCAAAACAAAATTGGAAAACTAAAGAGACAAGCTAAAAATTGATTAAAAACGTGCAGGATTGAATGAAGGACTAGATAGCAGACTGAAACAAATGTCTGTATGAGAGGTAGAACAGGCTGTCTGAATGACAGACTATCTGAAGAAAATACTAAAACTTCAAGAAAACAGTGAATCTAAATTATTGTTGAGGATAGATGACCCATGCATATGATAACAAAGTGTCAAAGACAAAAATTCGATCTATGTAACAATTAAATTCAATCTAGGAAATAACTTAAATCCAATTCAGAATTAGAAACATCATTAACTATTCATTGAACAAAATATAACATATCTTTAACTGAATTCATAAACAGAATGGAAAGAGATAGAACTAAATTTACTGTAATTGACTCAAAGCAATCTAGTCTACTAACATAAACCAAACAATAGACTGAAAAGACTTGAAAAAGGAATTTAAAAACTAACCTATGCGCAACATGTTGCGTAAATCATGAAGTAAATTACATTAACAGCATAATCTCAAAGTCTAAGCTATAGGAAATAAATGACATAAATAATTTCAATAACTAATTTGCAGAAATGAATTACAGATAAACTATGCTAACTGCAAAAGAGGGAAAGAATGAAAATACACAAAAATAAGAAGCTCTAGTTGATGAGGGGGCCTCCCAACAATCAGAGTGATAACTGGCTCACACTACTGAAGACAAGAACATACACAGGATAGAAAAACTTCCATCAAAGTGAAAATGTTACAAAGTTTCTGAAACAGGTTGATTACATGTATCAAAAAAAACTATATGTCTCTCTCTCTCTAACTCACTAACTCTATCTCACATTGCAGCATCTGTATATATAACGTTTTTCAACAGGGCGACAAAGTCGACCCTTTCAGTGGTCGACTACTCTTAAGATAAAGAAGTCATTATGATAGGTAACTAAACTGATAACCAACATATGATGTTTCCTCCTTCTTCGCAAATATGGTTCCTCGATGGTGCATGATGTGGCACACAAGCTTTATTTAGGCATGGCCGATTTCAAGGTGTCATGCAAAGACATCATACGAGCGATCTTCCAGAAGGGGGTTCATGCTATCACTCTGGAACATGGTCAATGAGTAGTTCACAGGACGTTTCAATATTTTATGCTCAGGAATCTATTAACAGCAGCATGCGGTTGGCTCCGCGGCTCGAATGGTGACTTGGACAAAGAGATGGATATTCTCTACATATATCTAGGATGGATGCAATACCCACTCGTTGGTTCACCGAAGACCATGGTTCTGCAATGAATATTTCATACATTAGCATATCATCACATATCATTGAATTTAACCAAGAAAATCATGAAATAATAGGAATAAAACATAATTTGCATAAATTCAAAACATGATCATACCTGAGGATGAATAGTGCATTGCATGATAGAAATCATGTCAAAAGGTGACAAAAACATGTGTGAAATATGTAAATTGTTAGCCAAAAATGATGACAAAATGAGGGTCAACGTGGACGCTATTCATTCCCCCCCTCAGCGTGTCCATGTTCCCTACAATGTTTTGTGGTTGTTGCGATCAATATTCTTCTCCTCTTAAAGCCCATGCATTGACTACATGGACAATAACATTTCCCATCACCCCTTATTTTCGTTGCATCCCATAGTCTAGCAAGCAATTGTCCATTTTGTTCATTTGGATCAAGAATATTGCTATTTGACATTTTGTCACAAACTTCATGAATGAATACTATCAACAATATTAAAAAATCAAGGTCCGCAAATCACTATTTTTGAAAATGGTGGTTTGCCAAAGAATAAAAAAAAATCCGCAAATTGTGTGTCGAACAAAAAAATAATTCCGCAAATCGTCCGTTGAAGAATAAAACAATTCCTCAAACCATTTGTCAAGGAATAAATAATTTCTACAAACCGCCCGTCGCTTCTATAGAAAACATGTCATAATATTTTGTAATTTATATATTTTCAAATTTAATTGTCGTCGAATATCCAACGATATTAAACTAGTTACCATTGCAAATAAGCCTTTATACTACTACAAAAAAAATAGTCTGAACTTGTCTCAAATCCGATGACCATTTGTTCACTTAACTGAAGAGACGCAAGGTCAAAAACCTGATGATAAGAATGGTCGAAAAACCGACGATGATTCAAGACGACAAAAGCATATCGGACAAAACAATACTTTTCATCATTGCAATCCGACAAAAAATTAATTTTCGTCAGATTTTGTCGTCGAATTTTGGGTTCAAATCTTGATGTGCTACCAGAACCTGTGGTATGAGAATAATAATCGTTGCCACCAAACAAAAAACAACATTGATTTCTATTTACATGTTGATGCACTAAGGAATCACATTGGAAACTAATCTCAGATTGTCACAAAGATTGTCCAGCGGTACCAAAATGTGATGAGAGTTTCTACCAGGTCTCAACATATCTACTTGTAACCATGACAACACCCTCAACATCAATGGTTGACCACTAAGTTTTTGTTCATAGAGGAAGAAATTGAAATAATTGTTCGGTATTATCCTAAGGAATGGAAGAGTCCTATCGCATATGACTAAATATATGCTGAGACCGACCTACGACAGTATGGAACCTCAGGAACCCAAGGAGGAGACCACCATGATGAAGAAATAGCACCCAGATCATCTTATGAAAGAAACGAAGAATCTAGTGCAACACCGACAGATCCTAAACTAGTACAAAAGAAGAAAGCATATGAAAAAACCAAGAAGAGTTGCAAAAAATAGAAGGTTGTTAAAACCTTCAGTGGTCCTGACCTTACAAATGAGGACTATAATTTAGTTGTTGATCGAATGACAGAAGTTGCTAACGAAACTCGCTAAATAATTGATGCAAAGAATATAGATTTGGTGGAAGGAATCACTGATTTGTTGCAGACTCTATTCGTCGTAGTAAAATAAGTAAGGGTGGGATTCAGTTTGGACCCATTATAGTCGCAGTCAAAATCACGGTCATAGTAGAAAAAATTCATTCCTTCTGAGGATCGCCCAGTTGAATTAATGTTACTTTGACAACATAGAAAGGTAAAAGTGTCTCCTAAAGCACTTGAATTTGACACACATGAACATAATAACTTGATTAAGGATATTGGTCATGTGAGAGTTGACATATCGATGATACCCATGTTTCTATTGCACAACATTCAGCACGATGTAGTGGACAATATTATGGAAATATAACATATGGTATATGAAATATCGAATCATTCAAATAATACTTTATCTTATCTCTCAATAAAAGTGCAGGAAACAAAACAGAAGACACAAATATGGTGGTAGGACAAAAAGATATTGGAACAAGTTGTTGCGTTTGCATACCATAAAATTCCTGAAGTGGGAGTTACACCTGAAATGACCCCATAAGCTCAAGTCATTCAGCTAGGTGAAGTGGCTTCCAACTTCTACCAGTGCATTATAGGATTAGAAATAAAGTTGCTTCCCAGTACACCCCCTGAAGTACTAGAAGAGCGACGAAAGTCAGTAAGTGAAAATGTACAACAAATTCAAGAGGTTGAGGCAATTTGTGCCAAGTCATATGAACAGTTTTCTCATGCTTGGGAAGCCTTAATGGACGATGAGGAAATAAAGCAAGTAATAGAACAAATTCATACAAACTTGCTCATCGGTCGAGAAAATGAGAAAGAGTGCTGACTTGAAAATATCACAACAAAAAGTCGCCAAACTATAGACACGACAACAACACTGAATTGAATGTGTCGTAGAACTCTAGGACGAAGTAGAACATGTATAAGGACCATCCAACTAGTACATGAGCAAGTGAAACATGTGATAGGGGTGACAGAAGTGGAAACTTTAGAGCCTATCAGTTCTGAACTTGTGGAAAAAATTGGGAAAGTCAAAGAAGATGTTCAGTGATAAGTAGAAGATGTAATAAAAATCTGTCAAGAGTTTCAAAATAAGCTGAATGATACATAGATTTATGGCTTAAGTGGCTTGGGATGAACCATAAGTGATTTTTGTGGGCCTGTAGGCCCTAGGAAAGTATGTAAGAGTTTTGAATAGACTTTTTTAGCAATCTAGTCACAGGGTGAACAAGGATACGATAGAAAAGAAGAGAGTAATTCGAATCCAAGAATTTGACTAGTTTTGAGGAGACACTAAATGTAAGTAGTGAGTTAAGTTAGACAAGTAATCTATTTTGGGAAATGGGAAAGAATGTAAACTCAGCCGATAGATCCTATATAAATGTACATATATTTATTAGTTTAGTTAAGAAACAATCAACTTCTAGTTAAGTACCAGTCGATGATTAGAAGAAGTGTCATGAAAAAGTATATAAGGTCGATCCATAAGATGTGTGCAACGATGATAATAACAAATTGGATCAACTAAAATAGATGTAATCAAATAGATGATGTTTATAGGATGTGTGTGTAGACTAAAAGTGTTCAAGAAATGACTATGTCAGATGAAGAGTGCTTTTGTGGTTTTTTCCTATATGGCTTTCCACGTTAAACTTGTTTTTATCTATGATGTATGTTTAGATTGCGTCTGAAGATTTGTGATTTTGTCACAACTGATATTGTTAATAATAATGAAACTATGATATACATGACTTAGATTTATGTTATATTCTATGTTATCCATCAACGGTTGTTCATCTATCTTCTTCGGTTGAGTAGTATGTTTAAGCATCACCATGGGAATATGCCCTTCTATAACTGTATAATCTTGGTTCTTACAATCCCCATAGGTATCTTGGGGGAGAAATCACTCAGGTCGAAGGTGTTTCCAATGAATTTATACTCTGTTAGGCCAGTTCCTTGGGTTTTTTTGGTTGACTAGATACTAAACCTGGGTTAGTGGAAATGAGCCAACAGGGGTTAGTATGAGTTAAGTGGAATATGGGATGTGTGTCTCTGTGTTTGAGTGACAGAGAGAAAGAGAAAAAATGGAGGGGGGTGGCAGTGGTAGGGAGTGACCTATGGATGTGTGTGGGTTTCTGTGTGTGTGTGTGCATGCATGGGCGCATGTGTGTGTGTGTGAAAGAGAGAGAGAAAGAGAGAGAGAGAGTTCCAATGGGGTAGTGGTGTGTTAGGGGATTGGGGAATAGATAGGGGGTGGGGGTCAGGTGTAGTTTGATGAGTTAGGGAGTGAGAGAGAGTGTATATATGGAGTGATTGGAGGGAAATGGGGGTATATATATGGAATGCGGTTTTCTAGGTGAGAGAGAGAAGAAGAGGTAATGGAGAAGATTGGGGGGAAAGAGCGAGGAGGAGGATGGGGGGTTATAGGTAGGGAGAGGAGGATGGGGGTGGGTTAGTAAGAGTTGTGGGGAATATGGGGGTTGGAGAGAGTGATACAAGGGGTTAGTAAGAGTTGGTAGGGAGACAGATATATATAGATAATAGGATTTTGCATTCCAAAATGTTCATATAGGTCAAGTTTTTGTAGAAGTAGGTAGTGAGAAATAAAGCGAGTTAAATAGTTGTCTGTCAAATTTATCATGCATAAGATGCAAGTAAGGAGATGGTTGAATCCTTTAAAATGGGAAGGAGAGTGTACTCATCCATTTCGAGTGTTTCAAGACCACTACAAGAGAAAATTATGGGTGGTGGATATTCACTTGATGTGTAATCATCGCAATGATAGAGAGTGAGAGTGAGGCATTGAACATTATTTTGCACTAAATCCTCACGCATTTCCATACACGTTGGAAACTAGATTCCATTGAACATAATACCCAATGAAAAGGTGAAAATATTGGAGGTCTGAGGAATGCATAAGAATAATGTTGGAGATTATATTCTTCGCTCTTTCATTCACTATAAAATCCATAGAGATAAAGTGAAAATCCTCACCATCACCATCAGAAAGTAGGACTATGGGAGAGATAGTGAGTTCGGAAATTTGGTTGTAGATAAATATCCATCTTTGATAAAGAAGAGAGCATCTAACAACCTATCTAATCAAGAGATTAGAAATGATGGAGCATACTTCCATATATGAAATCCTTGAGAATAAATCTACTGCACTTTCGATACTCATGATGATAGATGATAAGTGACAACACCATAAGCATAAAAGGATAAACAAATGATGTTATGGATGTCATAGTGAGTATAGAAATGGTGTCTAAACAAGAGAATGTTAAATTTAAATATGTGGATACTAGAGTAGAGTACTAGAGAATTGAAAGGAATATAGGTTCACTTTACATGGATTATGATGAATAGATAGGGGGTGGGGGTTAGTGTAGTTGGATGAGTTGGGGAGGTAG
>LPNX011041716.1:4008-141898 GCA_001517045.1 Pseudotsuga menziesii | reverse complement strand
AGAGAGAGAGAGAGAGAGATGAAGGGCGTGTTAGGGTTTTAGGGGGGTGGGGGCATTAGATTAATGTCAAGGTTTGTAGGTGTTGTAAGAGGATGTAATAGTAAATTTGGGGGGTTAGGGGAATATGTAATAATAACTATTAGACACAATGGCTCCCTGAGAGGCGAGGTGAATCAATGAGCTTAAACTTAATCCAAATTTCAAATTCGATCAAAATATCATATCTTCATTCATACATTTACTTCATTATGATAGTCATCAATAACCTATATCATTAATCATTCATAAATTTAAACACATAACCACCAATACATTGCATAAGAGACACAAGATATAATCTTTGTAATCTTTTTGTATTTTAAACAGCTACAATAGTGAGGCAATTCAGAGCCTACTGAAACAAAAGAGCACCAACTCCTTATCTAGGACCCTGCCTAGTTTTTCTTAGATCCTACTAAGAAAGGGATACAAGACCCTACCTGTATTTACAAGTACATTTCAATACAAGACCCTTCTTGTACATATTAACATAGATTACAACTCTGTCCCAAAGACATCATCCTATTCATACATCATTTCATACTATATTTAATGTCTCAGCATATCTTTGTCCATATCATCATTTTGATAATCATTGAATGTCATAACCCAAGTAAGCTTATTGTACCTATTTCATCATTACATTGTCCATACATATCATCAGGATTGTACAGCATAATTTTGTCCATGATTTAGGACTTCATCACTATCATACACATATCAGCATCATCAAATCTCCGTTGTTAACCAGCTTCCCAGCATCATCATCTCTCCTTTATGAATTTTGTCATCAATATTATCAGCATCTCAGCACCATATCAACATTATTTACATGCTCTTATCCTGTCCATCAGCAAGCTATACAACCATCATCTTGTCTTGATTTGATCTTCTCAATAATTATTCTGTCCATGAATTTTATGTTTCCCTAGATCAACATCATGGTGTGTCCATCATTACTCTAGCACTTCATACTGTCCACACATATGTTGTATTGGTGAAACCTAGAAAAAATCAAAGTTAAAGATTTTTCATCATGCCACTCTTACTACTCCACAACAGCCACCAAATTGTCCCTAAACAAGGAATTCTTCTTTATTGCTCCACCACAATTCTCCCACAAAATTCACGTCTCATCCCACGAGTTTGTCTTGTATATATATTGTTGTTTTGTCCACGAATTTAGGGAGGTCGACATGTCATGTTCAACCAAAATAATATTTTTATTCCATAAAATAATATTCATCTATTTCCTCAATTTATGGAGACCATCATGTATTTTTAATTCAAATGACATTCTTTTTATCTCCATATTCTCCTCTCAAGACGACTTATCAAAATAAAATCTATTTTTATTTCCATGTTCTCCTCAACAATTACATATATGTAATTTTTTTATCATATTTACGAAGTGGATTTAATACCACTTTATCCCATCTCATGGTGGTCTCCACATGCTCGTAAGCATCATCACAACATATGCCAACAAGTGACCAAAAGATGTGCCCACATCTCACACCGGGATGCCCACGGGTGGGTTTTGTGGATGCCCACAGCTACCAATAAATCCTTCCTTTAACATGCGTACAACAGTCCTAATCAATGGCCTTATCATGTCCGCAAGCTATCATTGTGGATACCCGCAACCTCTTCAAAAAATGTCATCCTTATTTTCCTTTTCCCATGCTTGCTTGTACATAAACCTTATCTTGCCTAAGTCATTTGACTCATTAGGTGTCTTAATCAACCTATGTTGCCATGTCCTTTACACATATCCATATCAAATCCATGCCATGTCATCTTCATGTTGCTTCATCCTTGTCAAGTCACCTTGTTTGCTTGTCATCATGCCATTTACACCTTTGTCATTAATGGTGTGTCATTAATGACAAATTTGCTTGTCAATCTCCCCCTTTTTCATTGATGGAAACCTACATTTTTCTCACCCCCTTTGACATTAATGACAAAGGGATGATTGGCCTTCAAAAGCTTCACAAATGTCAAAAAAAAACTTTGAGTACTTCATCATGAAATCATGTGTTGACTTTGATCTTCCATTATTTACATTTTCACACATGCTTCCCCTTTCATGTAGCTTAATTGTTGAGTTTCATGCTACTTCTGTTGAGTGTACTATTGTAGCCATTTATTTGAGCAAGATCCTATTGTTAATCAGTACTTTGGATTCCAAATTTCACATGAATCTTCCAAAACTCAAATGTATTTTTTCCAAAACTCCCCCTGAGCTTATGTTTCTTCATTGTATGTACATCCTTGCTACTATGAAAGCATCCTATGCCATTGTATTTGCAAAAACTTGATGTCTTGTAAACCCATAATTGTCTTCTTCATTTTCTTGCTGTAAATGCCATTGTAACCATGATCCACATATCACTTCTTGAAAGAAGTTGTCATGCAAATTTTTGCCAAAATATGTCCACTACCTGGTCATCTATGAGATTATTGTTTGTATTTCTAAAAGACATGTTATTAATTTTTCTATAGTCATTTCAATACCATGTCCATATTACCAACCTCACATCCACAATCAACACATCATCAAGGTTTTCAGGTCAGATATTAAAGTCATCAAAGTTTCATACAAAGATTTTGCTCATCAGATCATTCTTGTTAATCATGTCCATATATAGTGAATTCATAAGAGGTAATCATGTACCAAACTCCCCTATTATATCAAAATATTTCATCATATACTTATATCTAAACTTCAATGCAATTGGTTTATTTTCTCAGTTTATCGAAGGTCTGATATATTAGTTTGTTGATCATATTATCTAGCTACTCCAGCCACTCAATCTTCAACTTCATTCCTTCCTTGGATTCTTGATATTCATATTTCCTGCTCCCCCTATCGTTATGATCCTAATCAAGCTGGTCATCAACATCTTCTGGTGCATCTTTGTTGAAGATGCCACATCTCATCTCATCATCATGTATTCTGCTGAGAGTTCATTCCATAATGATGTAGATGTATCATTGCCATATCATCATTGCAGATGTGTATGCATCATCCTTGTACATGATTTGAATCCTTATTTTCGACCACTTTGATTTCATCCTTGCCTTGTATTTGCTCTCCTTCTATATATGTATATAATCACGATCCTAGGACCTATAGCATGCATTCTTCTTCATGTATTCTACTGCAAATAATACTCAGATTCCTTTACGAGTTTAAGATTTGTATTTTGTGACTCTTGATGATCATATTCATGTGCATGTTTCTATATCTTACGATGACTTTAAAACAATCAGACTTTATACCACAAGAACATTGCCTTAAACTCCACAATTTTGCTGCATATTCCATGTGTCTTATGATGAGACCTGAGAGGTGTTTTCATCATTTTTAGATGTCAAAGTGAGATCACAAGATCAGAATTCAATCATACAACCTTTGGCTGCCTTGAATGAATTATTTCAAAATAGAGATGAGTACTGTGATATTTGAATGCTTATTTCAATGAGTTCTTCATGCAACAGGGGAAAAAATCAAAAGTCTTCATTCCACAACTATTCAAGATCTCTTTATTAATGATTTCATGGGTTTCTCAAGTAGGAGATCTATAACAGAACACAAAGAGACTAACACTAGTGCCAAGATATAATAGTGACATGTCATCATATCTCATTATGAAATTACTACCAATTGCTCCTCCTATCATCATGCGACGATCCTGGAGATAGAATGCTTATTTTGCTTGTATATTATGTTTTTTTCAGTCATAATTTGAAGAATTAACATGCTTGGGTTGTCACAAGAATTATCTTATTTTCCTTCAAGAGTTTTGTTACTGAGATTTCATTCAACTGTCAATTACTGTAACAACTTATTAGTCCATTTATAGTACTTAGATTCCTTCAACCAATGTTACTGTCTTTGGTTGGCTTGATCATGGTGGACTGTGCAAACATAGTTGTTTCCAAACAACCTTTGAGTGCCCCTTTGTTACTACTACAAATATGACTTGACTTCTTTCAAACATATCACCTTCATTTTCTTGCCTTTGAGTCCATCCTCCCATCTCCATGGACTCATGGTGTGCCAAGGTTTGTAAGAAACCTCAAACTTGGCTTGCCACATGGCAGCCATCTTCATTTTTTCATTTATCATCCACTTCATTTAGATCTAGAAAAATATTTTTCCTTTCCCATACTTTAGAATGGCCTTGATCATTTGTCCTTTGGTCTTCAGATATGCTTGTGTCATTATTTTTCCAAGATTCATTGACTTTTCTTGCTAATGAGTATGAGAAGCTTCTCATGAATTGTCTTCTTATGTAAACTTGGGATTTATAGCCAACACCACCACAAGTGAAGCATCTCAATGTGTGGCAATTAGCAGCAACACGCCCAATTCGGTCACATGTACAGCATCTAATCTTGTCATTGTGTCTTCCATCACTTCTTCTACAATACATAGCCTTATGACCAAAGCTAGAACAAGAAAAACACTAACCATTAAATCCATTTTCATACCCAGGACTTTGGTTCCATATTGGAGTTGCTTCTCTTCTGAAGAATTTTCTTTGAGGTGTAGTGCTAACTTCTTCAGGCATTTTTTATCTTCCAAAATATTTGTTGTCATATACAAGTGCATGGTGAGCAATTTTTAATTTACCTTTGGAATATGATGGATATGCTTCTGGAGTTTTGGGAGACCAAGTGCCACCTTCAGATTTGTCTTCTTCCTTCTTGTACCCAAGGCCAGATGTGTCAGATGGATACCTTTGACACTTTAGAATTTCATCCAAGATAACTGAACTTTCATTGAACTTCACATGAACTTTTGACTTCTCAATTTTCTTTCTAAGACCAACAATTTCCATTTCAAGCCTCTAATTTTTCTTCTCTTTTTCCTCCAGCAGAAGCTTCATGGCTTCTTTGAGCTAAGTCCTCAATCCAATATTATTTCTTCTTTTCACTTCAAGCTCTTTAGGGATTTTATCAATCTTATCTTGTTCTCTTGCTAATTTAGACTTCAATCTTCCTATTTCATTGTTTTGGTTTTCTAGCTCATCTTCCATATTTTTGTTCTTAAGTTTCATTCTCATAAACAAATATTTTTCTCCTCTCTGTATTTTTCAAACGACCTCAAAATTTATTCTTGAGTCTTGGATTGAATCTAACATCAATATCCAACAATGTGCTTGTAAATGCATCATTAGCTTTCAACAAGATTTCTTGCTCATCTTCTGTAAGTATAACTTCATCATCATTACATTTAAAATTTTCATCTATTGAAGAGTGATTACCTTCACTTGTATATTAAGCTTGTACATGTTTTTCTTCTTGATTTTCATCCTTAACTTTTGTTTCCTTTTCTATGTATTGACTCCTCCTTTGGCATTCCTCTTCCAGGTTGAACCAGAGATCCTTGGATGAAGTGTACTTTCCAATTCTTTCTTTTATAGGTCTTGAGAGTCCATCCATCAAAAAATTCAATGCAAATTTATTGTCTTTCTCAACTACTTCCCTTGTCTTCTTGCTGGGATGGTTAGGTTGGTTAAGCATTATTTCCCAAACACTTAATTGCTTCAAGTAACCTTTCATTTTACTTCTCCATCCAAAATAATATGATTTCTCCAAGACTGGAAATTCATGGTCAATGAGCTTTGTTGATCCTTCCATATTGTGTCCCCAAATCCCTTCAAGATTGTTAGGCTTATGTTGAAGGCCCACTCTGATACCAATTGTTAAACACAATGGATCACTAAGAGGGGGGGTGAATCAGTGAGATTATACTTAATCAAAATATCATATCTTCATTCATACATTTACTTCATTATCATATTCATCATTAACCTATATCATTAATCATTCATTAAGTTGAACACATTGCACAAGAGACACAAGACATAATCTTTGTAATCCTTTTGTATTTCAAAGGACTGCAATTGTGAGGCAATTTAGCACCTACTAAAACAAAATAGCACCAACTCCTTATCTAGGACCTTGCCTAGTTTTTATTATATCCTACTAAGAAATGGATACAAGACCCTGCTTGTACATATTAACATACATTACAACTCTATCCCAAAGACATCATCCTATTCATACATCATTTAATATTGTCTTTATTGTCTCAACATATCCCTGTCCATATCATCATTCTAATAATAATTGGTTGTCATAACCCAAGCAAGCTTACTGTCCCTGTTTCATCATTATATTGTCCATGCATATCATCAACATTGTCCATCATAATTTTGTCCATGATTTATGACTTGATCACAAACATACACATATCAGCATCATCAAATCTTCATTTTCAACAAGTTTCCCAAAATCATCATCTCACCTTTATCATTTGTTCATCAATATCATCATCATCTCAAAACCATATAAACATTATTTCCATGTTCTTATTATATCCATCAACAAGCTATACATCCATCATCTTGTATTTATTTGATATTCTAAATCATTATTTTGTCCATGACTTTTCTGCTTCCCTAGATCAACATCATGTTCTATCCAGCATTACCCTAGCGCTTCATACTATCCACATATATGTTGTCTTGGTGAAACCTGAAAAAATCAAAGAGAAAAATCATTCATCATGTTGCTCCTGCTTCTCCACAGCAACCACTGAACTATCCCTAACCAGCGAATTCTTCCTTACTGTTCCACCAAAATATTCCCACAAAATTCACATCTCATCCCATGAATTTGTCTTGCATATATATTGTTGTTTTGTCCATGAATTTAGGGAGTCTGAAATTTCATGTTCAACCAAAATAATATTTTTTATTCCATATAGTAATATTCATTTATTTCCTCAATTTATGGAGAACGACATGTATTTTTAATTCAAATAACATTTTTTTATCTCCATATTTTCCTCTTATTCCAACTTGTCAAAATCAAATGTATTTTCATTTCCATGTTCTCCTTAATAATTACATATATGTAAGTGTTTGCTCATATTGATAAAGTGGATTTAATACCACTTTATCCCATCTCATGGTGGTCTCCACATGCCCATAAGGACCATCACAACATATGCCTGCAGGTGACCAGAAGATGTGCCCGCATCACACACCAGGATGCCCACGGGTGGGTTTTGTGGATGTCCGCAACTACCAATAAATCCTTCCTTAAACATTTATTCATCACTCCTAATCAATGGCCTTATCATGCCTGCAACCTCTTCAGAAAATGTCATCCTTATTTTCCTTTTTCCATGCTTGCTTGTACATAAACCTTATCTTATCAAAGTCATCTTCAAATGACTACAGTATGGGTCATTTGACTCATTAGGTTTCCTAATCAACCTATGTTTTCATGTCCTTTAAACATATCCATATCAACTTCATGTCGTGTCATGCCATGTCATATTCATGATGCTTAATCCTTGTTAAGTCACCTTGTTTTCTTGCCATCATGCCAGTTACACCTTTGTCATTCATGGTGTGTCACCAATGAAAACTTTGCTTGCCAATAACATGTACGTGTTTTTGTTGACCAAAATGGATACACATTTTTCTTTACTAAAATGTGCATGCAATGTTTAACATTACAAATATATTTTTTGGTTTGGTGATGATAACATTAAAAAATTAGGGGGGGGATAAGGGATTAGAGATAGAATTATAGGGGGCATTAAGGAGTTAGAGGTAGAGATAAAAGGTCAGGAGTTTAGGGGAGACATAAGGGTGTTAGTTATAGGGGGGAGACATAGGGATGTGTGTGTGTGTGAGTGAGGGGGAGAGAGAGGAGGGGGTGTTAGTATTATGGGGACACTTATATTGGTTATGTGTGTGTGTGTTTGAGAGAGAGAGAGAGGGTGACCTATGGATGTGTGGGGGGGGGTGATAGAGATAGTTATATGTACAGAGAGAGCCAATGGGGAACTAGCATGTTTTGTCATGTCCCCATATTTTTGGACATAAAAGTGTTTCACATGCCCAACACCTTGGGGTCAAAAGATGCATTAATTACATCACCTCGGGAATTTTGTCCAAATATTATTTATGAGGATTATACTTAGTTTAATTTTTATCATTAATTAATTATTGTGCAAATAACATGTTGATTTGAGCTTACCATGTCAGGAGGGTGCAATTGGAAATCAAACTTGCCAAGGAGGAGATTTAGAAATGGACTTAAGATTGACAAAAGAAAGCGATTAGAGGAAGAAGGAAAGTGCCAAAATCTATGATAAAAACAGTCAAATCTAAAAAGGAAACATTGAACCAAAGGAGGGTATAGTTTCCATTTAGAAGTGCAATGACAAAAGCAGAAGGAACAAAACATCAGGTCAAAGGAGGGCACAATTTCCCTTTCGGGTTCAATCATAGAAGCAGGGAAGCAAGACAAAGATGTCAGAGGGAAAATTAAAAATATGGCCTTAAGGAGGTCCCACTTTCCAAATTAGGTGAATGACATGGACAGGGAAACAACTCACAAGGTCCCTACTTTCCAATTACTCAAGGAGGACGCACATGTGGCTAGGGTTACAGTTTCTAGGTGGATGACTTACTCTCATAGGTCACTTACCTACTAAACAAGTCACCGAAGGTTTATAAAAAGACAATTGGAGCTCATTTAATCAGTTTGGATAATGTATGTTTTGATATTTATTGAAGCTAAGATTCATTACTAAGTGTTGTGCCTCAGCCTATTGGAAGATGTGCCTCGAGTCCTTTCTTTCCCTTCCACATTATTCTTCTCCTATTATACTTTCATTATAGGTGATGGTGAGCTTATGATAAGAATCTTAAGTTTAAGATAATACATCTACAATATCTAAACCACCCATTGAAGATGAGCTCCAGTGAACCCCAGCTTCACCTATGTTCCCATTCCCAGTTTGATGAGATATTTGGGCCTCATGCCCTCCGTTTTGTATCCTATCTATGGAGAGATCAATCCTCCAATATTATTTCTATTATATTCATAAAAATACCATAGCATCACTTCTATAATACAGTGATATTTCATGTTCCATAAATCTCCTATGTTCAGTTTCCATGAATGGACCTTATTTTCCCACTAGATGGGGTTTTCTCAGTTTTTATGTAGTAAAGAAATAAAGTAATATTATAGGAGAGTATTGAATTATTTTATGTGTTAATAAATAATATATGGGCCTCTCTCATAAATAATTAACAGGTGTGAATTTAAAATCGTACAAAATTCATGCATTTAGGCACACCCTAGCTAGTTGACTAGTTAAATTTGACTAGTCTCACCATTTTTGTAATTCAGAGAGTTATGTTCACCCAAACTCGATTGCGGAAGTTTATGGATGTTTTTTACCGACCGATATGTTCATCCAAACCCATAAACTGATATTTAGTTGGATATGTACCCTGTTTGAGAAGCCATCTTTGCGTAGGGTCTCCCCAAGCCAAAATTGCCCAACTTCTCCCAAATAGCCCCAAGTATTTCTAAAAATATTATGATATGTATGAAACACCATTTTATAAACTTTTAAATGTTTGAGAACACCTCTGTTAATTTCTCCAATCCTGTGGTTGAAGGGATCTGAAAGAATCTTCCTAGTTTCACGGTTGGGTGACCCAGGAGCATGGAAGTAAGTTTCAGCATAATTGACTCTGAAACCTAAATGGTCACCGATATAGATGTCTTAGGGAAGATTATTTATCTTTCTTGAAAGTTTCATTGGCTGTTTCCCTCTCCCGTCTTCCCTATCCATCAATTTACTAGCAAAATACCTCCATCTTCCTAGTCCAAAAATTGATTGATTGAGTGCACAAGTTTATATCAGAATTTTATATTAATTATCAGCATAGTTAGTTTTCACATATGTACATCAGATCCCAAAAAATTACATGTTATGGGGTTGGGGAATATATAGGAGGGTGGGGGTTAGGTGTAGTTGGATGAGTTGGGGAGTGAGAGAGAGTGAGAGAAGGGGTATATCTATGTGGTGTGGGTGTTTGGGTTAGAGAGACAGGGAGAGGTAATGGAGAAAAGTGGCGGGATGATAAAGAAGAGGAGGGAGGGTTAGAGGTAGGGAGAGGAGGTGGGGTGGGATCAATTTCTCCACCATTTTTCGTTGGATTATGTTCCTAAATAATAAAAAATTACAGCATTTATTACCGTCAACCTAACTCACTTTACCTCTCCCTATATCAAAGGTGATCTTGCTCCTCTATTAAAAATCACATAAATTTTGGACCGAGAAATCGATGATGCACAAGCAGGGTTTACAAAGGGATTCGAGGGTCTGGGTCCTAAATAACACCTAAAAACTGCAATGGACATGCTTAAATGAATTTGATAAATGATATTCTTGTGACTCTAACGGGTTAGTTTTGATGGGTAAAAATTTAAGGTGAGAAGGCCAAAAAAGGTCGATCAATATCTAGTCCACCTTTGAAGTTGAATTAGAGTGTTTGAAAGCATAATTAGAATCTGGTGTTATATACAATGAAATAGTTAGTTATTTATTTATACTTATCCCCTTGAATTACTATATTGGTGATATTTGGAATCCGTGAATATGCTACTAGTGAAGATGAATACTAAGGTAATTTTGCTTATGTTTGAGAAGTATTTTCATTATTGTTCATTCTTATTTTATTTTAAGAAACTTGAAGAGTTCTTAGCAACATTTGTCTTTTTGTTTTTAAACAAAAAAACATTCATGAGAGTGGAGATGCTACATTGGATGAATGTCACATTTTCCAGAAAGATGAGAGCAAAAGAAATATGGAGATACCTATTCCTATTTTGGCACATTGATTCATTTTTGGTACCTTGGCCATGGTGCGTCCATGCTCAAAGGGGAAGTTTTGGAAATCACAATAGAGGACATATACTTTATTATGGGCTCTTGAGGAGAGGATATTTAGTGAACCTTAAAGGTTTTGTTCGAGGGGATATTGTCTAGTGAACCACACTCAAAAAATTCAAGTTGTTATAAAACTCCTTTTTATCAAGGTAAGGATGGACTGTGTGTTCATGACAAAAAAAAATACGACTATGGTCACTTTGCTACCCTTGTCCTCTTTCTTTCTCCAGAATGCATTTAAAATAAAGGAATATTGTCCAAGATTTTGTTGGTTTATAGAAATGTTTATCCCCAAATATGACGTCGCATAAAAGCATTTCCTCAACTTTCAATTGGGTTTGAGTGGAATCTCTAAGTTGCGTTAGTTGTGGATAATGAGGAGTTTCAAAGGGAACATATATAAAGATCCAAGTTTTCGATGATAGAGGCGCAATACCACTTATCAGAGTACAAAATTCTAAACAAAAAACTAATGGAAAACAATGAAAGATTCCATGGTTCCACCTATTATTTAAAATGATACTTTCTATTGGAAAAACTACTAACAAATCATCTTGTATTATAAATGGATATCGAATTACCATTTCTGAGTGAAAGAAAGCATGGATTCCTATAATTTCCATATTTCCTCCCTGTACGTTGTTTTTCCATTAGAAGAGCTAATGTAATAACCCATTTTTCGATACCTTTCCTCTACCTAACTCTACACTCGTCTTCCATAGGAAACCACTTCCTCCACATGTAATTACTAAATTGTTTCATCAAAAATTGATCTTTTTCTTATAAAAAATGAAAAATGAAGGATTCATTGTCATAACTCTAAGAAGTTATAAGGTGATTTTCTCGTAAAAAATATATTTTATAAATCTTGTTAAGATCCATATGTTCCAGCTCACAAAATGTGAGCTTCTTTATATTAGACATAAACAAAAGAAATTTAAGCTCAATACTAGAGAGTTGTTACTTTACATTCAACCTTCTCAATTCATAGGGGTATAAATATAATAGTATTGGGAAGCTAACATCTATCTAACAACCCCCTCTCTCTCTACATCTAACCTCTCAACACCCCCTATCTCTCTATCTTTAACCCCTTACCACTCATCAATGTCTCTCCCTTAACCCTATCTATATGTCTCTCTCTAACCCATTAACACCCCCTATGCCTTTCTCTACCTTTAACCCCATAGCATCCCCCGTCCCTTTCTCTACCTCTAAAGCGTAAAATATTCTTTAACCGTAGTAATTACTCTAAAATTCCCACAAATAATTTGAGTTTCACATTTCGATGGTAAATAAGATATTGATAAAATGATATGATGATAATTACATTGAGGCCCGCCTTTATAGGCTTAAGCATGTGTAGTGAAGGGTTACGGCCTTTCACCTAGTAATTTATAACTATAATTAATATATTATTTTATATTTGTTACACTCTTCATTAAGAGTTTAGTTATTTAATTATTAGCAGTTATTTAGTGTTTATTTATTATATATTTTTGTTCATTGCATTGCCTCTCTCTTAGGATTGCTTTGTCCTCAAAGCACAATTATGGAAGACTTTATCCCTTGTTCTTGCTCGTAATGCTTTCTCATGACATTGTGTGGAAATGTTGCGTCATTTGTGAAGTTGTCCATCTAAGATCTACCTTTAATGGAATTGTTTGTGATTCGATTGTCTGGAGTTGTCGATTTTGTCTTTTCTCTTTGTAGGAATAATACTAGTAATTTTCCATTTTAACTTTTCGTCTATCATAACTACTCTTGTGATTTGGATGGCGATATGGAACTCGAATCGCCTGTGAAGTGTTTACTAGAACTTCAACTTTTGGTGCTTCTAACGATTTTAGTAATTTTTTTTCGGAACCATTTTTCGTTGATACTTGTAGCGATGTGACAATAAGATTGTTATTTGAAACTTAACGAGATTTGCATTGATTCCCTTTTCTGATGTTTGAATTTGATCCCTTGATGACTTCTCTATTGTGTTAGTCATCGTTTCTTTGTCAACACTTGATCTCTTGCAATCTAGATTTTATTGTAAAGATTTATTCTCTTGCTTTAGCTTCCTAAATTTTATAAGCATGTCCTGATTAACTTCCTTTAAGTGTAAGAGTTCTTCTTTATAGTTTGACTTGACGATGTCATATTGATTGCCTTGATTTTTGGGTTCTCTTTCTTTTAAGTTTTTTATTTGCTCTAACAATTCCTGATTAACCCTTTTTAAAGAAGAGATTTCTTAGTCTTTGCATGATAATTCTTTTTGAAGATCTCGATTCTTCTCTTCTAATTGTTGATTGCGTTGAAACTTATCCATTTCCATCTTGATTCGCAAAATTAATTTCTGGTTATGATCTCTTAGACGAGAGATCTCTTCTTTTTTACCTGCAATAACCTTGTTGAAATTGTTCTATATTGTCTGTATTGATTTCTCATTCCCCTCCGATAACATCTTTGATATTTCTTTGAAGTCTTCAGGTGATGCAACCTTTGATTCTGCCTTCATGTTAATTCTCAACAATGTGATTTTTTTATTTTTGTAGGGGAATGTCAGAAACTTTTTTTTAGCATTTAAGATAAAAGTCCCAAATGTTTTTAACCATGGTAATCCCAAAACCAGGTTACCGTTACTACTCCACAAGGATTTAACTATAAATTGCAAAACACCAGTATAATCTCCAATGTTCCATTGTAAATCGCTTATTGCATATTCTTTGTTATTCGAAAAGTATAACCTTTCACTTATATTTGTCCTCGGAATCCCTAGCTCATTAGCGAATTCATCACTAATATAATTATTACGTTCGTCGATATCAATAGAAATAGTAATGTCTTTACCTCTAATTGTTCCTTTTATTTGGAATAACATTGAAACATAAGTTTTTAAAGTGCTTGGAAATCTTCCTTGTTTTTTTCCATAAGACTCCATTTTCTTTTGTTTGTGTCAAAATTTTATTTATTTATTTTGGACTTTACTTTTTTTATTTGCTTTGAAATTTTCACCTTCCAAATTCGACTCCTAACTTTTATTTTTTTCCAATAGTTTTTTAAAATGCCATTAGATTGGGTGGTTGGGAGGAATGAGTGTTAACTTCCCCACCTAAGTTCAAATCTCACTTACTTCTTAGAAGCAATTATTATGCACTTTTTTATTTGTTTTCCCTTAAAATGTGAGTAGATTGGGTAGTTGGGAGGAACGAGTGTTACACGTGTGTTACACTCCCCACCTAAGTTCAAATCTCACTTGCTCTTTACTAGTAATTATTATGCACTTTTATATTCAAACCCAAACCCACTTTAAGAGACCACGTGTGGTTTCACTTTTCTCCTTTTTTTTAACTTTTACCTTTTTTTTTACCTTCCTTTTTTTATGGCAATCTTCCTTCTTCTTCTCTTTTTTTTTACTTATTCCTTTTTATTTTTTCTTTTGACTTTGTTTCCTTTTTTTACTTGGTCAAAGACCATAAATTTAGGGACTCCAAATTCCTGGACCACAAACTAGCTCTGATACCAAATGAAGCATAAAAGCTTCTTTAACCACAGTAATTACTCTAAAATGGCCACAAATAATTTGAGTTCCACATTTCAATGGTAAATAACATATTGATAAAATGATATTATGATAATTACATTGAGGCTAGCCTTTATAGGCTTGAGCATGTGTAGTGAAGGGTTACCTCCTTTCACTTAGTAATTTATAACTATAATCAATATATTATTTTATATTTGTTACACTCTTCGTTAAGAGTTTAGCTATTTAATTATTAGTAGTTATTTAGTGTTTATTCATTATATATTTTTGTTCATTACAACTTCTAACTCCTTACCATGCCTTGCCCCTCTACCTTCAATCCCTTATCACCTAGAGTGTTTTTAATTTTATAATCTACAAATAATAAAATTAATATTATAATGAGGGAATAATAAAGAAACTATTATAATCGAAAAAATATTAAATTTCTAAAATTACATGCCATGCATGTGTTGTAGTTTTACAAAAATCATACACATTTTGTAAAATTACAATGCATGCACATTTTGGATTGACACGAAAAAAAATTGAATTTAAACAAAAGGCGTGCATGTTTTTTGCCACTATAGTCAAACTTCCACGCCTGCTGGCATGGCATTCATATGCCTATGTTTCTATTTCATACTTTTCTTTGGATTCATCATGCCTATGCCTTGGAGTATCATAAACCATGGCTAATTGAACATTACATCGAATTTTTCAATATGCTCATGTTTAGCCATCGGTTACAGTATGTTGCACGCCATCATTTCTAATAAAAGTTTAGACACAAATATGGCTTTTTATGTAGATTCCAAATATGTAATTTTTAACAAGAATATATATATATATATTGTATATTTTTCTTATTTTTTGACTCATTGACTCAAAAAACATGATGTTAGTGTTTCGTCCATAACTCTTTTGTTTCTCAACCATTTTGAAAAAAAAATGTACGGTGCAATAAAGAACAATGACCTCTACTTGTTATTAAAAAATACATTTCGAAATAATTGCATTAGGACTTCAAAGATTAGAGCCACCCTTGAAATATTGTTTTCAAGGTTTGATCACTTAGATAATTAAAAAAAGAACTAAAATTATTAATTTTTTTACGAAAAATATTGGTGCACTAGTGCTAGTTGTTCTTTTTATGTCTACTAGTTTTTGTAAGTTGATTCCATCATCGTGCTTAAGGATTAATTGAAGAAGGGAACCCTGGCAGTGATCCGTCAGCAAGAAGCAATGGTTTATTGGAATGGTTTATATATGGGAGACGTGAACTCTTTATTCTGTCAGAGAGTCTGACAGAAAACTTACCCACTACAGACTATCACAAGGTTTCCTGAGATCTTATACAGATCTGCAATTAATTAATATTTCCAACACTTTCCCTTAATTATGAGCAGATGGGGATCTTAAAACAAAATATTACAAAATGTTTCAGAGATGAAACTCGCTCTGTTCATGACAGAGTTCACTATGCAGAACTTTTCATTCCAATATAATATTGCAGATACTGGAATGTAACCTTTTCCAATGGTTTTGTAAACATGTCTGCAAGCTTATCTTCAGACATGCAAAATTATAAGCAAATTTCTTTGTTGTTCACCAATTCTCTTATGAAATGAAACCTTGTGTCGATGTGCTTGGTTCTCTAATGAAACACATGGTTCTTAGATAATCTAATGGTTGAACTATTGTCATAGAAAATGGTTTTTGGTTCATGTTGGTTCTTCGACAAGTCTTTTAAAAATCTCCACATCTAGACGGCATGACATGCAACGCTTGTAGCTGCGGCATACTCTGCATCTGTTGAAGACAGAGTTGCAATGGGTTGTTTCTTTGAATCCCACAACATAACACCTGTACCAAAATGAAAGGTATTTCCATATGTGTTTTTCATGTCATATGTGTTACATCCATTGTCACTATCATTGTATCCGTTGAGATTAAAACTTTCTGAGTTTTAATACATTATACCACTTGATCCTTTGTGTCACTTACATACATCATAATTCTTTTACTTGTTTTCCAATAAAAGTATTTTGGTGACTCCATGAATATTTAGATCATACTTACTCCATACATGATGCCTGGTCTTGTCACATTTAAATACATAAGGCTTCCAACCAACCTTTTAAACAATGTAGGATCTACAGTTGATCCATCATCACCCTTGCTCAATTTTAAACCTGTTATTACTAGTGTTGGGGATACCTTGCAATTAAACATATTAAATATTTTCAAAATTGCACTTGCATACTTTGACTATGATATAAAAATACCACTTTCAGACTGTTGTACTTCAATTCCCAGAAAAAACTTCATAAGTCCCAAATCATTCATTTCTAATTCGCTTTCCATGACTACTTTAAAATCCTTTATGCCAAAATCACTAGTAAATATTAAATCATCTACATACAGGAAGACAATTAACATGTTACATTTCATTAACTTTGGTGTATAGATTCAGTTCACTTTCACTTCTGTGAAATCCATTTTGGGAGAGAGAGGAATCAATGCGACTGTACCAAGCTCTAGGAGGTTGCTTCAAACCATAGAGTGATTTTTTTTATCTTGTACACTTTGTGCTCTTGACCTGGAACTTCATAGCCTTGTGGTTGTTCCATATACACTTTCTCCTCCAGATAGCCATTCAAAAATGTTGACTTAACATCCATTTGATAAACAGGCCATTTGTTTTGTGTGGCAATGGCCAAAATTGTTCTGACTATATCAATGTGTGCGACAGGTTCAAAAGTTTCATTGAAGTCTATGCCGGGCTGCTATGTGAACCCTCTTCCGACCATTCTGTCTTTATGCTTCTGTACATTTCCATCAGCATCTTGTTTGGTCTTGTAAATCCATTTGACGTTGATTACATCCTTATCTTTTGGTACATCTACCAGCTCCCATGTTTGGTTCTTCTCAATGCATTCTATTTCTTCATCCATGTCTTATGCCCATACTTATTCTTCAACCGCTTCCTCAAATGTTAGTGGATCATTTATTTGAGAAAATAATACAAAGAGAGAGAATGAATTTGGTGTACCAGCTTTATATATTTCATCCAGGCTTCTTGCCTTCACTAGATCTATCGATGTCAACCTTGATGAAATGCTTGATGGAGTCTGTTGTCCTCTTGGTGCACTTGTCAACGTAGCTTGAACTGTGACTTGTGTCGATGTTCCTTATGTTGAACCATGTCACGGTGTCATGGGAGCCGACGGTGTTGTGACATTTTGACTTACATGTGGTGTTTGAACAAATTGAACATCTCAACTGATGGTTACTATCCCTACGACAGGATTATACAAATTGTATGCTTTTGTGTCTTCAAAGTAACCAACAAAAATACATTTCTATCCCTTTTTTTCTAGTTTCTTTCTCATCTCATTTGGAACATGATCATATGCAACACAACCAAAAAAATTTAAATGAGAAACATTGTGATTGATACCTTTCATGCTTCTTGAGGAACTTTGTTCTCCACACTCTTTGTCAGACACAAGTCTATAATATATAAAGCAGTTGTGACTGCTTTAGCCCAATATTCATTTGGAAAATTCTTGGATTCCATCATGTTATGCGCCATCTCCATAGTGGTTCTATTCTTTCTTTCGGTGACACCATTCTATTGAGGTGTTACCTCATAGTGAATTGCTTGTGTATGCCATCAGTCTTGCAAACATTTAGGAATTCATTCAAAACATATTCACCGCCTTTGTTCGTCCTTAATATTTTGATGCAGTGTCCACTTTGGTTCTCCACGGGTGCCTTGAACTGGTGAAAACAAGTAAATGCGTCATATTTATGTTTTAGAAAATATAACCATGTTTTTTCTTGAGTAGTCATCAATAAAAGAAAGAAAGTAATCGCAGCCTCCCATGGATGATGTATCCATTTGACCACAAATATCAGAGTGCACAATCTCAAGTGGTGTGCGAGCTCTGTATGGCTTTTCAAATGGAAAGGTCTCTCTATGTTGTTTGCCATAAATGAAGCCTTCACAAACGCGCTCTATTTTTTCGATCAATGGAAATCCTTTTACCATATTCTTTATGTGCAGTAGATTCAAGCCACCAAAATTCAGATGTCCAAATCTGAAATTTCACAACTAGGACTCATTTTGAACTTCTGTTTGAAATGTAGCTTGAAAACCAACGCTGTCATTTTCTTTCTTGTCGAAGTGCTTGTCTACTCCCTTCCTTTCTGCCTTGAATGCAACTCTTGTATTTTTCTTTCCTTTTATGTATGGAATTATCCTCAATGGAAACAAGAGATTTCTTTTCATTGGTACTTTTTCTATCAGTTGGTTACTTGGACTCTTTTCTTTAATCACACAATGATTATATTCTATGTAGACTTTGTAACCCTTTTGGATTAGTTTTCCAATGCTCAACAAATTGTGTTTCAGTCCTTCGACATGATAAACATCAGGCATGTTATTTCGCTCCCCCTGTTTGGTTAGAGAATACCAATAGTACCTTTTCCCAAAATAGTGACTTGGACATTACTTCCAAGTGTGACATGAGTTTGAACTAATTTATCTAAACTAGAAAACAAACATGAATTACCAATCATATGATTACTACAACCTCAACCTAAATACCATATGTCATGTGTACTTTCTTGGACAACATTGCATTCGAGTGGGGATTCACATGGCAATAACATTGCGCTCGACAAAGTGTTGGTGTTGGTCAACTGGTTTTGGCTTTTCCTTCCTTGGTCATGTTGTTTCTTCTTGCATTCATATGCATAATGACCAAATTTCTTGCAGTAATGATATTGAATTTTTTATTTATCAAACCTATGACCACTTGGGTGACTGGGGTTTTTATTTTTTCCTCTACCAATGATGTTCGCGGGACTGTTGTTGTGTCCTCCTCTGGAAAAAGTTCTTCCTCTACCTCTAGAGTTAAATATCTCCCTTTCTCTTCCACGACTTATAGATGACTGTGTTGCAAATGCACCTTCTAATGATGTATTTGATCTGTTAATTTTGTGTTCATGATTGATGAGCGAGGCTTGTAACTCATCAATGGCAAACTACGACATTTTTTTTTTCTTCCAGAGCCACGACCAAGGATTCAAATTTATGGGGAAGGCTTCGAAGAACTTTTTCAACAACCCTTTTGTATTCTATATTATCTCCATGAGATTTTAGTTGATTTATTAGACCAGCAAATCGAGTTTAGAATGAGTCTACTAACTCTGTGTCTTTCATTGACAAAGATTCAAAATCTCTTGTAAGAATCTGCAACTTAGAAGTCTTTACCTTGTCCAAGCCTTGATAAGTAGTTTCCAATGTATCCCATGTCTTTTTAGCGGTATGTGTTGCTACTACTCTTGGGAGTATGCCTTCATGCATGGCTTGTTGTATGTAGAACAAATCTTTTTCATTTTTCTTCCTCTATTCCCCAGGGAATCCTTCTTAGCTTGCACGAGATTATTATATGTCGCATAATTTATTGTTTCTATATATCCAGTTTGGACTATCTCTGATACATCTTGTCCTATGAACAAAGCATTATTTGTTAGAGACCAATATTCATAATTATTTCATGTGAAGATTGGATTTTGCAAACTCTACATGTGTGCACAAGAAGTGGAAGCCATCTTTTTAATTTTCCTTAGAGAAATATATTTTAAACCTAAGACGGTTAACTTGAGTTACCACTCAATCATAAAAAAAAAATCTTTTCTCCACCTCTCTTTTTTGTTTTTACTCTTTGGGTAAATCTTAGACCAAAACTTAACTTTTTACCTCTAAAAAGACTTACTCCACTTCGACCACACTTACTTGACTTTGACCAGTTTTTACTTCAACCACACTTTGTTTCGAACTTTTATAAAAGAGATTTCTTAGTATAAAGAATTATAATATGAAAAACACTTTTCACTTAACCTTAACTTGGGGTAAACTTAGACACAACTATAATTGGATAGACATACAATATCATATAACCAAATATTAAGTAAGACTTGTGTCCACCACTCACGGGGGCTTCACTTGTTGACCAATATCCTATCACGTTAGTTCATGTTGTGGGTTTCAAAATTATCAAAAATTGAATCAATATATTGCAGGTATTGNCAAAAAAAAATTGGGTCAATATCTCTCGAAATTAAGGGTATTCTTTAATATCCCACGATCGCACGTGCTATGTGAGAGGTTCACTAAGTGAAGTCCCCATGCCGAGGTTCACTAAGTGAAGTCCCCATGCCACCACTCTGCCCATAAAAACTCAAACATTTACATGGTGAAATATTTATGGATTCTTTGTTTCTTTCACTTTCACTAAACTGTAATGTAAACAACATTTACCCAAGTAATTCTAGAGAAGAGATGCTGCTAAATAAAATATGCATTCAACCATAAACAATGGATTTATATATTTTGTCAAGACATAACAAGAACTATTGCGGAAAATACAAACTTGGAAATTTACAAGGATGTTTCACCTTTTACAGAGCTTTGACTCTCATCACTTTTCAAAAACACACAGAGCTTGATCTGACTTTTTCAAAAACACACAAAGCTTGATCTCTTCACTAAATGATTTACAATCTTTTTATTCTATATATAGACAAGGCAGACTAAAATTGCTTCTCTCTGAAGCTACCCACTTAACATTAAATGTGCATTAAATACTTTAATAACTATCTACCTAGAAACTTATCTTCATAAATTAATTCTAGTGGTTTTTATATGAGAGAGGTGAACTCTTCATTATGTCAAAGAGTTATATGAGAAAGACTGACAGAAACTACCTAGAAACTTATCTTCATAAATTAATTCTAATGGTTTATATATGAGAGAGGTGAACTCTTCATTATGTCAAAGAGTTCTATGAGAAAGACTCAGAAACTAGAAACTTATCTTCAAATTAATTATAATGGTTTATATATGAGAGAGGTAAACTCTTCATTATGTCAAAGAGTTCTATGAGAAAGACCGATAGAAAAGGCTAAAATATGACAGATGTGCTATTAATTAATATATCTAAGTAGAAACTTATCTTCATAAATTAATTCAACTCGTTTATATATGAGAGAGGTGAACTCTTCATTATGTCAGAGATAATATTTCCAACACATCAAATATATAATTAGAAATAAAACCCCAACAAAGTCTTCTACTGTTCTTGTCTTCTTGTCTTCTCTTCCCTGCACTTAGCTTATTAGCTTATGCTCAAGTGAGTTTTGCAAAAATGAGATAAGACGTTACGTTACTTAATTTATACAGTTTTGTTCAAGTAAGTGCACATTTTAAAGAACAAAAATATAATTATTCAGTGTCTTGCTTAGGCCTACTTGTAAAGAAAACCTCCCAACGCTCCCAACACCAACACAGCTGATACGCAGTTCATAGCAGGTTAGATAGCTTAATAAGAATTAACTAAATAAATTAGAATCTATGACCTAAATCTTAATAGAATCTTACATATATTTTATATGTTTTCTCTTCTCTTCTTAACCCTTGCAAGTAATGCCCTCCCCCACATTAGATGATGCTATGAATAGCTCTTTCCTTTTGCTTCGGTAGATCTGAAGAAAGAGAGGATTATGGGAAGCAGTGGAATTTCACTAGATGTGTCTATAAGACTTGATAAAATGATAGTCCCTGTAATGTTTAGAGATTTATTGGGTGAGAAAACCAAAGTAGGTTAGGTCAATGGAATAAACTTTAAAGATTAGGTAGCGGCTAACATTGAATTTATGAAGGAACGAGAGGGATCTAGATAAAAACCCAAATGCAAAATTGATTTTTTTTTAAGGCCTACAACCTTGCTAAACACAGTCACACTTAATGGGTGCATTTTATTTGAATGTCTTTGATTTTGAATTCACGACATGAGCCGCAGGGAATAATTGGGTATTGATGGTAAACTCAAGTTTAGTAGGCTTGATTTTGTCTAACATATCTAAACAATAGATAACGAAGCTTCCCAACCGATATCCATGTTATCAAGATACTTTTGTTGATAAAAGAACTTGATAGTTGGAAACTGCGAGAATATGGAATGAGAAACTTCCTATTTTTAATAGGTTTAAAATTTTAAGGTTAAGGTTAGGTCTAAAATTTTGAAGGATGGCAATGGAAACAGAACAGCATAATGATTCCAAAGTAACGTTATATCTCTACCGAATTTATTTAATCAGTTGAATTAGAATACAAATGCAAAAGCATCAATGCCGAGGTACAAATCACGGAGGCTTGCCAGAGTTCCATTTCGCGTGGTATTGGCGTGCTTTTCAGTCCTGACTATTGTCCGTTTTCGATTACCGCGTGGTATTCACACTGGGCCTAGGTTTTCCACTTTTGTCATTTTTAGTCTGCTAAATCTGGCCCACAAAGCTTTAAAGTTTGTGCAGAAATTGCTCAAGTACGTGGAAAGCTTTGTGCACAAATTGATGAGTACGTGGCTAATTACAACTAGTTTATGGAAAGCTTTGTGCACAAATTGATGAGTACGTGGCTAATTACAACTAGTGCATGCAGGCCTGGAATTTGATCAAGTACGTGGAAAGCTTTGTGCATAAATTGATGAGTACGTGGCTAATTACAACTAGTGCATGCAGGCCTGGAATTTGATCAAGTACGTGGTTAATTACAACTAGTGCATGCAGGCCTGGAATTTGATCAAGTACGTGGAAAGCTTTGTGCATAAATTGATCAAGTACGTGGCTAATTACAACTAGTTTATGGAAAGCTTTGTGCATAAATTGATCAAGTACGTGGTGGTTAATTACAACTAGTGCATGCAGGCCTGGAATTTGACGTTTCAGAAAACGTTTTTTCATTTTTACACGTATGTGACATGTAAGTTTTTTTTAATGAGCCGGTCAACATTGAATTTCCAGACCTTTGTGCAGAAATTGATCAAGCTTTGTGCAGAAATAAGTTTTTTTAATGAGCCGGTCAACATTGAATTTCCAGACCTTTGTGCAGAAATTGATCAAGCTTTGTGCAGAAATTGATGAAGTCCTTGGCTAATTACAATTAGTGTATTTTGATCTTATAAAAATTGTTATCAATATTTAACTTGCTGCAAGTTAATTAATGTTGTATGTATGGTGTTTTTTTTATTTTTGGCATCATACTTGCTACAGCCATATTAATTGATTATATAACCAAATAATTTTAATCTACAAATATTACTAAAATAACCTATCTTAGATTTTTTTTCCTCTAAAAACCTAAAAAAAATGTAAATAATCATTTAATATGAAATGCCTGCAACACTTGTCTTTAATAATTCAAGTGATTGGCATTTTTTTATCATTAAAAGGATTTACCTGTTATGTTAGATATAAGAGAGTCACAATTTTTCTTAGTAAAAGGATGATTGTTGAATCTAGATAAATTATAAGTTAAAAGTTATGAACAATTTAATTGTTTGTTCTCCATGGGGTATAATACTAATTATCTATCATGAATTTATTGGTTTTAATTATGAACATCCAAATTATGATTCATACATACACTGCCAAAGAGACCAAGATATTTGTCGGCAGATATATTCTGATTTATTATCGAATAGAGATTACATACAAAACGAGGACAGATTGTTTTGACCTATAAGGTTATGACATAGTTCAGAATACAAACTACTCTTATTTTGCGAAAAACAATTGAAAGTGAACTTTCGCATTTCACAGGTTCACACAGTTTACATTTTAGTTTGGGTGCTCTTCATCCATGTGCAGAACACATCGTAAGCACTTTCCAGCTATAAGTATCTCAATCGCTGAATTAATTTCTGAAAACGGCATCCTCTGAGTTACATACTTGTCTAAATCAAATTCCTGCGATCATTAACACTTGATTTCTCAATTCGTGTTCCAATGCTTTCCAACATATCGACTAAATTAAAGATGGCAAAGACAAGAGAGAGAATGAGAAGTTACGTTGTTCATGTATTTATCGACCAGCTTGGGTACATCAGATTTCTTGAATCCTCCAAATGATACGAATTTTAGTTTCCGGCCTTCTAGAAGCTCCAACGGACTAAAACTCAACTTCTTATCCATCTCCGCTAAACCCAATATGATTGTTCTTCCCCATACCTGCAACGAAAAAGGCACAATATACATGACAACGATAGAGGAGGAGACAATTAATGTTGAGTTTGGACAGGGTATAGCATAGATGTTGGAACATACAAGAAGTATCTTATGTTAAAAAAAATTAATTATGTCTATAGACATTTAGATAGTAGGTCATATTTTGGATTTGTTTAGATCAACAAGATTAACTTAAGTGTAGGATTTGCTTGAGCTGACCAAGATTAATTTAAGTGTAAGATTTGTTTGACTGGATCAACAAGATTAATCTATAACAGGAATTCATTTCATAGTTATCCTATCTTGTTATGCTTAAATGTATTTTGATTAAGATTTAAATAAACTCCAGTTACCTCAATAATTTCTGAATAATAACTATTTGTTCAACCAATTTCAAAATCTAAGACAATATGTAAATGATTATGGCAATAATTAACTATAACAATGTGGTATAAATAATGAATATAAAATGATATATTTTAGGAGTTAATGTTCACAAAACTTTTATTTAATAACGAGTTATGTTCACAAAATTAAGTGGTTGGTTGACTATGACATTAACCAACCACTTTACTTGTGGCTTGTGACTGTGGTACTTACTATTAACTTTGGATTGGATGGATGAAAGTGAAATGTAAAACTTGAAAAAGTATATGCAGATCCCAGACTTGATAAATCTGGAGAGTTATAGTTAATCTAAACAGTCAGAATACATAGATAAAAAAATCAAACCGGATGAGAGCATTGAAATGCGGCGAGCATAAGTTCAACTCTTCCAACGCATTCGTAACTCGAATCCACTCCTCCTTTAGTCATGTCCCTAATCACCTGCAATCAGGATTTCACTACATCTAAGTCAGGAAAAGGCCGTTGCTACCGATGCAGTTAATATTGTAGCCGCGAAACAACAAATGCAGATTTTACCTCTTGAATGGGCTTGTCGAAATATGATGGATTAAGGAACTCAGTCACCCCAAAGCGTTTAGCTGTTAAGGAAAAGATATAAAAGCTATCAATTTCAGCACATATTCCATAGACATGTACAAAAGGGAAATAGCCAGTCAATATATACTCTTATATCTAGAATTAGGTTAGAAGGTTATTGTTGTGTATGCCGGCTTGCAACCCACATGTTTCTTCCTTTTCTGGATTGATGTCAATGCCCAGGATTCTGGAAGCTCCAGCTATTCGAGCCCCTTCTGCAACCTGAACAGGGAGGGATTCAATACTAACTAATCTCTATAGCACAAGAGCAAATCTCCAATATTTATATATTGTATAGCTGTGCTGCTTGAGATATTGATGACAACTTACAGCCAAGCCAATGGTGCCCAATCCAAAGATTGCTACGGAATCACCGGGCTTCACCTTCCCACCATTCCAAGCTGCTCCTAGCCCTGGAAATCAATACCGAGCACTTACTCATTTTTTCATGCATCAACCTTTATACTTTTGTGTGTTTTGACAATCAAGAATACCAGTCGTAGAGATTACCTGCAGGCACTCCACAACCAAGCAAACAGATCTTGTCCAACGGAGCTTCTGGATTCACTTTTGCCACACAAGAAATGTGTACCACGGTATATTGACTGAATGTTGACAGCCCAATCAAATGATGAATGGGCTTTCCGTTGAGAGAGAATCGGCACTTTTTGTCAGAGTAAGCGACTCCGTTGAAGAAGTTGAATCTGAAAAGTTCACAAACATTGTTCTTTCCTCGATCACAGAGCTCGCATTCTTTGCATTCCGCCATGTATGTCGGAATCACGTGATCTCCTGCTTTTAACTCGGTAACTTCACTTCCAACGCTTTCTACAATCCTGTGTAAGTCAGACACTGATCAGAAAGTTGATCTATAATAAGTAATAGAGCTTATCCTCCGTGATTTAAAATACCTACCCTGCACCTTCATGACCCAGAATCCTTGGAAACCAAGCCCCTCCATCCTGCAATGTTTAAATACATTACATTAAGTAAAGCTCAATAGAGTGATTGAAAAAATTGAGATGATAATCTGAGTGGTACCTTTCCCTTCCAGTAAAAGATATCAGTATGACAGAGAGAAGTATGGGTGATTTTGATTCGAACTTCTTTGCTCTGAGGAGGAGCCACTTGGATTTGTTCGATGGATATCGGCTGCCCTGCTTCCCATACCACACCAGCTGATATAATACAGTTGTTGTCAGATTAGATGAGTTTTATAACTAAATAAATAAAATCGATAAGACATAATCATATATATGTAATATTTGGTCCTGACCCTTGCAAGTAATCGTCTCCCCCGCAGTAGATGATGCCATGAGCCCTTGCTGCCTTTTGCTTTGGTATATCTCAACACAACACAGAATGAGATTTCAAGAACAGGCGTGGAAGCAGTGGGATATGAGCAGCTGTGTAGAGTTATAGGAATCTGGGAAGGAGTGAGATTTCAATAACTCTGGCGTGCTTCCGGAAGCCGTGGGACCTGGGCTATGACCAGCTGGTCAAAAATGATAGTCAGGCCAATCGCTTAGGTGTTTATTTAAACAATCTCTGCGTTTTTTCTCGAGAGATTTTGTCAATCTTTTTCAGGAGACGTGTTCCAGTTTCTGTTGGGGATTCACGTGAGCCCGTAAGACTAAGGAAATAGGATGATAACGAAAGTGGGACCAGTGAACTAAGTGAAACGATGTACATTGAACTGCGAACTAAACGACGTGAACTGAATTACATTGATGGTATTGTAATTATTGTTAATTTGTTCACTGCATTTGGTTCAATTTTTGTCGGCAGACCTTTTCAAGTAACATACATTTTCAAGTAACGAGACTGGAGAAGTTTCGTGTTTTGACTATTGTATACAATAGGCATCGTTTGTAGGACCCATATATATACGGGATTAGATTAATTTAAACTTCGGCACATGGTTTTAAAATGGTATTCATTAATGCTGTTGCTGTATCGGTATTTTAGTCTACTGAGGACTATGTTTATTGGTTATATTTTATTTGAGGGGAAGAATAATTGTTATCTTTTTCTTTATTGAGTATTATTATTTTCAGTCAAATTCAAAATTAATTTTTTATTTGGAAAAAATAAACTAAAATATTAGTTTTCACTCACATTCTAAGTTGTATCTTTAATATATTTATGATAGTTTATATGTGAGAGGTGTAAATCACCTAGAACTAAAAGCATTTTATGTTGTGAAAAGACATTACTTTAAAAGTTATTGTAAAGTTTTATGTTTTTACCAAGAATGGTCAAAGATGAGTGTAATTGAATATTTTATCATTTAATAATTAAAAGAAAAGACACATATCCACAAAGGACTATTGAAGAGTGTTCACTGGACTCTTGAAGAGTGTTCATTGACCCATTAGGAGGAATAATGTGGTGTAGAAGACAAAAATGACAAATGACAGCAACAACATTCACTTTTTAGCTGATCCATACTAGGAAATTGTGGTCATGTTCTCAAGAAAGGAGGAACTCAGCAGGCAGCTCATTAAATTCCAAAACTGACTCAAAGACCTAGAAAAGCACATATATACCCATCGAAGGAGCAGGAGGTTCACTACATTCTAGAGATTAGAACCTTGTGGTTTGCTAGAAACTAAAAAGTTAGGCACAGAAGAGGAAATTTCGATGAGGGGAAAGCTAAAGTGAATTGCTAGAGTTCTGGACTACAAGTGTGACTGCTGAGTTACAGAGAAGACAGAACGGGAACATACTTCTACAAAGTATCTTCATCCTGGTAGTTCAGTGAATAGGCTCGAGGGTCCTAAAGCAAGTAATCTTAGTTGCTTTCATGAGACAAGTGGGAGGAATGGTCTTCTTTTGATGTTTGTCTACTTCAAAAGTTAAAATGTTCTATATTGTTACTGGTTTATTACCTTTAATTCATTTTCTGTTTATTTTTTAAGGATTTATGAATGATGAAAGTTTTCCAGAATTATTTATTCTTTTTCGAAATAAAGTAGAAAAGTTGATTTCCTATAAATTACAAGTTAAGTACAAGAGAATGGATTTTACTGCTTAAAATGTTTGTCATAGTAGGAATCGTAAAATATATTTTATTATTACTTAGAAACTAATTATTTTATTAAATATACATCTTTACTTAACATCAAATATTAAACATAAATAATAAATGGATAGCATTCCTTTATTTTCTTTTAAACCTATCAGAAACAACATATCTATTTTAAATGCAATGGCTTCGAATCCACGGTTCAAAACCCATAGAAATAAAAAAAAAAATAAAAAAAAAATAAAAAATATATATATATATATATATATATATATATATTATTTTACCCAGTATCAATTTTATACAACCGAAAGGCTTAATGCTTTTCAAAATTTACTCAAGTATCAATCTCACACAACCGAAAGGCTTATTGTTTTAAATATTTATTGTCTTAATAATCAATCAGTATCAATTTTCGTTCAACCGAAAGGTTTATTGGTTACAAAAGAAAAACGATTTAGGGTTAAAAACTTACAGTTAACAAAATAATAACTTCGATCTAAACCACATTATCAAACAAACTTCTCTATCTAATATTTTTTACATAGGTCGAGTTTCGAGGCCTATAAGGCTAATTTTTCCAAGTAATATAATAACTAAAACCTACAGCGAAATCACCTATTTATAGAAACAAAAACTGGGCAGCATTTTGGTAATGATGGCACCAATATAACATCAACAAAGATAAGTCGAAACCTTTTAAAAACCGAGTTAGGTCGTAAGCAAGTTAAAAAACAGAATGGCACTCTTTTTAATAAATCCATGAAATGCAGTAGTTGTAACCAAACAACAAAACTTCTTTCACATAATATTAATAAACAAAATAAACAGAGTAGTGTTATTAAAAAATAATACCAATTATACATAGCAATTCTGGAAGTCTATTCGAAAGATTAAACAAAATAGAAGCGAAATCGCAGTGACTGTTTGCCCATAAACCTTGCTAAAATCTTACAGTAATAGTTTCAATTCTTTTTACAAAAACAACCATAAAACAACTTCCCACACACACTCCATGGTCTGTAACCAAACATGGTGATTTTAAACTATAAACCCTAGAATAGCCGAAATCATTTAAAACAACTTTTCATCTCTGCCATTAACATCGTAGAGGAAAAAACACGAGAGTGTTTACCATAAAACAGAAGGGCTCGTATAAACCCTTGTAACATCCAAACGAAGCCAAACCAAAAAGAGAAACGATGTTTCAGCTTTCTTTTCACATCGTCAAGGACCATAGGGTTCAAGGCTTTTAGGTCTTACCAGAACCCCTTCGACGTCGGTGCCCTCGACCCGAGCTCTTTTCCTTCAGGCCAAACTTCATCAACAAAGCAGCCGTTGAAACTTCTTGCCAAGCAAACATTGGAAAGAGGTTAAAACTTTGGCTTTTGTCTTTATTAAATAAAATTGGATCAAACTAGATACAAAAATAAATGAAGTAACTACTTACCCATAGACTTGAAATCTTAGCGAAGGAAAGGGTGGTAACATCTCTGTGAAGGAACCTGTTGAAACGTTTCTACGAAGGATCTTGTAGCAGGTCAAGACCATGGCTCTTTAATGTTTTAGTAACCACTACATATTCCATAAGTAAAAAAGGTGGTGCAGTAGTAGTTTCATCTCAGTGTTATATGAGAGGATGCGTGGTTGAATGCATCCTTTGCTGGAAGGCCTGAGAGAGTTCGACTCTCCCCACCAGTCCCACAATGTAGGAAAACAATGTAGGAGTTTAAACCTTGCTTTTTCGTTAGGATTTTAACCCTTTTACATTTTACTTCTTACAGCTGGATGGAACCACGAGTCCATTCACATGGGCACGGTAACTTCTCACCTACCTCCACTTTGGTTAAATTTTTGTTACCCACACTCTATAGTCGAGAGAGTGTACATGGTGTTTCGCTTTAGTCTTTTATTTTGTCACCTTGGTGCTTGTCACCCTTAGCTTGATAGGTTGTTAGGGTTGGAAAGGGGGGTTAACCTTTCATGAGAGAAACCTGCATTAATACAAGGCTTAAAGATGCATTAGCTTATAGAACCTAAGTAAGACCTTTATCTTTGTAACCCTCGCATCAAAATAGGGTTTGTAGGAAGAAGGCTTAAAACAATAAAACATGGCGAATCCATCCTTATAGTAAAACAATATAAGCACACAAACTGTAAATACGACAAGGCATGCGTGACACTTTAACTTTTGAAACAAGTAAACATGTATACCAGTATAGTGTTACATGTTTCATATATGGAGTTATCATATTTGAGTTTGGTAAGTATTATTGTTACTATTTTTCGTTATAGGCTAAGTCTTAGGTTGATAATTGAATGTAGGGTTTATATTATTTCTTAGAAGCTATGTGAAACCATATTAAGTCTTATATTGATCTGAACCCTCCAAAACAAAATTGTTTTTTACTTATGGAATTTTGGAGTTGTTACATGTGGTATCAGAGCCAAATTTCAAACACTAGACCTGAAGTTTAGCTCAGCTCGCATGCTCAATAGAAAAACAGGAAAACAAAATACTAATTGATGTTTAAAAAAATTGTTTTTGTACAGAAATATAAATCTTTATTTTGCAGGAAATGGAAGGAGTAGAGGCATCTGCTGAGGATGGATCACATCATAATGAACAAAATAATCCAAATAATATATACATGGAACTAAATAATCAACCATCTGAATTACTTCGAACTATAAAAGACTTAAAGGATGAATTGAATAATGTTAAGGAAGATAATGAAAGAATCCTAAGAGCACAGAAAGAATTAAATAATATATTATTGTATAAATTATATCATGAAGGAAATGATAAAATAAAATAACTTGAATCTGAATTTGGAATTATATCTTACAAGCGCAAAGGTAAAAAGTTGAAATTCTCTGATAATGAAAGTAATTCCTCCTTGGGAATTAATGTTAGATCACACAGAGAGAAACATAAATATTCCAATGAAAGTAGTTATAACGACAGCATCCCTAAAAAGAGAAAATATAAACCTTATGAAGAAATTTGAGGAGAGTTTAAGAAGATAAAAACCCCAATGTTTAATGGTGAGGTGGAAAAGGGAGAAGAAGTCGAGGCATAGTTGTAAGGGATGAAAAAGTATTTTCAAATCTATAATTACTCAGATAGGTTGAAATCTAAAATGGGCACCTATAACTTGAAAAGAAAAGTTGATATGTGGTGGCAGGATATAAAAAGATTGAAAAAAATTAGAGAAAAGTATGTAACTTGGAGGACTTTTAAGAAATAATTTGTTTGAACAATATTACGAAGAAAGGGCTAAGAGATTTTATGATCTTAAGCTAAGTTCAATGTGTATGAAGGAACTAAGCAGTAAATTTTTAAGTTTATAATGATATGTACCTTATATCATCGATGAAAAACCTAAGATACAAAGGTTTCTGAGTTATTTACCTTTTAGCTTCAAGGACAGAATTGAATACAACAATCCAAAAACCCTTGAGGAAGCAATGAGGAAGGCTAATTTCTGTTATGAATAAAGCATAAATAAAAGAGAAGGTATACGTAACTGGAAGGGTAAAAGAACAAATAATTTTGAACAAAGAAGGAAAATCTTTAAGTCCAATATAAATTTCGAAAATAATTTTTGAAACTATTCTAAGAATATTTATCAAGGGACAGACTTTAAAAGTAATACATAGCATAGTTTTATAGCAGCAAAGAACCGAGACATACCTAACAATCATATTAAAAATAATGAACAAAGAGAACCTGTAAAATGTTGGGAGTGTCAGGGACCTCATTATGTGAAGGACTGTCTGAACAGGAAGAGGAATTTCAGCAATGTGCATACAATATAAGAATAAGCAATTGTTGGTGACGTAGTGAACGAGATGCCCGAGATTAATGCAACTTTGGAGAATCAACATGATGATCACCAACATCTATGGTTGAAATAGAAGGTATGATAAAGAAAAAACCCATTTATATTTTGATAGACCCAAGTGCTAGCTTAAGCTATGTGTCACTTAGTGTAGCAGGAAGTTGTAATTTGCATTTGAATAAGTTTGAAAATCTTGGTTGATTCAGTTAGCTATAGGAACCAAGAGAAAGGTAGTTAGCTATGTTGAAGATTGTGAAATGTTTATGAGTCAATTCAAAACTCAAATGAAATTAAATTCTTTACCTCTAGAATCATATGATGTTTTAATAGGCATGGACTGGTTGGAAAAACATAGAGTACTTTAAATTGCTTTGAGAAAACATTTACATTCCTAGATGAAAAAGGAGAAACAGTTATAGTGAAAGGAATAACTAGAAAAGTTTATGTTAGACAGATTTTAGCTTTACAAATGAAAAATGATGTACATAAAGGTTGAAAAGTTTTTGTTGTACATGTAATGAAGGATGAACACATGAATAAAGAAGATAAATTAAAATTTGATGATATACCCATTTTAAAAAAAAATTCAGATGTATTCCTGAAAGAGATTCCAGGATTACCTCCGAAAAGAGAATTGGATTTTACTATTGAATTAGTACCTGGAGTTGTACCCAATTCAAAGGCTCCTTACAAGATGAATATCCTAGAACTTAATGAATTAAAACTACAACAACATAAGTTAATAGATAAAAATTACATAAGACCAAGTGTATCCCCTTGGGGGGCACTTGTTTTATTTGTTAAAAAGAAAGACGGTACCTTATGCTTATGTATAGATTATCATGAATTAAACAAGATGACAATTAAAAACTGATATCTGTTGCCCCGTATAGACGATCTATTCGATCATATATGCAGAGCAACGACATTCTCAAAAATAGACTTGAGATTTGGATATCATCAAGTCGAAATTAAAGATGAAGATTTATTTAAAACCACATTCAAAACCCATTACGGGCATTATGAGTTTTTAGTTATGTCATTTGGGCTAATGAACGCTCCAACATCTTTGATGTGTTTAATGAACGATGTCTTAAGTAAGTATTTAGATAAATTCGTAGTTGTCTTTATTGATGACATTGTAATATATTCAAAAACAAAAAAAGAACATGATGAACATTTACAGATAACATAACAATTTTTAAGAGAACACAAATTATACGCTAAATTCAGTAAATGAAAATTCTTTAAAGATAAAATACAATATATAGGCCATGTGATATCCAAGGAAGGAATATCAGTGGATCCTGATAAAATAAGAGAAATAATGGAATGGCTTGTTCCTAAGGATGTATCATATGTACAATCGTTCATGAGGATTACATGTTATTACCAAAAATTCATAGAAGGATTCTCGAGGACCGCGAATCCTTTAACGTCCTTACAGAAAAAGAAAAAAAGATTTGTATGAGATTTAAAATGTAAAGAAAGATTTTAAAAGTTAAAAGAATTATTAACCATTGCACCTATCTTAGAAATAACAAATCCAAATAAGGACTTTGTTGTATGCACTGATGCATGCAATGAGGGCCTTTCTTAAAAAAAATTAATTATGTCTTTAGCCATTTAGAAATTACATCATATTTTGGACTTGTTTAGATCAACAAGATTAACTTAAGTGTAGGATTTGCTTGAGCTGATCAAGATTAATTTAAGTGTAGGATTTGTTTGACTGGATCAACAAGATTAATCTATAATAGGGATTCATTTCATAGCTTTCCTATCTTGTTATGCTTAAATGCATTTCGATTAAGATTTAAATAAACTCCGGGTAGCTCAATAATTTCTGAATAATAACTATTTTCTCAACCAATTTCAAAATCTAAGACAATATGTAAATGATTATGGCAATAATTAACTATAACAATCTGGTATAAATAATGAATATAAAATTATATATTTTAGGATTTAATGTTCACAAAATTTTTATTTAATAACGAGTTATCTTCAGAAAATTAAGTGGTTGGTTGACTATGATATTAACCAGCCACTTTACTTGTGGCTTGTGACTATGTGACCATGGTACTTAATATTAACTCTGGATTGGATGGATGAAAGTGAAATGTAAAACTTGAAAAACTATATACAGATCCCAGACTTGATAAATCGAGAGCTATAGTTAATCTAAACAGTCAGAATACATAGATAAAAAAAAATCAAACCGAATGAGAGCATTGAAATGCGGCGAGCATAAGTTCAACTCTTCCAACGCATTCGTAACTTGAATCCACTCCTCCTTTAGTCATGTCCCTAATCACCTGCAATCAGGAGTTCACTACATTTAAGTCAGGAAAAGGCCGTTGCTACCGATGTAGTTAATATTGTAGCCCCAAAAGAACAAATGCAAATTTTACCTCTTGAATGGGCTTGTCGAAATATGATGGATTAAGGAACTCAGTCACCCCAAAAGCGTTTAGCTGTTAAGGAAAAGAGATGGAGCTATCAATTTCAGCCCATATTCCATAGACATGTACAAAAGGGAAATAGTCGATCAATATATTCTCTTATATCTAGAATTAGGATAGAAGGTTATTGTTGTGTATGTCGGCTTGCAACCCACATGTTTCTTCCTTTTCTGGAGTGATGTCGATGCCCAGGATTTTGGAAGCTCTAGCTATTTGAGCCCTTTCTGCAACCTGAACAAGGAGGGATTCACTACCGAACAATTAGAAAGACATAGATTACTAATTAACTAATCTCTATAGCACATCAATGAATCTCCAATATTTATATGTATAGCTGTGATGCTTGAGATATTGATGACAACTTATAGCCAAGCCAATGGTGCCCAATCCAAAGATTGCTACGAAATCACTAGAATGAGATTTCAAGAACAGGTGTGGAAGCAGTGGGATATGAGCAACTGTGTAGAATGATAGGAATTTGGGAAGGAGTGAGATTTCAATAACCCTAGCATGCTTCTGGAAACAGTGGGAACTGTGATATGACCAGCTGGTCAAGAATGATAGTCAGTCTAATCGCTCAGGTGTTTATTTAAACAATCTCTCTGCGTTTTTTCTCGAGAGTTTTGTCAATCTTTTTCAGGAGACGTGTTCCAGTTCCTGTTGGGGATTCACGTGAGCCCGTAAGACTAAGGAAATATGATGATAACCAAAGTGGGACCAATGAACTAAGTGAAACGATGTACATTGAACTACGAACTAAATGACGTGAAATGAATTGCATTGATGGTATTGTAATTATTGTTAATTTGTTCACTGCATTTGATTCAATTTTTGTCCACTGACCTTAATCACAAACATACATTTTTAAGTAACGAGGCTTGAGAAGTTTCGTGTTTTGACTATGGTAAACAATATGCATAGTTTGTAGGACTTATATATTTGTTTTTTGACCAAAAAAAGCATTCTTTGATATTCTATATGTTTTGATATTCTATTGAATCAAAGGTAATTTGTTACATCTTTTAGTCGGCAACACCATTCAAGTATATCTAAAAGTAGATCTAACCACAATCGAGGAAACAACATCAACAAAAATCTAGCAGGGGGAGAATATTCTGAGCGAGCTAGTTCCTCTCATAAAATAATCTGCATATAAGATTAGCCAAAAATGTCCCAAAAGAAGATAATATGAGCCCTGAGGCATTATCCAAGACAGGTTGAATCCTCTCAAATTAGCAGGGGTAAGCTCAATGAACCATATTTTGCAAAAAAATAGCATCCCAAGGGATCTGACTACATCAAAAGACAGTCCTTAATCACATCAGAGCTGACTCTCAAAACAGCTGAAGATTAAGTTCCCCATATATATCACCTTTACAAAATTCCGTAAAGGTAAGATGGCCACGAGCCATAAGCATCCCATCCTTGGATAATGAATCAGCCCTCATATTATATTCCCTATAAATATGGCTGAAATCCACTGAAGTGAATGAAGAAATCATCTTTTTGGTGTTGTTGCACTAAGCTTCTAGGTTCACTATAGCAAGAGTGGTTTCATCCTTTTCCCAATTTTATAATATCAGAGGAGTCACCAAAGATATGTAGATATGGAAATCCAATATATTTGGCAATGGAAAGTAAGTCCCAAAGTGCCAATAGCTCGACGTTTGTATTAGTGTTGAGACCGCAACCTAATTTCATTTGAATGAAATGTTGTTCATTTATCCATATACATACACCCACTCCACCTTTAGAATTTGTTGCAGTTCCATTAAAGAAAGCCATGGGAAAGTGTTTTAATGGAGGATCCCCATTATTCCTGGCTTTAGGCCTTTTAACTTGAGGCACCCAATGAGATAAATCTTCAAATATAATCTTATGACAGAGACAGGGGATATTTGGCTCTTTTTTCTAAAAAATGTGGTTGTTCCTGGTCTTCCAAAGATTCCAGATGAAAAAGATAGGCAAATACGAGAGCTTCCTATCCTTTTCCAACCAGCTGATAAGGTTCCCTGTAAGGGTCGGTTTAGACCAATCCACCCGAATGTCAACCAAACTAACCAAGCAAAGCAATACCTCACGAGCAAAGGAACATTCTACAAACAAATGGTCGATTGATTCGACTTCTTTCTTACAAAGGAAACACCTGTTTGGACCGAGCCAACCCTTATTGCAGAGATTATCCAAGTATTGATTTTTTTAAAGAAATCCAACCATGTGAAGCACTCCAGCTTTTGTGGAATGTTGAAATTCCAGACCTGAGAGATGATACAATCTGAAGGAGGAGGAAAATAATCCGATATTATAAGCTCATCTACTTTTTTTGCTGAAACTTTTCCCGAATCCTTATCATATAGCCAAAGAAGAGAGTCCTCCACATCCCTAATCTTTATTCCACCATGAGAGAGACCTTTGAAAAAATATGTCCACTGATCCACCCATTCTCCTCCCAAGTCCAGATCATAAGCTGATAACCATCCATTATAACCTATAGAGAGTCCATCCAATTTCTATGCCTGGGCCAAGCACGAAATCCCATAGTCAACAAGGTATTCTCTGAGGTCCTCTAGGAGAATGTATGAAGTCACCAAACCTGCAATTGGATCAACGCCAAGGAGGATTTTCAATTCGTCACCCACTTTCCAACCGAGCTTACAAGTAATCCAAGCCAAGATTCTAACAAACCCATTCAAAAAATATGAGGTGCCATTAACAGTGAATTTCCGAGCAAGGATCGAGTCCTCCAAGGGTCTATCCTTTAGATTTTTATGAGCAATGATTTGACTCCAAATACCATTACCCTTTAATACCTTCCACAAACTCTTCAGTCTGAGGGAGATCCCGAACCATTCTAGGTTTTTAATGTCCTAGCCACCATATTCAATAGGAGCAAAAATCAATTTCCAGTTTGCCAAATGAAATCGATGGTGACCATCTGTTTTTCCCCACGGGAATTTAAAAATTAAACGTCTCAAGGCATTCAGTATAGAGCTGGGACATTTTTCCAGAGAAAAACGGTACACACCAATCCCTGTAAGTACAGATTTGATGAGAATTAATCTGCCACCCAGAGAGAGCAATCTAAAAGTCCAGTTTTTTATCTTATTTTCAAACATCATCACCATCCATTGCCAATCTGATACCCGATATCCCAAAGTTTTTAATCAATATCCCAGGTATTTAAACCCCGAGTTGATAGGATCCATGATCTATGGGAGAAGCTGAGAGATTTTCCTTCTAGTCTCTTCATCCACATTATGATACAGAAAAGAGGTTTTTTCCATACTGACAATCATACCAGTAGCTGAACAGAACAAGTCAAGTACTTCTTTGTATGCCCCCCATTCTTGGACAGTTCCAATTCCAAAAAGAATTACATCATCAACAAATAATAAGTAAGTTATTGAAAGGCTAGGAGAGAACTGAAAACCTTTAATAAATCCTTTCTGCTGAGCATCAATAAGGATTCTGCGGAGGCTCTCAATAATTAGAATGAATAAAAGTGGTGATAAGGGACAACCCTGCTGAATTCCCCTTGAGACAAAGAAAAAATCCGACGGTGTCCCATTGACTAAGATAGCAAAACAAGAGTTAGTGATACATCCCATAATCCAGTTCACACCAATCAAAGGGATACCTATCTGTAGGAACAACAGTCTCAGAAAGGTCTAATTGACTCTATCAAAGGCTTTGACTAAATCCAGCTTCAGTACTAGGACATTTGAATTTTTGGCTTTGATAGAGTGTAAAACTTCCTGGGTAATGCCTACTGGTTCAGTGATCTAACGGTCCTTTAAAAAACCAAATTGTTGTGAGGAGATAGCCCTGTTCAGTATAGGTTTTAGGTGAGTCGCAACAATTTTAGAGATGACCTTATAGATAAGGTTACATAAGGATATAGGTCGAAAGTCTGCAAAGGTGGAGGACTTTTCACACTTAGGTATCAGAGTCAAAAAAGTGTAGTTAACAGAACCCGGGACAAATCCCTCTACTCTTGCTTGCTCTATTGCAGAGGTAAGCTCCTCACCAATCAGGTCACAAAAAGCCAGGAAAAACTCGACCGGCCAACCATCAGGCGCAGGACTTTTATCTATATACGGGATTAGATTAATTTACACTTCGGGACATGGTTTTAAAATGGTATTCATTAATGATGTAGGACCCATGTAGATATATATATGAGATTAGATTAATTTAAACTTTGGCACATGGTTTTAAAATGGTATTCATTAATGCAGTGGCTTTATTGGTATTCGGTATTCTAGTCTAATGAGGACTATGTTTAGTCTAACGAGGACTATGTTTATTGGTTATATTTTAGTGGAGGGGAAGAATGATTGTTATTTTTTTTACTTAGTTTTATTTTTTTTAGTCAAAAAAACAAAACCATTTTTTTTCATTTGGAAAAAATAAAACTAAAACATTTGTTTTCAATGTTATTATAGTTTTCACTCAAATTTTAAATTTGATCTTTAATGCATTTATGATAGTTTATATGCTAGAGGTGTAATCCACCCATAACTAAAAACATTTTATGTTGTGAAAAGACATTACTTTAAAAGTTATTATAAAGTTTTATGTTGTTGACCAAGGATGGTCAAAGATGATTGTAATTGAATATTTTATTGTTTAATAATTAAAAGAAACAACATCTATCCAAAGAGGAATCTTGAAGAGTGTTCACTGACCCACTAGGAGGAATGATCTGGTGTAGAAGGTAAAAATGACAAATGACAGCAACAACATTCACTTTTTAGCTAATGCATGAGGCAACTTCCTTGAAACTGTGGTCATGTTCCCAAGAAAGGAGGAACTGAGCAGGATACTCATTAAATTGCAAAACTGACTCAAAGACCTGGGAAAGCACATATACCCATCGAATGAGCAGGAGGCTCACTACATTCTAGAGATTCGAACCTTGTGGTTTGTTGGAAACTAAAAAGTTTAGGCACACAAGAGGAAATTTCGATGAGGGGGAAGCTAAAGTAAATTGCTGGAGTTTTTGACTGCAAGTGTGGCTGCTAAGTTACTGAGAGGACAGAATGGGATTCTACACGGTATCTTTGACCTGGTGGTTCAGTGAACATGATCGGGGGTCCTAAAGCAAGTAATATTGGTTGCTTTCAGGAGACGGTTGGGAGGAATGATCTTCCTTGGATGTTTGTCCACTTTGAAAGTTAACAGATTCTATATTATTACCGGTTTATTATCTTTAATTCATTTTCTGTTTATTTCTGAAGGATTTATGAATGATGAAAGTTTTCCAGAATTATTTATTGTTTTTCAGAATAAAGTAGAAAGTTTATTTCCTGTAAATTACAAGTTATGTACAGGATAATGGATTTTTTACTGCCTAAAAAGTTTTTCATAGTAGGAATCGTAAATTATATTTTATTATTACTTACAAATAGAATTATTTTATTACATATACATCTTCACATAACATCAAGTATTAAACATAAATAATAAATGGATAGCATTCCTTTATTTTCTTTTAAACCTGTCAAAAACACCATATCTATTTTAAGGCGCAATGGAATCTAGCCGAGGTTTCAAGACCCATAGAAATAAAAAATATATGAACATTATTTTACCCAGTATCAATTTCATACAACCGAAAGGCATAATGTTTTTCAAAATTTACTCAAGTATCAATCTCACACAGTCGAAAGGTTTATTATTTTAATAATCATTCAGTATCAATTTTTGTTCAGTCGAAAGGCTTATTGTTACAAAACAAAAAATATTTAGGGTTAAAAACTTATAGTTAACGAAATAATAAGGCTTAATGCTTTTCAAAATTTACTCAAGTATCAGTCTCACATAGCCGAAAGGCTTACTATTTTAATAATCATTCAATATCAATTTTTGTTCAGCCAAAAGGCTTATTGGTTACAAAAGAAAAACGATTTAGGGTTAAAAACTTATAGTTAACAAAATAATAGCTTCGATCTAAACCACATTATCAAACAAACTTCCCTATCTAATATTTTTTTACATGGGTCGAGGTTTCGAGGCCTGTAAGGTTGATTTTTCCATGTAATATAATAACTAAAACCTACAACGAAATCACCTAGTTATAGAAACAAAATTTGGGTAGCATTTTAGTAATGATGGAACCAACATAATATCAACGAAGATAAGTTATAACCTTTTAAAAACCAGTTTGGGTCGTAACCAAGTTAAAAAAACAGAATGGCATTCATTTTAAGAAAGCCATGAAATGCAGTAGTCGTAACCAAGCCACACAACTTCTTTCACATAATATTAATAAACAAAATAAACATAGTAGTATTATTAAACAATAATACCAATTATACAGAGAGGTTCCAGAAGCTTATTTTAAAGATTAAAAAAAATAGAAGCAAAATCGTAGTGACTATTTTCCCATAAACCTTGCTAAAATCTTACCGTAATAGTTTCAATTATTTTTACAAAAACAACCGTAAAGACAACTTCCCATGAAAACTCCATGGTCTCTAACCAAACAGGGGGTATTTTGAAATATAAACCCTAGCATAGCTGAAAGCATCTAAAACAACTTTTCATCTCTTCCATTAATGTCATAGAGGCAAAAACACGAGAGTGTTTACCATAAAACGGAAGGGCTTGTATAAACCCTTGTAACATCCAAACGAAGTCAGAACAAAAAGAGAAATGTTGTTCCAACTTTCTTTTCACACCATCAAGGACTGTAGGTTTCAAGGATTTTAGGTCTTACCAGAACCCCTTCGACGTCGATGCCCTTGACCCGAGCTCTTTTTCTTTAGGCCAAACTTCATCAACAAAGCAACCATCAAAACTTCCAGCCAAGGAGACATTGGAAAGAGGTTAAAACTTTGGCTTTTGTCTTTATTCAATAAAATTGCATCAAACTTAATACAAACAGAAATGAAGTAACTACTTACCCGTAGACTTGAAATCTCAGCGAAGAAAATGGTGGTAACATCTCTGTGAAGGGACCGATGGCGATGTCTCTGCGAAGGAGCTTGTAGCAATTCAAGACTGTGGATATTTAATGTTTCAGTAACCATTGCATAGGCCAGAAGCAAAAAAGGTGGCACGGTAATAGTGTTGTCTTAGTGTTATATGAGAGGATGTGTGTTCGAATGCATCCTTTGCTGGAAGGGCTGAGAGCCTTCGGCTCTCTCCACTAGTCCCACAACATAGAAAAACAACAAAAAGTTCAAACCTTGGTTTTTCGTTAGGGTTTTCACCCTTTTACCTTTTACTCCTTACAACTGAATATCACCATGAGTCCATTCATGTGGGCACATTAAATTATGACCTACCTCCACTTGGGTTAAATTTTTGTTACCCACACTCTATAGTCGAGAGAGTGTACATGATGTTTCCCTTTAGTATTTTATTTTGTAACCTTAGTGCTTGTCACCCTTAGCTTGATAGGTTGTTAGGGTTGGCAAGGGGGGATAACCTTTCATGAGATAAACCTGCATTAATACAAGGATTAAAGATGCATTAGCTTATAGAAGCTAAGTAAGACCTTTAACCTTGTAACCCTCGCATTGAAATAGGGTTTGTAGGTAGAAGGATTAAAACAATAAAACATGGTGAATCCATCCTTATAGTAAAACAAGATAAGAACAAAAAAAGTAAATATGACAAGGCAGGCATGACACTTTAACTTTTGAAACAAGTAAACTTGTATACCAGTATAGTTTTATATCTTTCATAAACAGAGTTATCATATTTGAGTTTGCTAAGTATCAGTGTTACTGCTATTCATTATTGGATAATTCTTAGGTTGATAATGGAATGTAGGGTTTATATTATTTCTTAGAAGATATGTGAAACCAGATTAGGTCTTATATTGATCTAAACCCTCCATAACATTTTTTTTTACTTATAGAATTTGGAGTTGTTACATGTGGTATCAGAGCCAGGTTTCAAACACTAGGCCTGAAGTTTGGCTCAACTCGCATGCTCAATACAAAAATAGGAAAACAAAATACTAACTTATGTTTAAAAATATTGTTTTCGTACAGAAATATAAATCTTTATTTTGAAAGAAATGGAAGGAGTAGAGGAATCTTTCGAGGATGGATCACATCATAATGAACAAAATAAAACAGATAATATATACATGGAACTAAATAATCAACCATCTGAATTAATTTGAACCGTAAAATACTTAAAGGCTGAATTGCATAATAATAAGCAAGATAATGAAAGAATCCTAAGAGCACAAGAAGAATTAAATCAAATATTGTTGGATAAATTACATAATGAAGGAAATGATAAAAAAAAAGAACTTGAATCTAAATCTGGAACTATATCTTACAAGCACAAAGGTGAAAAGTTAAAATTATATGATAATAAAAGTAATTCCTCTCGATGAATTAATGTTAGGTCATATAGAGAGAAACAAAAATATTCGAGTGAAAGTAGTGATAGCAACATCAGCCCTAAAAAGATAAAATATAAACCTTATGAATAAATTTCAAGAGAGTTTAAGACTATAAAACCACCAATGTTTATTGGTGAGGTGGAAAAATGAGAAGTCGAGGCATGGCTATCAAGAATGAAAAAGTATTTTCAAATCTATAATTACTCAGACAAGCAGAAATCTAGAATGATTATTTATAACTTAACTGGAAAAGATTATATATGGTGGAAGGATATAAAAATAGTGAAAAATTTTAGACAAAAGTATGTAACTTGGAGGACTTTTAAGAAATACTTAAAAAAAAAAATTCTAAACAATATTACGAAGAAAGGGATAAGGAATTTTATGATATTAAGCTAGGTTCAATGTCTATGAAGGAACTAAGTAGTATATTTTTAAGTTTATTACTATACGCACCTTATATCATCGATGAAAATCCTAAGAGACAAAGGTTTATGAGTTGTTTACCTTTTAGCTTCAAGGACAATTCAATACAACAATCCAAAAACCCCTGAGGAAGCAATGAGGAAGGATAATTTTTGTTATGAAAAAACATAAATGAAAGAGAAGGTATACCTCAATGGAAGAGTAAAAGAACAAATAATTTTGAACAAAGAAGGAAAAAATTTAATTCCAACATAGATTTCGGAAATAATTTCTGAAACTATCCTAAGAATATTTATCAAGGTACAGACTTTAAAAGTAATACACAACATAATTTTATAGCAGCAAAGAACCGAGACATACCTAACAATATTGTTAAAAATAATGAACAAAGAGAACCTGTAAATGATGGGCGTGTCAGGGACCTCATTATGCGAAGGACTGTCCAAACAGGAAGAAAAATTTCAGCAATGTGAAAACAATCCAAGAAGAAGCAACTATTGGTGACGTAGAAAACGAGTTGCCTAGGATTAATGCAGCTTTGAAGAATCGACAGGTTGATCCCCAAACATCTATGGTTGAAATAGAAGGTATGATAAAGAACAAACTCATTTCTATTTTGATAGACTCAGGTGCTAGTTTAAGCTACGTGTCACCTAGTGTAGAAGAAAGTTGTAATTTGCATTTGAATAAGTTTGAAAAATCTTGGTTGGTTCAGTTAGCTGCAGGAACGAAGAGAAAGATAGTTAGCTATGTTGAAGATTGTGAAATGTCTATGAGTCAATTCAAAACTCAAGTGAAATTAAATGTATTGCCTCTAGGATCATATGATGTTTTAATAGGCATGGACTAGTTGGAAAAATGCAGAGTAGTTTTAAATTTCTTTGAGAAAACATTTGCATGCCTAGATGAAAAAGGAGAATTGGTTATAGTGAAATAAATACCTAGAAAAGTTTATGTTAGCCAGATTTCATGTTTACAAATGAAAAAAATTGTACGTAAAGGTTCCAAAGTTTTTGTTGTACATGTAAGGAATGATGAACACATGAATAAAGAAAATAAATTAAAATTTGATGATATACCCATTTTAAAATAATTTTCAGATGTATTCCCGAAAGAGATTCCAGGATTACCTCTGAAAAGAGAATTGGATTTTTAGTATTGAATTAGTACCTGGATTTGTACCCAATTCAAAAGCTCCTTACCAGATGTATATCCTAGAGCTTAATGAATTAAAACTACAACTACAGGAGTTAATAGATAAAAATTATATAAGACCAACTGTATCTCCTTGGGGAGAACCTGTCTTATTTGTTAAAAAGAAAGGCAATACCTTACGCTTATGTATAGATTATCGTCAGTTAAACAAGATGACAATAAAAAACAGATATCTATTTCCCCGCATAGATGATCCATTCAATCAAATATGTGGAGCAACGTTATTATCAAAAATAGACTTGAGATCTGGATATCATCAAGTTAGAATTAAAGATGAAGATATAATTAAAACTACGTTTAGAACCCATTATGGGCATTATGAGTTTATAGTTATTCCATTTTGGCTAACGAACGCTCCAACATCTTTTATGTTTTTAATGAACAGTGTCTTAAGTAAGTATTTGGATAAATTCGTAGTTGTCTTTATTGATGACATTATAATTTATTAAAAAAGAAAAGAAGAACATGATGAACATCTACATATAATATTACAAGTTTTAAGAGAACACAAATTGTACGCTAAATTCACTAAATGATAATTATTTAAAGATAAAATACAATATCTAGGCCATGTGATATCCAAGGAAGGAATATTAGTGGATCCTGATAAAATAAGAGCAATAATGGAATGACATGTTCCTAAGGATGTATCGGATGTATGATCGTTTATTGGGATTACAGGTTATTATCAAAAATTCATAGAAGGATTCTTGAGGATCGCGAATCCCATCAGGTCCTTACTGAAAAAAGGGAAAAAGATTTGTATGGGATTTAAAATGTGAAGAAAGATTTAAAAAGTTAAAAGAATTATTAACCACTGCACCCATCTTAAAAATAGGAGACCCAAATAAGGACTTTGTTGTATACATGAATGCATGCAATGAGGGCCTAGGTAGAGTTTTAACACAAGAAGGTCATGTAATAACACATAAATCAAGAAAGTTAAAAATACATGAAAAGAATTATGCTACCTACGATTTAGAGTTGGCTACCATAATACATGCCTTGAAAATGTGGCGCCATCATCTAATCAGTAGAAGAATTTTATTAATGTCCGATAGCATAAGTTTGAAGTATTTGTTTGATAAAAAAAATATGAACGCAAGGAAAGCAAGATGGTTAGTTTTCCTCAGTAAATATTATTTTATTAATTTTTTGTAGGATGCCCATTTTGAGTTGAAATTTCCTCTAATTCGGATAGACAAATAGAAAGAGTAAATCAAGTTTTAGAAGATATATTAAAGATGCATGTTAGGGATCATCCAAAGAAATGGGAATAATATATGCATTTATTCGAGTTTTCTTATAACAATCATTATCAAGCTTCAGCTAAACTTAGTCCTTTTGTAATATTGTATTATAGGAAGTGTAATACTGCCATTTCATGGAGTATTCTGATTGACCGATTAATGTTAGGACCTGACTTGTTAAAAGAAATGGAACTAACAGTGAAATAGGTACAAAGCAATCTGAAAATTTCATAGGACAAACAAAAATGTCATGCAGACCTTAAAAGAACTCAGAAAGCATTCCAAGTACGTGAGTATGTTTTTGTCAAGGTAAAACCCAGAAAAAACTCCTTTAAGTTGGGGAGTTGTGCTAAATTAGCACCCAAGTATTGTTTACCATTTGAAACATTGTCAAGAGTTGGACTAGTGGCTTACCAGTTAGCTTTGCCACCTAATCTCAAAATACATAATGTATTTCATATATCTATATTGAAAATTTATGTACATGATGCTACTCATTTAATTGATTAGAATGTTATCCAGGTAGAACCAGAAGGAGATTTTCAGGTGGAACCGGATTGTATCATTAACAAGAGAGAAATTTTACTTTGGAATCGCACCATTGGACAAGTAAACATGCAATGGAAGCACATTATTCTGGATGAAGCAACCTGGGAATTGAGAGTCATATGTGCGAAGCATATCCAATTTTGTTCTAGGAAGTCTTGGATGATATTTAAGCAGCATTGAGGACGATGTTGAACTTAAGAGGGGGTGTTTGTAACCCACCTATAACTAAAAACATTTTATGTTGTGAAAAGACATTACTTTAAAAGTAATTGTGAAGTTTTATGTTGCTGACCAAAGATGATCAAAGATGACTGTAATTGTATATTTATTATTTAATAATTAAAAGATGAGACACCTATCCAAAGAGGACTATTGAAGAGTGTTCATTGACCCACTAGGAGGAGTGATCTGGTGTAGAAGGAAAAAATGACAAATGGCAACAACAACATTCACTTTCTAGCTGATGCATGAAGCAACTTCTCTCAAATTGTGGTCATGTTCCCAAGAAAGGAGGAACTGAGCAGGTGGCTCATTAAATTGCAAAATTGACCCAAATACCTAGGCAAGCACATATATACCCATCGAATGAGAAGGAGGCTCACTACATTATAGAAATTAGAAACTTGTGGTTGCTAGAAACTGAAAAGTTAGGCACACAAGAGGAAATTTCAATGAGGGAAAAGCTAAAGTGAATTGCTGGAGTTTTTTTACTACAAGTGTAACTGTTGAGTTACAAATAGGACAGAACATACTTCTACACAATATCTTCATTATAGTGGTTCATTGAACATGCTCGGGGGTCCTAAAGCAAGTAATCTTGGTTGCTTTCAGGAGACGATTGGGAGGAACAGTCTTCTTTGGATGTTTGTCCACTTCGAAAGTTAACAAGTTCTATATTGTCATTGGTTTATTATCTTTAATTCATTTTCTGTTTATTTTTGAAGGATTTATGAATGATGAAAGTTTTCCAAAATTATTTATTGTTTTTCAAAATAAAGTAGAAAAAATTATTTAGTGTAAATTACAATTTAATTACAAAAGAATGGATTTTACTACTTCAACAATTTTTCATAGTAAGAATCATAAACTATATTTTATTATAACTTAGAAACATAATTATTTTATTACATACTAATTAGAGGAATTTTGGGGTCTAAAATGGGCCTCCTAAGGAAAATAATAAAATAATATTGATTAATTTTGGAGGAAGAAAGAAAAAAACTACTTTTTGTGTTCATATTTTTGACATATCTCCCTGTGTTTTTACTCAAATTTCGATCAGGAGAGCTCCTTGGATGTCATCATCACGTTTTTTCAGGTATTTCTTGTTTTTGGGGTAGCAGGGTCCGTCAAAAGTATGCAGTGTGGGTACTCGTTGGATGCGGAATCAAATTCCGCATCCAACGAGCTCTCCTGATCGAAATTTGAGTAAAAACACAATGAGATATGTCGAAAATACGAACAAAAAAAATAGTTTTTTTTAATGACAAATATTTCAATTCAACCATTATGGTCGACTTATTTTATTGAAATTCTATTGGTTCTTGAATTCCAACTCACAAAAACTTATTTTGGCACGTTTTCTTATAAGGCCCATTTTAGACCCCAAATTTCCTCTAATTAGTACATCTTCACCTAACATCAAGTATTAAACATAAATAATAAATGGATAGCATTCCTTTATTTTGTTTCAAACCTGTCGAAAACAACATATATATTTTAAGACGCAATGGCTTCCAGCCGAAGGTTCAAGACCCTTAGAAATAATATATATATATGTGTGTGTGTGTGAGTATTATTTTACCTAATATCGATTTCATACAGCCGAAAGGCTTAATGTTTTTCAAAATTTACTCAAGCATCATTCTCACACAGCCGAAAGGCTTATTGGCTACAAAAGAAAAATGATTTAGGGTTAGAAACTTCAAGTTAACGAAATAATAGTTTCGATCTAAACCACATTACCAAAAAAACTTCCCTATCTATGATTTTTTTACATAGGTCAAGGATTTTTTTTTAATAGCAATTATATAGAGAAGTTCTAGAAGTCTATTCAAAAGATTAAAAAAAATAGAAGCGAAATCACAGTGACCGTTCTCCCATAAACCTCGCTAAAATCTTACAATAATAGTCTCAATTCTTTTTACAAAAATGACCGTAAAAACAACTTCCCACGTAGGCTCCATGGCCTGTAACAAAATAGGGGGATTTTAAAACATAAACCCTGGCATAGCTGAAAGGATATAAAACAACTTTTCATCTCTGCCATTAACGCCATAGAGGCAAAAACACGAGAGTGTTTACCATAAAATGGAAGGGCTCGTATAAACCCTTGTAACATCCAAACGAATCGAGACCAAAAAGAGAAACAATGTTCCAAATTTATTTTCACACTGTCAATGACTATAGTGTTCAAGGATTTTAGGTATTACCAGAATCCCTTCAACGTCGGTGCCCTCGATCCGAGCTCTTTTCCTTTAGGACAAACTTCATCAACAAAGCAACCATCGAAACTTCCTACCAAGTATACATTGGAAAGAGGTTAAAACTTTGGCTTTTGTCTTTATTAAATAAAATTGCATCAAACTAAATACACACATAAATGAAGTAACTAATTACCTGCAGACTTGAAATCTCAGCGAATGAAACGGTGGTAAGATCTTTGCGAAGGAACCTGTGGCGACATCTCTGCAAAGGATCCTATAGCAGGTCAAGATCGTGGCTATTTAATTTTTTAGTAACCACTGCATAGGCCAGAAGAAACAAAGGTGGCACAGTAGTAGTGTCGTCTCAGTGTTATATGAGAGTATGCATGGTCAAATGCATCCTTTGTTGGAAGGGTCAAGAGCATTCGACTCTCCCCACCAGTCCCATAAAGTAGAAAATCAACGTAGGAGTTTAAACCTTGGTTTTTCGTTAGGGTTTTAAACCTTTTACCTTTTACTCCTTACAACTGGATGGCACCATGAGTCCATTCATGTGGGCACATTAAATTCTCACCTACCTCCACTTGGCTTAAATTTTGGTTACCCACACTCTATAGTCAAGAGAGTGTACATGATATTTCCCTTTAGTCTTTTATTTTGTCATCTTGGTGCTTGTCACCCTTAGCTCGATAGGTTGTTAGGGTTGGCAAGGGGGGGTTAACCTTTCATGAGAGAAACCTGCATTAATACAACGATTAAAGATGCATTAGCTTATAGAAGCTAAGTAAGACCTTTAGCCTTGTAACCCTCACATCGAAATAGGGTTTGTAGGGAGAAGACATAAAACAATAAAACATGGTGAATCCATCCTTATAGTAAAACAGATAAGCACACAAAATGTAAATACGACAAGGCATGCGTGGCACATTAACTTTTGAAACAAGTAAACATGTATACCGATATAGTGTTATATGTTTCATAATTGGAGCTATCATATTTGAGTTTGTTAAGTATCAGTGTTACTATTTTTCGTTATAGGATAAGTCTTAGGTTGATAATGGAATGTAGGGTTTATATTATTTCTTAGAAGCTATGTGAAACCAGATTAGGTCTTATATTGATCTAAACCCTTCATAACATTTTTTTTTACTTATAGAATTTTGGAGTTGTTACAAGAGGTTATAGTTATTTGAGTAGTCTTTTAAAGTTCTTAATAAAAAAAATTAATTTAAGAATTCATTGGTGTCAAATTTTTAATTTAATAATAGTTTTTTTTTTTAAATAACTTTACTATAAATGATTATTATTAATGACTGATTTATTATTGATTCTATAATACATTCTACAATTATATAATTTTTAAATATTTTTTGTTTTGATTCACAATTTTGTACATGTACATATAAAAGTATGTTGATTAATTTAACTAAAAATCAATTGATTAATATTGCAAAATAGTGTTATAATAACGTCACTTTTCTTTTATATAAAATTATGTTGATTAATTTGACTAAAACTTGATTAATATTACAAAATAGTGTTATAATAACAACACTTTTCTTAAAGATATATTTTCAACTCTTTATAATATGTAGTCAAAATTCTTTTTATTTTGGCTACAATTACAACATTCACTAGATTAAGATCTTCAACGATTCCAAATTAGTTGATTTGATCAAACTAAATCGCTCTTCTTTAAACAATTTTTTGGACCTTTTTTAAAGATATTCTCGTATACATGAAATTATTTCAGAATGTCTCTTTCCCATGTTTACAAGGAAAAGAATATTATTGTTGTAACATACCTAAAAACTAGAAATATATATATATATATTATTTATTTTAGCAAAAACGTTATGTTAATTTTTATTGTAAAGTTTATGACCAAGTGGGTTAAGGATGACTGTAATTAAAGAATTATTTATTTTTATAATTAATAAAATGAGATACCTATTCAGGGGAGACTGTTAAATGAGTGTTCACTTCCCACTAGGAGGAAGGAGCGACTGTAGAAGGTTGGTTGACAAGTGGCAGCACTAGCATTCACTTTCTAGTTGTTATATGAGCATAACCCCTAAAAAAATGGTCATGTTTCTTGAGAGGGAGAACTAAACTGGGTGGCTCATTAAATTCCAAAACTGACCCTAAGACATGGGCAATCTTATATAAACCATCAAATTGAGCATGAGGCTCACTACTCATTTTGATTGCTGAGAGAATGAACTTTGTGACTACTACAAACTAAAAAGTCAGGCACACAAAGAATTTGATGAGGGGATAGCTAAAGTGTTTTGATGAGTTAAGTATGCTACTGAGTGCTAAGTTATAGAGGTCTACTATGTAGTAGATATATCCATCCTAGTGGTGTAGTGAGCAAGCTCAGGGGTCCTAAGCAAGTGATTTGGCTGCTTCAAGAAAATGTTGGGTGGCATAGTCTCCCTTGAGTGTTAGCCCTGTTTTTCTGCAATACTTCCAGGTTCCAACTCTATATCTATAAATTGTTATTTATTTCTTTTAAAATAAGCTGAGATTATTTTCAGATGTAGTCATAGTTAAATGATAGTTATTCAACATATTTTTGATGATGTAGTTCCATAGGAACTTATTAGAAAAGAAATGAATTTGAAAAATTATCTCCTGTATTTTTTCTCTCACCGAAGTGACGTACTCTTGTACAAGAATATATAGATTTATGTATGAATAGTAGTATCAGAATGATTGAATGAGTATGTATTTTCTTTATTTCAAATAACATAAGTATTATGTAAATTGTTTATAAATTGTTGTAAATCAAAAGATCTGGTATATAGTTTTGATTCAGGCATAGCTCTGAATTCATCAGGTAAACATTCACAGTTTTATAAACCAAAATTATATTACAAGTTTAAGAATCTAGAATAATTTATAGAGTCCTTTCAATATATATAAATTAGATATTTACTTCTCACACATCCTTTAATCCTCTCATAGCTTAGCAATTTAAATGAACAGATCCAAGTTCATCTCAACTATCATATTTATACTCATCCTTTAAAGACAAGATAATTTCGACTATCAAACTAAAATAACCAGAGTTCACATAAAAACATTTAATGCTAAGTTAAACTATTAAAGCAATCTTTATCTCTCAATACCTTAACTTATAATTGTATAAGAATTTAAAATGCATAGATCCAAACTCATTAATATTATTCTAATAAAATAATCTCTCTAAGATCCAATAGTATTATCCTTAAGCAAACTCTAATGATAGTTTAGAATAACCGGATTTAATAATAAATCATACTAACATTAAACTAGGAATTTAGAAGGGTTTCCAAATCCAGATTTCTTAATTGCTAAAACATTTAATGTAACACCAAGTTGAGGTTATCAACAAATCTTAGCACTAGTTACAGGATTCCAATTTAGTTTGGTGTTGTTCCTGAAGCATTTCTTCTTTAGAACAAAGGTTCAGGCAGCCTTAGAGATTAACACTATTTTCTGGTTTAAAAATAGTATGATAACTAAACAGAGCAAAACTTCTTTTTTTTACAGACTCTACGGTTTCTCTGTAAATAATATTCCATATTATAAACAAAGTGTGACACTTAATATATATATACAGAAAATAGGCGAGCTTTGCTCTACATAAAGAAAACCTTTAAAGTTTACGACAAAGGCTTTTTAGCCCAAAACAATTATAGTCGACAGTAAGCTTTATGGCCCAACAACGAATATATGGATCATTATATAAACCAAAACATTATATTATCCATACATAGTGAAGTGTCGTGACTTTAATTGATAACCCCAAAATTACAGCCAAGTAAGGGATTTCAAAATTTAAAAACTCGAGATTAGGTTAAAGTATTAAAAACAAAACGTGAGCAATCATAAAACCTCACGGGTCCATACCCTACTAACAGAATTGTTAAAAGTATTCCATAAAAAAAAACAAGGTAGAAACTAAGTTTTCTTTTATCTAGAACAAAGTGGTTTTTTCATACATCGAGCGGTTTCAAGAACGAAACCTCAACACTACCATCATATAACGGGACTATGCTCTAAAAGTGGCTTTTGAATCCCAAAATCAACAATCATTTTCAAAACCACAAACCAAGCTACTTTGTAGAGGCTCACGGCCTTAAAAGACTACTTAGAAAGAAAATCTCGTGGGTAAATACAATATCTTAAACAAATTGATAACCCAATAAGTACACAGAGTGGCTTAGTCGACTAAGACTCCACGGAAACAGCGATAAACACCTTGTATTAAAAACTGTCTAAAATACCAAAATAAAACTCATTACTTCCATGTCGACCACAAAGTGGAGAAGACCACAATGATGGGTATTACTTCTTGAGAACCAAATTGACTATACAGAGCCGCGCAGGTATGGATATGGGTCTTACCATTTTGGAGGAAACTTCGCAATCGAAGTCTAACTATGGCCCTTCGCAGAGTTGTCATGCACATTCAAAACCAAAAAGAAATTTAAAACATATAAAAAGAAACTAACTGTTGTGAAGGAGAAAAAGAGGTGGAGTTACAATTACCTCTCGGTAAATTTTGTTTCTAGACACAGTCAACTCTAAAACTACCAACTTCTGTAACAATAAGAAGAGTATCGGAAGTGATAGTGACAAGATTGGTAACTCTTCCCAGTGAGGATATAGACAGAAGAGGAGTGAAAGGAAAGCTGCCGAAGGTCCCCGGAGTATAACGAGAGAGTCTCTCACATCTTCCAAAAATATAAACAAAATGACTATGCAGTTTCCAAGACTTGTTAGAACCCTTAGGGTTTCAAAGCTCATGCTCACTGACAGCTGAAGGAAACCTTGAAAATGAAGGGTTGTAATAATTTAATCAAATCTTTAAATTGTCCTTGCATGTTATTAAGTGGATATTGAATTTTAAAGATGACAGTTAGCCTGTCACATCCACTAAAAGCCCTTGACCTTTTCATGGTTGTCATTTTGGAGGATAGTATCATGTCTTAGTTTTACTTTTCAAACATTTTGTTGTACCTGTAGTTTTTAAGCTCTACTTTTAGTATTTTCTTTAGGATTAAAACATTTGTTTATGATACCATGTATTACTGTTTGAACTTTGACAAATAAAAAGGGATTAAGGTTAGAACCTTGTCAAATCTTAGTGTAGGTATCATGTTGCAACGTGTGGCATCTTAGCTTAGAGCTTGATGTTTAAACTGTGTTGGTGAGTCACTTCACTACCTGCACTTAATAGACGAGAAATTTCATGCATTAGTCACAAATGACTAACTAAGACCATAACCTATCCCTTGTGCAGCTCAAGCCTAGTAACAAACAAATGACCACGACAAGCTGTTTTGAGACAATAATTTAATGTTAGATAGTTTTGTTATAACAAAAAAATAGTATCACATCGACAGATCACCTAATAAGAAAGAAAATATTAACTTAAACTCCTGACGATAGTAATAAACATAGCTCTAAATATTTTCTAGTAATTTCTGATATTACAAGCAGTAAACTTTTTTTTATTTTCATTTTATGAAATTTAGGGTTGTTACATGTGGTATCAGAGTGAGGTTCGAACACTATGCCTAATTGGCTCACTCGCTTATGAAGATGCAATTGATAAATGCAGCGCTGGAAAACCAACAGGCGGATCACCAAATTTATATGGTAGAAGTGCAAGGTATGATCCAATTTTTTTTTTCAATCTTAATTGATCCAGGAGCTATTCTAAGTTATATATCTCCTAGCATAGTGGAAAAGTGTAAATTACCTTTAAATTTTTTTGATAAATCATGGCTGGTCTAGCTAGCCACATGAACTAAAAGAAAGGTAGTAAACTATGTTTAAAGTTGTAATTTGATGATGAATCAATTTGAAACTTAGATCAAACTAAATGTGTTACCTTTAGGATCTTACGATGTTCTCATAGGAATGGATTGTATTGAAAAACACCAAGTGATTTTAAACTGTTTAAAAAAATTACTTGTTTGAATAAGGAAGGAGAAGAATTATTGTCACAGGAATTCCTAGGAAGATATCTGGTAGACAAATTTCAGCCTTACAGATGAAAAGGGCTGCGAGGAAGGGTTGTAAATTCTTTGCTATGCACATTATAAATAATGAACAAATTAATAAAAACAATAAACCAGGATTTGAGGACATCGCGGTCCTGCAGGATTTTGGGGATGTATTCCCAGAAGAAATTCCAGGATTACCTCCTAAATGAGATCTGGACTTTACAATTGAATTAGTACCCTGAGTGGTACCTAATTCGAAATCTCCCTATCGAATGAACATCTTGGATCTAAATGAACTAAAATTACAATTACAAGGGTTAATAGAAAAACATTATGTAAGACCAAGTGTATCCCCTTGAGGAGCACCGGTCCTTTTTGTTAAAAAGAAAGACGGTACTCTATGTCTATGCATTGACTATCGTCAACTTAATAAAATCATGATTAAGAAAAGATATCCTATGCCCCACATTGACGATCTGTTCAATCAGATACGCGGAGCGATGATGTTCTCTAAAACTGACTTAAGGTCTGGTTATCACCAAGTTATAATTAAGAATGAAGACATCTTTAAAACTGATTTCCAGATAAGATACAGACATTATGAACTCGTGGTTATGCCCTTTGGACTAACCAATGCACCGACAAATTTTATGTGCTTAATGAATAGTGTTCTAAGTAAGTATTTAGACAAATTTGTAGTCATCTTTATAGACGACATATTAATTTATTCTAAGACAAAAGAAGAACACGATGAACACCTAAAAATAATTCTACAAGTGTTAATAGAACATTAGCTATATGCTAAGTTCAGCAAATGTGATTTGTATAAAGATAAAATACAATATTTAGGGCACATCGTATCCGAAGAAGGGATATCGGTGGACTTGGATAAAATAAAATCTATAATTGACTAGCTTGTCCCTAAAAACGCAGCTGATGTACAATCCTTTATGGGAATAACATGTTATTATAGAAAATTTATTGAAGGATTTTCAAGGATTGCAAATCCTATAACTTCATTATGGAAAAATGGTAAGAAATTTGTTTGGGATCATAAATGCGAAGATAGTTTTAATAAATTAAATGAATTATTAACTACTGCACCCATTCTAAAAATAGCATATCCAGATAAAGACTTCTTCATATGCACTGATGCATGTAACAAAGGCTTGGGCGAGGTACTGACTCGGGAAGGTCATGCAATTGCATACGAATCAAGAAAATTAAAGACTCATGAAAAGAATTATGCAACTTATGATTTAGATTTGGCTACAATAATCCTCGCTTTAAAAATGTGGCATCATCACTTAATAGGTAAAATATTTATGCTAATCTCTGATAACATAAGCCTAAAATATTTCTTTGATCAACAAAATCTAAAAGCAAGGCAAGCTAGATGGCTAGCTTTCCTTAGCGAATATGATTTCAAAATCAAACATATTAAAGGGAAAGAAAATAAAGTGGTTGCTGCTTTGAGCAGGAATGCGGTGACAAATTTTATAGCTGCCATTAGCAATTACAAAACTGATTTGGAAGATAAATTGAAAGAAGGAATAAAACAGGATCCAGAATACCATATTTTAAAACAAAAGATAACTCATAAAATATCTGAAAATGTAATTACCGATTACAGTCTTAATGAACAAGGTTTAATACTGTTTAAAAAAAGACTGTATGTATCAAATATATTAGAAGTTAAGCTGTTGATTTTGAATTAAATTCATAAAAGTCCTTACTCTAGACATCTAGGGTATTAGAAAATGATAACTATGTTAAGAAAAGAGTACTTTTGGCCTAACATGAAGAATGAGATTGCTGAATTTTTAGCTAGGTGTATTGAGTGTTAGCAAGTTAAGGTTGAACATCAACACCCAGCAGGCCTGCTACAGCCATTACCAATTCCAAATTGGAAGTGGGAATTCATTAGTATTGACTTTGTAACTGGTTTACCTAAACACCAAAAACAAAATGATTCCATAATGGTGGTTGTACATAAGTTAAGTAAAGCAACACACTTTATTCCTATTAAAATAACTCATACAAGAGCTAATATTACTGATATTTTTATGAAAGAAATCTTTCGTCTGCATGTAATTCCAAAGGTAATTACTTATGGTCGAGATCCTAAATTTACTGGTAATTTTTGGAAAACTTTATTTAAATGATTAGACACTAAACTAAATTTTAGTACTACTGATAATCCACAAATGGATGGAAAAACAGAAATACTTAATCAGGTACTAGAAGATATGATGCGAATGTATGTTAGTGATTATCCCAAGAAGTGGGAAGAATATTTGCATTTAGTTGAATTTGCTTACAATAACCATTATCAGGCCTCGACAAAGCTTAGTCATTTTGAAATATTATATGGTAGAAAGTGTAACACTCATATTGCATGGATTAATCCAGTAGATCGATTGATTTTAGGACCTCACATGTTAAAAGAATTGGAAATAATAGTGAAACGGGTACAAGGCAACTTGACAACTGTTCAAGATAGGAAAAAGAGTCATGCCGATCTTAAAATAACTTCGAAGGAATTCAAAGTCAGTGAGCATGTGTTTGTTAACATTAAACCAAGAAAGAGCTCCTTTAAATTTGATAGCTGTGCTAAATTAGTACCCAGGTATTGCGGACCATTCGAGATATTGGCAAGAGTGGGTCCAGTGGCTTATCAACTAGCTTTGCCACCTAATCTTAGGATAGACAATGTTTTTCACATTTCTATTTTGAAAAAGTATATACATGATGCTACTCATGTGATTGACTGGAATTTGATTAAGGTAGAACCAGAAGGATATTTTCTGGTGGAACTGGATTGTATTCTCGACAGGAGGGAATTTTTTCTCTGGAATCACACCATTGGATAGGTAAAGGTGCAGTCGGAACACCTTAGTCCAGATGAAGCGACCTAGGAATGGAGAGCAATATGCGTGTGGCATATCCATTTCTGTTCAGAGAAGACTTAGAATAACATAAGCAACATCAAGGATGATGTTGAGCTTAAGGGGTGGTGTTTGTAACATACCCAAAAGCTGAAAAAAAATATATTTATTATTAATTTCAGCAAAAAAAATTATGTTAATTTTAATTGTAAAGTTTATGACCAAGTGGGTCAAGGATGATTGTAATTAAATAATTATTTATTTTTATAATTAATGAAAGGAGACAATTATTCAGGGGAGACTGTTAAATGAGTGTTCATTTTCGACTAGGAGGAAGGAGCAGCTGTAGAAGGCTGGTTGACAAGTGGCAACACTAGCATTCACTTTCTAGCTATTGCAGGAACATAATCCCTAAAAAAGTGGTCATGTTCCCTGATAGGGGGAACTGAGTTGGGTGGCTCATTAAATTCCAAAACTGACCCTAAGATGTAGGAAATCTTATATAAACCATCAAATTGAGAAGGAGGCTCACTAATCATTCTGATTGCTGAGAGAATGAACTTTGTGACTGCTGCAAACTGAAAATTCAGGAACATAAAAAATTTGATGAGGGGATAACTAAAGTGTTTTGCTGAGTTAAGTCTGCGACTGAGTGCTAAGTTGCATAAGTCTGCTGTGTAGAAGATATCTTCATCTTAATGGTGTAGTGAGCAAGCTCGGGGGTCCTAAGAAAGTGATTTGGCTGCTTCAGGAAAAGGTTGGGTGGAACAGTCTCCCTTGGGTGTTAGTCCTATTTTTATGAAATACTTCCAGGTTCCAACTCTATATCTGTAAATTGTTATTTATTTATGTTTAAATAAGTTGAGATTATTTTCAGATGTAGTCATAGTTAAATGATAGTTATTCAGCAGATTTTTGATGATGTAGTTGCATAGGAACTGATTATAAAATAAATGAATTTGAAAATGATCTCCTATATTTTTCCTCTCACCGAAGTGACATACTCTAGTACAGGAAGATATATATTTATGTATGAATAGTAGTATCAGAATGATTGAATGAGTATGTATTTTCTTTATTTTAGAGAATAGAAGTATTATGTAAATTGTTTATAAATTGTTGTCAATCAAAATATCTGGTATTTAGTTTTGATTCAGGCATAGCTCTGAATTCATCAGGTAAACATTCACAGTTTTATAAACCAAAATTATAGTACAAGTTTAAGAAGCTAGAATAATTTATAGAGTCCTTTCAATATATATAAATATGTTATTTACTTCTCACAAATCCTTTAATTCTCTCATAGCTTAGCAATTTAAATGGGCAGATCCAATTTCATCTCAACTACTCTGTTTATACTAATCCTTTGAAAACAACATCATTTCGAGTATCAAACTAGAATAACCAGAGTTCACATAAAACATTTAATGCTAAGTTAAACTATTAAAGTAATATTTATCTCTCAACACCTTAACTTATAATTCAAATAAGAATTTAAAATGCACAGATCCAAACTCATTAATATTATTCTAATAAAAAAATCTCTCTAAGATCCAACTATATTATCCTTAAGAAAAATATAATGATAGTTTAGAATAACCATATTTAATAATAAATCATACTAACATTAAACTAGGAATTTATAAGGGTTTCCTCATCCAGATTTCTTAATGGCTAGAACATTTAATGTAACACCAAGTCGAGGTTATCAACAAATCTTAGCACTGGTTACAGGATTCCAATTTATCTTGGTGTTGTTCCTGAAGTGTTTCTTCTCCAGAGCAAAGGTTTAGGCATCCTTAGGGATTACCGCTATTTTCTGGTTCAAAAACAATATGATAACTAAACAGAGCAAAGCTTCATTTTTTTTATAGACTCTATGGTTTCTTTATAAATAATATTCCATAAAATAGGTGAGCTTTTCTCTACATAAAGAAAACCTTTAAAGTTTACAACAGAGGATTTTTAGCCTGAAACAATTATAGCCAACAGTAAGCTTTATGTCCCAGCAACGAATATATGGATCATTCTATAAGCCAAAACATTATCTTAGCCATACATAGTGAAGTGTTGCCACTTTAACCAATAACCCCAAAATTACAATCAAGTAAGGGATTTCAAAATTTATAAACTTGAGATTAGGTTAAATTATTAAAAAAAATTTGAGCAATTGTAAAACCTTATGGGTCCATACCCTGCTAACGGAATTGTTACAAGTATTCCGTAAAAAAAAAGGATAGAAACTAAATTTTCTTTTATCCAAAACAGAGTGGTTTTTTCATACATCGATCGATTTCAAGAACGAAACCTCAACACTACCACCATATAATGGGACTCCCAGCAACGAATATATGGATCAATCTATAAGCCAAAACATTATCTTATCCATACATAGTGAAGTGTTGCGACTTTAACTAATAACCCCAAAATTACAACCAAGTAAGGGATTTCAAAATTTAAAAACTCAAGATTAGGTTAAATTATTAAAAAAAAATCAAGCAATCGTAAAACCTTACGGGTCCATACCCTGCTAACAGAATTGTTACAAGTATTCCATAAAAAAAAGGATAGAAACTGAATTTTCTTTTATCCAAAACAGAGTGGTTTTTTCATACATTGATCGATTTCAAAAACGAAACCCCAACACTACCATCATATAATAGGACTATGCTTTAAAAGTGGCTTTTGAAGCCCAAAATCAACAATCATTTTCAAAACCACAAACCAAACTACTGTGTAGAGGCTCACGACCTTAAAAGACTACTTATAAAGAAAATATCGTGGGTAAATACAATATATTAAACAAATTGATAACCCAAAAAATATACAAAGTGGCTTAGTCGACTATGACTCCACGGAAACGGCGATAAACACCTTGTATTCACAACTGTCTAAAATACCAAAAGAAAACACATTACTTCCATGTCGACTGCTGAGTGGAGAAGACCCCAACGCTGGGTATTACATCTTGAGAACCAAACTGACTATACATAACCGCACAGGTATGGATATGGGTCTTACCATTTTGGAGGAACCTTCGCAATCGAAGTATAACTATGGCCCTTCGCAGAGTTGTCCTGCACATGCAAAACCAAAAAGAAATTAAAAACATATAAAAATAAACTAATTGTTGTGAAGGAGAAAAAGAGGTGGAGTTACAGCTACCTCTCAGTATTTTGTTTCCACACACAGTCAACTCTCAAACTGCCAACTCCTGTAACAAGAAAGAAGAGTATGGGTAAAGATAGTGAAAATATTGGTAACTCTTCCCACTAAAGATACAAACATAAGAGGAGCAAAAGGAAAGTTGTCGAAGGTCCCTGGAGTACAATGAGAGAGTTTCTCACATCTTCCAAAAACGTAAACAAAATGACTATGCATTTTCCAAGATTCGTTAGAACCCTTAGGGTTTCAAACCTCATGCTCACTGACAGCTCGAGGACACCTTGAAAACGAAGGGTTGTAATAATAATCAAATCTTTAACTTGTCCTTGCATGTTGTTAAGTGGATATCGAATTTTAAAGCTGACAGTTAGCCTGTCACATCCACTAAAAGCCCTTAACCTTGGAATGGTTGCCATTTTGGAGAATAGTATCATGTCTTAGTTTTACTTTTCAAACATTTTGTTGTACCTACAGTTTTTAAGCTTGACCTTTCACATTTTCTTTAGGGTTAAAACATTTGTTTATTATACCATCTATTATTGTTTGAACTTTGACAAATAAAAAGGGATTAAGGTTAGAACCTTGTCAAATCTTAGTGTAGGTGTCATGTTGCTCCGTGTGACATCTTAGCTTAGAGCTTGACATTTAAACCGTGTTGGTGATTCACTTCACTACCTGCACTTAATAGACGAGAAATTTCATGCATTAGTCGTAAATGACTAAGTAATACCATAATCTATCCCTTGTGCAGATCAAGCCTAGTAACAAACAAATGACCACGACAAGCTGTCTTGAGACAACAATTTAATGTTAGATAGTTTTGTTATAACAAAAAAAAAAGTATCAGTCGACAGATCACTGTATAAGCAAGCAAATATTAACTTAAACTCATGACGACAGTAACGCATGTTGAATAAGGTATGAGTAATAAACATAGCTTTAAATATTTTCTAGTAAATTTTGATATTACAGGCAGTAAATAATTTTTTTTTTTGTTTTTACCAAAATTGGGGTTGTTACAGGTGTTGATGATTTGTCTAAACTAAGTCAAGTTGAAGATAACAGATGGAGAATTTGGTTTTCCCCATGTTTACAAGGAAAAGAACATTGTTGTTGATGATTTGTCCAAACTAGGTCAAGTTGAAGATAACAGATGGAGAATTTGGCCAAGTTTTATAAGATTTTTTTTATCTAACTTTTTTTGGAATATAATTTTGATCTTGATTGTAAACTTATACAAGTTAAGGTTTTTATGATGTTTTTTATAATAAAAAAAGAATTTTTTTAAGTTAATTAGAACGTGAGTTGGTATGGATGTGCCAGTGTGGTAATACAATTTATAATCACTAACGAGCAAACTTTAGTTTGTGAATAAAAAAAATTATAAAACATATCAAAAGTTTATATTTAATTGGAAATAGTTTATTCAAGGTAAAATCATTGCCTTAAAAAATATATATCTCTCTAAATGTCTTTATATTATAAAGTTTTCTCAAATTTTAAAATAAAAATAAAAAATACATTGAACAACATTTTCAAATTTCTTGTATTGTTTTATATTGTTTTAGAAATTATCAAGACCTAAATTATAAATATAATAGTAATTATAATTTAACATCTAAATTATTAATATATACCATTTTCTAATAGCTTACGTCATTTGCCACTCACACACAACTTCTAAAGTAAACATTAGAAATTGAACTTCAAATTAAAAAACAAAAAACTATATTAACAATTTTTTTTGTCTTCAAATATAGTGGTATAATTTTTATTAAATTTCTAAATTGAATTAAATTATGATTCCACCAATAACACCAAGTTAATTTGAAAAATTCATATCTCAATAAAATTATATAATTTATTCATAACACCTTGGGAATTTTTTTTTACCACATTCATGTCAAAATAGCATGGAAATAGTGGAAGTTACGGGGGGTTCAAGCTCTATAGGGGCAATCCTCTCGTGTCATCTTGTATCTCAATTTCACTTTTAAAAATGGAACGGTTGGTCATCATCACGTGCTTTACTATGATTATAGAGTGAGGTTACAAAATAGTCTATGAAAAACATTTTATTCATCAAATTATAGCACTTGGTCAAAGTCATTGTTAACCGCACAAAATTATTTAAAAGGTTAACTTTCGGTATATTAAAAAATATTTTAATTTTAATCGTTTTAATATTTTTTTAACTTTTCTTTCAAACTTTTTTTTATTAAAAAACTAACTCTTCTTTGTTTTAATGTTTTTTATTTTTAATCACTTATCCTTACCATAAAATGCTTCCTTATCCCAAAAATATTTCATTCTTATCTACTCATGCATCCACCCTTTTATATAAAACTATTTCTTTTTCTTAAACAAATGATATATAAAAATAATAAATTTTCATTTCACTCTTTACATCACCTTCACTTTCAACGAGCTTTTCATTCTAAGGCATCCAACCACGAGTTTGAAAAAGTATTTCTCATTTTGAACTAATACATAAAAATAAATTGTTTTGTCTAAGATGGGAAAATGTAAACACGAGTTTGAAAAAGTATTTCTCTTTTTGAACAAATACAGAGAAATAAATTGTTTTTTCTAAGATGGGAAAATGTAAACATTGAAGTGATTGAGAGATGTTTTCAATTTAATGTTATTAAAATAATCATCAAAACATTATAATTTATAATTAGTATATTTTCTATCAAATAAGTCTATATTTTAGGATGACTTCTTACTTAATGATTATCTTAGATTTTTATCCAAAACATTTATAATTAGTATAATTCTTATCAAATAAGTCTATCTTTTAGGATGACTTCTTACTTATGATTGTTTTAGATTTTTATCCAACAACAAATTTTGAGATTGTGTTTTTTAACATTGGAATAGCCAATTTTACTTTTATAGAATAGAAATATTTTACTATAAACATTAAGAATTATTGTCCATATAAAATAAGTTGCAACTTTGAAGTTGGAGGAGTTAATAATGTGACTATCAAAATTCCGATAACTCAATGAATATAAAATAAGTGAATATTATAGATATATAATTTTTTTAAAGGGTCTTCATCAATGATAGATATGACTAGCAAGTTAAAAAGATGGAAAGAATACTATACCGAAGGTGTTAATTGTAAAACCTCTCTCTTAAATAAATTATACATTGGTAATTATTTTTAATTCTTATTCATTATATACTTGATATAAGCATATTCTATGTGTTGTTGTTGTTATTATTATTATTATTATTATTATTATTATATAAACAGATTCTAGATTCTCACTCTTAGTTTTATTATTACTACAATCATTTACTCTTTTTGGGGCTATTTTGGCTTGAGGTAGTCTTGCCAAAACCATTCCCAAAAGATTTTTTTGGGGCTTTAGGGACAATTCTTAAAAACGCCCTCCAAATTTTTTGAGAATTAGACTTTTGGGGGCGGTTTTTTAATACTCGTCCCCAAAAGCCCAATTCTCAAGATTTTTTTATTTTTTATTTTTGGAGGTAGGGGGGGTGTTAGGAAGACCCCCACTAGCCTCCTCCAAAAAAAGAGTCTTGAGAATTGGGCTTTTGGGGATGGGTATTAGACAACCACCCCACGAAACTCGAATTCTCAACATGTTTGGCGGGGGGGGGTTTAGAAAAACCGTCTCTACATGTGTTTTTTGAAGGTGAGTTTTAAACCCCCTGCCCCAAATGTCGTGAGAATCATACATTTGGAGATGGTTGTCAACAGAACCCCCCTAAAGGGTTTTTTTGAAGGCGGCGTTAACACCCGCCCCCCCCCTCCCCCACCCCCCTACAAAAAGAAAAACTAGTGGGAACTAGACAATAGTGAATTTTCCTTGGAATCCACCTTCCTCTTTCCCGCAGTATACATTTGGACGATATTTGATAACTATATATCCATGTTCAAGGAAGTTTTCTGACATCGACATGGTAACCCACCTCTTTCTCTTCTAAAGAGGATTCGACTTCAACACCTACAACATGTTCAAATTCAACTTCCTCAAATTCTGAAAAGTGAGTTCACTTCAACAAATTTGAACCTATGATCAAAGTAACATCCTTCTAGCATCATTCATGTGTAGCATCACTCTCATCTTTAGACGAATATTTCATTATGTTTCTTTTTAATGAGAGGTGATGATGGGGCTTGTTGAAGTTCATAGGGAAGTCGATTTGAAAGTTGGGGACGTGTCAATCCCTATAATTGTCGAGTTTAGTCTTGCTAAAGGATGTGGTGATGGTACTACTATGGTTTGAGAAGATCCTAGTATTCTTTCTCTAATGGTTTTGAAGGTGGAGATATTGTCAACATCGGTGTTTGAAGGTACTTCAACTTCAAGTAAGTTCAATACTATTTCTCCTTCTCTAAATAATAGTATTGTTCTTTTGAAAGGGGATGTTGGGATTAGTTCTTCTAGTGGTCCTTCTTTGGGTGAGGTTAGGGTTGGTACCCTCTAATTTTTTGCAGGGTAAATAAAGGGGATTTTGAATTTGTTTTGTCGAATAATACTTCACAATCCATCATCTCAGAAAGGGGTTTGTCAACATTTTAGGAATTCTTTCATAATGGGAGGAGGTCATTACTCTCTCGAACCTGTTTATGATTCTTCCTCACTTGGTCATCCTATCCCTAAGGTCCTAAGTAAGGATTTGGAAAGAGATATTGGTCTTATGTAGGCAAGTTGAAATTTTGCACTTAAATGAGTTCACGAGAGAGTTTTTAAGGAGGCGATCCTATGTAAATACAGACTTATTATTGTTTCCCTAGAGAAGGGTATGCCTCATTCACAATTTCTCAAGGAAAGCTCATTGATTCTCATTCACTTGTTGGTTCATTGGTTTAGTAATGATACAATCCTTTTTTTTGTTATAAATCATAACTCCAAGTGCATTTTGCAGAAAATAACCACATGTTTTTGTGCCCACTACCAAAAAGAAACTGTCTTCAATATTTTGATACAACCAAGATACACAGCTAATAGGACAAAAAGTATGATAATTACCCGTTTCACATTCAAAAGTTATAGTTTCATCAATTTTGGCCTTCTACTCTTTGGTAATCATCTTTAATAATGGCCTTTTAAGATGTTTCACATGGATAAGGGGATGAAAAGCTACAATTTTATAGTCTTGCTTATTTTACCTTCCGACTTCCCTATGCTTCTCTCGACAATAGCACCAATGGATGATGAGTTTGCTTCGCTTTACTTACAATATTATCTTTCTACAATACCAGAGCTAATCGACCATACGCATTTACCTTTTTTGTTATGTGGGTTATGTAGAAGTGCATGTATGGAGGTAAATGATTATCTTTGCTTGAACTATATCATTATTTTCATGAATTTTTAATGATTAGAACATATTATGTTGTACTTTAATAACAATCTAATGGGATATGACCAAGCAGTACACTAATCCATTTGAGAAAACATAGAGTAAAAAATTTCTAACATGAAATTAAAAAACTATGATTTTGGAATTTTCAAAAAGAAAACGTAAAAACAATAAAGTGGGGAAGAGAGGAACACACTCTCCTACATGAAAAGATTTAGAAACAACATAGTTTATTTCCTTATGCAACATAACACTTATTTTTATTATATAACAATGTTATACATATGGATACTAACATTCTTTTCTATAGTGACTAAGAGGAGGAAAATCCAAACAAGAGCATGCAACAAAACACCTGCGTCGCCTTAAGATGGCTCTATTAATCCCAATAATGCAATAAATGATTCTATTAGTCTTAACAATAAAAACAATGATTTTAAAGAGAAATTTCCTTATATTCCAGAAAAGGTACAATATGAAGAATATAGTATTCACATTAATTCCTGAATTTTATCACTCTAGTGATAACTATAAATTTTAATATTGACCATTCCATAACACCTTTGCATGCCCTTCTTTTACAGAAGATGTTCACCAACAATTTTTCCATTAAAATATAGAAGGGGTTGATCCCTCTACACAAGCTTCATTTGAGACAATAAAAAATAAGTGTAGAGGACCAACTAGATGTGCATATATTAATAACTCCGGGGAAAAGATTGAGATTCATATTAATGAAAGGAACCAACTAGTTGGTCCAAACTAATCACTACTAGGTGTACTTGCTAAGGAAATGGTTCCATTCACATTTTTTGATTGGCAGAAGGTTCCAAATCAGCTAAAGGAGGGCTTGTGGGTTATCATCAATATGAGTATTATACATTTGAATATTTTTTCTCAATTTTTTTTGAATGTTTTCAATGTTTATTTTGAAACAATGGATGATGACATCTACTAATTCACTTGTTTTATGTTGCAATACAAATTCATAATGCCTCCCGTACCTAAAGATTAATTTTTGCAATCAATGGGCCATAAGGAAAACAATCATAGGAATCATTTGACCAGAAAATATTGTGATCCTTATGAATGCAATGAGGAAAGATTAAAAAATATTCATCCCATTAGGATCAATGAGACATTTTGGAGAGAGTTTGCCTTGTCACAAAGCACTAGTGAATTCATTGTAATCTAAAAGTTCACATATTTATATAATAAATTTACTTCTAATGTCTAGTGTCTTGTAACATTGGCCTATATTTTTATATTTTTCAATTTATTTGTAGGATACAAGGATAAAAATAAGAAAAATAGAGAAAAGGAGGGGGACTTGCACACTTATGGATGTCGAGGTTATGAAAGGGTTGAAGATGATATGGTAAGTACATATTATGCATTATATATTATTTATATTAGGATAGTTGGGATTCATTTCAAAGTCACAACTTAACCACACTATTTTACTTGTTGTAACTAGAAAAATTGTAGACCCTCTGATGATACAACTACAACCATTACTAGGGAAGACCTATGGAATAAGTGATAACAAAATAAGGATGGCACTCCAATCACAAGAATTGTAAGACAAACAATAGTAAGTTCTCAACCTTCCAATCTAGATACTGATTAAAATTCTATTTTACATGTTTGGAATTTTTTCTAACATGATATTCTTTAATTGAATAAAAATGCCAAAAAAAATGAAGAAGCACAATCATAAGTTGCATCTGAACAGTTTCCATTTAGGGATGATTCCCTTGCTATGGTATTAGGGCTTTATGCAAGGGGGAAATGTAATGGGTTTGGCCTTGGAGTTATGCCAACTAACTCGTTCGACAGAAATCAGTACAAGAAGGCCCTAGCCGCAAGCTAGGTTATAATCAAAGAAAATGTACAAGAAATATCATCTCTAAAAGAAACAATATATGAACCCATGAAAAGAGTAGAATTATAGGAGAAGGAAAATGTGGTCAATGTTGGCAAGGGGTTGGGGTGAGTTGCGCAGAATCGCGGATGTTGCGCAAGCTCAGAAGACATCGCGTAAGACGAAGATAGCGCAATAGGCAGAATATAATGTACTTTTGATTATTTTATGTCACTTTTTGTACTTGTTGACCACCTTTTGTGGATATTGGTCATTAGTCAGTTAAATCAGTTCGAAGTTAGTTAGAAGTGGACCACGAATGTAAAGGTGCAGGCCTATAAATAGAAGAGTTGTAATTGTGATGAGAGACAATTTTTGGGGTATGTTTTTTATCTGAATGAAGAGATGAATTATTATCTATTTTGATCTATGGTTGATTGCACAGAAATAATATGATAAGAGGGATGTTGACCTGAATCGTTGTTATCGTCTCTTTTTCTGTCTTTCTATTCCTGCGAAATAGATGATAAATGCTAAGTGAGTCCGAAATATGGATCTATGATGCGATGTTTAATTTTTAGATCTATTTCGCATTGGTAGATCCGTTACAATTAGGAATGAATGATGTGTAATGATGAATGGTTATATTAAAGAAGTTGATCTGTTATGGTTGTTAAGATGATGAATAGTCGATGCCCTAATCCTCTTCTATACTATGAAAACTTGGTTCTGCTAGCCCTCCCTTAAACATTTTGGGTGAGACCTCACCCGCTCTGCGGGTGTTGCTGGATAGGGTAAAACCTATCTAGGCCGATGCTCAGGGAGATCGTGGTGAGTCGAGTGTTGACAGAGTGGGACCTCTATAGACTGGGTTTTGTTGGTTAAGGTTTGAGCCAACAAATGGTTCCATTTTCGGGACCTTGTTGTGACTGAGAGGAGGGTATGTGGCATCTGATGCGATCAGAAACTCAAGAGTGGATGTGGCATCTGACGTGACTAGAAATTCAAGATTGGTTTGATCAGAAGTTGCGATAATTTGCTGAAGTTGAAAAGAAGAACCTCGGATTGACAACTCAGACAAGTGGTTAGCGAATTACATACATGACAGTCCTCGTGAGTATTTCTTCTGTGAGTTTCCCATTATATTGTATGAGTGGTTGGTGCAGTTTACATACAAGTAGAAAAATTTCCAAGGAGGAGAACCAACATCATGGACCCCTAAATTGATCCATGAACTGCAAGAAACTGGCAATAGAGCGTCGCAAGCTGTTGAGATCTGGCTAGATAGTATCCTAGAAAGATATATTACTGAGTTCACAATTGAAACTACTAAGTCTTACATCGAAGCAGAAAGGGAATTTTTCAATGGGCCCAGAGGTAGGTTCTTATTATCTCTACAGTTTTCAATTAAAATGCTTGTCTACAAAAAGGGTATATTGAAGATGCACCTAGAGTAGTAGAAGTCTTGTGTATGGAGGTGGTGGATAGCGCAACTAAAGGGGGGAGACGAATGGGAAGGTAAGGGGTATATGGGTGCAAGTTTCGACGAGACTATGAGGGAAGACAAGGAAGAAAGTGGTTGTACAAGGGGAGGAGCAAGGTTTCAACAAGAGAAGAGGAAGAGGATAGGGGAAGATCATGTTGCGATCAAAATGCTAAACTGTGAAGGAAAACCACACAGGATGAAGAGACCCTACAGTGACAAAGAGGGCGACCAGACCTAGACTATGCCCAGGACAACGATAAGATCAAACCCTAGAAGCATCGTTCCCACGCCTCCGTGCACCACTTTAAAATCAGCGAGAAACACGAATTCCACCTCAAATTGTCTAACATGTCAACAACAATCTAGTAGTAGGTCAGCATCTGCAAGAAGAAGGCCTAGGATGGCGTGAGATGACACAAAGTTACCGTTTTTCCACGGGAACTGGACTAACGATCTCGAGCAGTATTGGTTTCTATGTGAGGCAGTTTGGAATATTAGACAGACCACATATGATGATGTTAAAAAGGGCCAAGTAGCAACTACTTTGCAGGGTCTACACTAGATTGGTACATGAAATTTATACAGGTTCCTACAAGGACCCTGTTGATGCCTAGAAATTCGCAGGTAACAACAGTTAGGGATTCTCCCCAGTAAATGTTCCCAACTAGCCCGTTACTGTTTGGTATGGGGAATCTATCCGGTTTACGGTCCGGCTGCCGTAGGTAAAGTAACAAAATACAAGGTTTTACCGGTTACGGCCCGGTCCATCGTTTATATTTTAGTTTTTTGAATTTAAATATGATATGCAAGTGCCTATATAAGAATGTAGATTGATAGAGAATATGAGGAGCGGTCACAATGTGATGCGCAAGTTCTTACCTCTTGTCCTAACTCACTTGCATCTAAATCACACACAGCAAGAAACTAAAACTAACTGTCTAACCTATCCCTAGGGAGCAAGATTATCATTTATCAAAGAGTAATGTATTTCTGCGCATGCATTAAGAAAAATCACAGATAGCTGTTAGTTAATTCAAAACACATGAACATTAATAGATATGTGAACAACAAGAGAGCTCATTGTTTATGAAAAGCCTTCATTACTCATAGTGGAAATTTCATATAATAAACTAGAGTGCATTCATAACAAGAACATAGGTTCAAAGAGTTAGAACGATCTCACAGTTAATGGACATAAAGCTGAAAACGAAATAGTTCACATTCAACAAATCCATAGCACAGCATTTGAAATCTTCCACCAAGCTTTCTCCAGCAGGAAACTTGTAATTCTTATTGCAAAAGGAAATAGTTCTTCTTACAACATAATCTCACAAATCTATCTGGGAAAAAGTCCTTCTCTACATCTAACTCTCCTATACTTATACAAAAAGGCAAAACTTTTGGGCTGCCCCAAAGTGACTTTTGGGCTTCCCCAACGTTTCAATTCAAAATTTTGTCCTGTAGTGAGTGCTCATACATTATGCAATATATTAAATTTAAAATAAAAATTTAATAGAGCACTTTTATGAAGAGGGCCCCTCTTGATCATTAATGAACTTTTTCCACGTCTGGGACTCTGCTGCTATGCTTTCAAAATATGAGGGTTCAAGAAAATGGATGTTGATCTCATACTTTGCAGCCTGATTCTTAACCATCTCTATCCTTGCTGGACTCAAGCGTAGCTGATCTTCAAGTAAATGGATGCTGATTGCTGCATGAGCTACTGCATTCTTCAGGATATGCTCATCTAGATCCTTGACTTGTTGGATCTTCTGCTCATCTTCCTGGTACCTGCTCTGTAGTTGTTCTATGAACAGCTCATGTTTTGTTAATGCATCCAGTCTTTGTTTTGTAGCAACTTGGCATATGTTGTAGGTGACTAGCACCTTTCTGCAGTATTCAGTACATGCTCCTCTCGTTTTCTTCACAGTCTTCTTGAATTCCTTTGTTGTATTTATTGCAAAATCTAATAAGTCATAATCTTGCTTTAAGCTATGTCGATCTTTATCTGGTAACTCTGCAGGGGTTTCTTCATTAGTTTCTATCCTTACCATCCTTCCAACCAAGACTTCCAAAATATCCTGATATCTATCTACAAAATATGAAGTAGTGTCCAATATTTCTTCCAATCTGCTATCTATCTGTAAGATTTTACATCTTTCTTCTTCAATACACATTTGTAGTTGGTGAATTCTTCTTCGTTGAGCTAGGAAATGCTCCTTCAAAGGCTAAATATTAGTCTTCTGTTCACTGACATCCTCCAGTGATGCTGTTAATGAAGCAATTTGTCCCTCAAACTTGTTACCTGCACTTGAAATTGCTTTTCTTTTTCTTCTAGAATGGCCTTTTATGCCTCCAACTCAGCAATTTTGCTCTGTAGCTGGTCCTTTTCTGCACACAGAGTTTCATATGATACTTTGAGGTCACTTTTCTCTGTCTTCAACACCTGATACTCTAGCTATAGCCTCTGTAATTTTGCTAAGCTATTCTGAGCATCCTTTTCTGTTCTCTCCACGGAAACTTCTAAGGTCATCTTGTTTGCATGTAGAGTCTGGAGTTCTGCCTTTGAAGTCCTCACTTCATTCTGCATGTATTCAAATTTCCTTTTCAGCTTATAACCTTCACCCCTCTCCTTTTTTAAAGTTTTGTTTAATTGTGATGCATTTTTTCTTGATTGCTCAAGGTCTGTCATAAGTCTATGCACATTGTCTTTAGTGGTATGGGTTAATGCCACCCCAGCTCTGGCTGTTAGTCATGGATCTGCATCTGTCCCATGCACCAAATTTTTATCAGTAATCATCATACCTGATTGTCCTCCTGTTTCGACCTTTTTCTCAGTTCTCTTGACAATCCTCTTCCTCTTATTGTCATAGAAGATGGTGCTGAAATCAGGGACCTCTTCTCCTTCTTTTTGCATAAAAGGTATCAAATTCAAACCAGAAAAAACAACCTGTTCTTGAGTGTTGCTAGAAGTTGCAGCAGGCTCCTGGGCATCAGGATTATCTTGTCCCTGCCCCTGATCTGTATGATCCTGTGCTACTTGTGTATCTATTTGTTCAGTAGTTTGCTGGTCTTTCTTAGCTCCTGCTAATCTCAGACCTTCACTCTCTTCTTGTTTTTTCTTCATCTCTTCATCTTCCTTCTTCTTTCTTTCCTCCTCTTCCTTATTTGTTGCTTCCTTTGCAGCTTTTTTTATTTATTCTTCTTCATTCTTGAGCCAACTCTCTACCTCTTGTGCTAGCCTCCTAGCATCATCTTCCCTCTTTTTGGCTTCTTCTTCTTTAGCTTTCTTCTGTGCGGTTTTTCCCTTACCGCCCAAAATGGTGATCTTTTGTTTAAATCTCTTCTTCAATGCAGTCATATTCTTTGCATTTCTGAAGATTTCTTCATCCTTGTCCCATAATTTTGTGTATTTGAAGTGAAAATTTTCCTCTTTCCAATGCTCTGCAACCTTATTTTGGGAGTCATTCCTATGGAATTTCATCTCCCCAAAATGAAAGTGCTCCAACTCCTGTACGAATTCTGCAGTTTGTTTGACCTTCGAAAATTTGTAACTTCCCATCCAGAAAGGTATGGCAGGATAGGCTTCCTTCTTATGTTCAAACAAGAATATTCCTACAACATCAAGATATACTTGCCTAACTGCTTCTTTATGTACCACATAATCAGTGGCATACTTAGGGAGTAGAGAAGGTGCCCTAGAGCAACCATACATTCTGGTGTACATTCCCTCTTCAGTCAAATAGTAGTTCCCATGTTCCTCAATGAATTTGAATGCCTCCTCAGACATATAGTTGCATTCTGTCAGGAAGATTAAAGTGTACAAAGGCATAATGAAATGTTCACATATCTCTTTGTGGTGGCTATAATATTTGTGTGCCCAAAATAGTTTGTATGCAGTGCATACAGGGGTCCTGTCCCTGTCCCAATTACACCTTAAAGCTGGAAATGAATGGGTACATAATATATAGTCCACTAAGATAGAGCTCATATAGAAATCCAACTTCTTCTATGACACCGTGGTGACACCCCTCCCAAAGCTGAAGATGTCCAGGCTGAGAGGCTATTGGACACTATGTTTTCTCAATTGAATATAGTCCCCTAAGTGGCCACATAGAAAATGATTGGTATCCATCCCACTTTGAATTTTTTTCCATGAGCCCTCCCAAAAACTCTATTCAGCATCAATGCTATAAATCTATAAGGGGCCTTGAGAGTGGTTGTTTCATATTCCCTTGAGGGCCTGGTTTGAAAGTTCTTCCCTAGTATCATCATTCTTTTGACTATTTCAACCAACTTTCAGTTAAGTATACTTGAGCAGAAGGTAGGTGATATGCCAGTGAGACATAACCAGGACTATATGCAGCATATCCCTATTTGGCAGTATTTGCTAAGATCATCATGGTAACATATACCCTAGGAAGGATCCAACCAATCACTTCGGAGCATGGGAGCAGCTCAGGTCTAGTGGCTACCTTCATCAGAGCAGATTTCTTGATGTTTGCATATATAGTCAGTTCTTTGAACCCTGCATCAGACACATTTTGGGTTGCAATCATCAGGTATATTTCACCCCACTTGTAATCTGGCTCTACTCTAGTGGTAGCTCTTGTATCTTCATAAATCTATTCCACCTTGGTAATGATTTCCACATCTGGTTCTCCCTCAGCAATAGGATCCTTCTTCTTTTGTCTTTTAGACATATCTCCTTTGAAGAAGTTACCTTGTCATAAACCAAACATGTTCTTAGACCATTGGAGCTTTTAGTTAGTGTTCCAAGAATGAAGAAAAACTGTATCAAAAAATTTACCTCTTCCATATGCATTCTCAACAAATAAAATATCAGAATATTAATGCATAATAGAAAATAACAGGCAAAAGGACTTCTGCAAACCAGGTCTAAAATTCTAAGTCCGTCTGCAACTAAAACATGACCCTGACAGTAAATGCATCATTTAAAACAAACTGCATCCAAACTCTTTGCATAACATGAACCACCAAATTAAGTGTAAAACAATAATTCAGAAATCCCAGCTTGACCAAAATGTTGAAAACCCCTCGCCGTTTCTCGAAACTAGGGTGCGTTCCTGTGAAGAATGAACCCCCCCCCCCTCCAATGGCCTTAAACAACCCCACAAAAGTTGGTGCAGACAGCGTAATGCTTTTCTGCACCAACTATCTAAACCTTCAGACCGGGATCGAGCTTCCATAATGTCTTACAAACATACTCAAGAAAAACCCCCACCGCAAATAATATCAAACTAACTGATACCTCACGCCGTAAGGATACAAATTCATATTTAGATGGCCAACTACCAAACAGTGGGAAAACCCAACCAGGGGAAAACCCTAGTTCCCAAAACGACTCATAAAATCAAGAGAAAGGAGAAACCATGGTTGGCCTACCTAGAAAACAAGTTGTAGTTGACGTGATGGTCCAAAAATTCCACGATAACACTCCCAATGAACGAAATATCGATAGCTAATCATGCTAGTATAGTTCGAACAGTGAGGATGGAGTAAACACGAGTTCCGACTATTTTCCAAAAACATTTCGATAGCGAAACAAAAATCATCTCAAAGAAAAAAAAATTGAACCAATAAAACCAGGTAATTGGTGAAAGAAAAAACTATCCATCAGCCCGTTCTCTATCTGTCCTCCGAAATGACGGTGACAAAGAAGGCTAATGCTCCGACCGTGATAAAATAAAAAACATCGATAGTCCAAAGAAACAAATGAAATAAAAGCACATCTATGCAAATAAGAACTGTCCATCGGGAAGTTCATTACTTACCCTCCGCAACGACGACCGCGTAGAGAAATACCGTCATGATTCAGACATAAATAAACTTCCGACAGTGATGAAGGACATCATTTTAAATCAAACTTCAAGTTCCACAGTCCAAAGCATCGGCAAACAAAAAGCATCTTTCTGAAAAGAAGAAAAATAGTTGACCTCAATTCAACTTCAAACAATCCAAAATTTAGCAAAGGGAAAAAACAAAGTTCAGCAATCCAAACACTCCTAGGCAAGATAAAATTAAAAGGAGGGTCCAAAATTTTAAAAAATTTGGGAAAATAGTTGTAGCTGCAACAAACCCCTACAAAAAATTTGGATTAGGTTCGTAGGGGACTGATCAAAGAATTCCGAAAGCCTAAATCAGAGGCGCAATACATCACTGAGTTGAAAGAGATCAAGCAGTTTCCGAATGAGACTGTTTGGGTCTTCAACCAAAGGTTTAAGACATTGATGGTGTGAGTCAGCTTTGATATGAGCGACGTTCAACATAAAGAGTGGTTTATCGCAACCTTGGTACCTCATATCTGGAAACCACTGATGCAGCAGAAGATCATGACACAGAGCAAGGATAGGGAGATCTCAATGAGGTTAGAAGCTTCACCTGTGGGGGATAATGTAGTTGGTAAGAATAAAATCTAGGCACAACTGCAAAATTTAATGCTTCAATTACAAGACATCAAGAAGGCGAAAGAGGATCGCGATGATATTTGGTGCACTCGGTGTCATGCAGATGGGCACACCAAAGATAATTGCCCCAATTTCTGAAATTATCTTGTCTCAGGAGCGTCGAACCCATTAAGTTGTGGTAGTGTACCATGGTGTCGCATATGTCAGGTCTATGGGAACTGGCATGAAGAGTGTAGCTACATGCAGAAGATACTGTCAAAACCAACCAACCTATATTGTTCCTTTTGCATATCCATGGGACATGAAGACAAATACTATCATGCATATGATCTGCTATAGGAAAGAACATATGATTTGTACTTTGTGAAGGGTGAAGATCATCACGTAGTGTAGCAACCGCAGCCACAGCCTCAGGTGGTAAACTCTTGACCTCAACCGTAGTATACACCACCGTCGTCGATGCAATTTATACCTGTTAACCAAAAAAATTGCTCATATAGCCTACACCATACAAAGACATTTACTTCCTAACCCATTCTACCCCTACACCTATTTAACCTATGTTTTTTCTCCCAAAAAGCTCCAAAAATACCCTTAAAGGTCTTAAAAACCCACAAAAGAGCTTAAAAAAGATCCAAAAAGCTCTAAAAGAGGGCTAAAGCCCCAAAAGAGGTCTAAAACTCCTAAAAGAGCTTAAAAACCCCAAAAGGAGCTAAGAAACAAGAAAAAAGGGGCTTAAAACCCTAGGTAGGGCCCAAGACCCTAACCAAGGGCTATAAACCCTAAAAGTTGAGAAAAACTATAAATAGAGGTGTAGGGGTCCCCATCACATACGTGATTCCTCATTCTTGTCGATATAATGCCCGTATGAGTACCTTGAGATAACTTTCAGTCTGAAGTTATTCATCCCACACAACTCCATTCCTTCATTTTCTCATTCCCTTGGTGTGTTGAGCCAAAGCTCCACCCATTCCCAGCCTGTGGAGAGGCAGCTTCTAAGTTTGGGCATGGTGGCCCTCTAACCAGATAGGAAGTTATAATGATCCACCTTTGTTTATTTATTTTGTAGTCTGTAGATGCTTCAGTTTTGTTTTATTTGCTAACAGTTTGTTGTAGCTTGTCTTTTCTCCATTGACTCTACCCTTTCGTCCTCTAGACATAAGGGAGATGCAACAGCATGTAGCTAGGGCTTTAACACTACTACAGTTTGGCAACTCCACCGTGTCGATCCCTCAAGATCCCTGGGGTTTAATATTTTTTTGCAGGTTTTTGGATAGTTGTTTAGTATTTTTTTTCAAGTTTCCTTTCATTTCTATTTCTGATCAAGTCCTCATGAGGCCGATATGAGTCCGTTCGGCCCCAGTACCACTTACTGTCGACCATTCTCGACTTTGTCTTTATTTTTTTCTGTTTCTGGGCCAAGTCACCTATTTAGGGCTGAAAGGAGCGACCCGGTTGACTATTCGTCCCCAAAAGGAGTGACCTACCTCTCAAGGCGTGAATTTTTTTTTAATTTTTTAGGACCAGAAGCGACCCAGTCGCTCATTTAGGCCCTAAAAGGTTCGAACCAGTCGCTCATTCAGCTCCTAAAAGTGTGACTTAGCCTCCCGAGAGCTCAATCACTCTTGTTTCTTCTTTTTAAGCGACCCAGAGCTCCTGTTTCAGCATTTTGAGCGACCTAGTTGCCTGATTTTGGCCTTTTTCAGTGACCTATCTCTTTTTCAAATTATTTTTACATTCAGTTGCTTGTATGGTTAACTCTTTATTAATGCAAATCTGTCTAATACTTGGTTAAATTTTTTCAAGTTCATTTCATTATTACAGTGTTAAAACTTAGTGGAAGTTAACCTCCTTACCCAACCCTTTCTCCTCTACTCAGTCATCACCCTACAGGGTATTCTGATATAAGACGGAGGGTTGAGTAAGCATAGTAATAGGAACATGTTCTTGTTATTGCTCTAATCCATTAAAAACAAGTGTCTTGGAAGCTAGAGGGGGTGGAAACCATTGGGGGTTTCATGCTATTTGCATCTTCCCTGTTGAGAAACCTTGCGCTTGAGGAGTGACCTGTGGATCTATGGGTGGGCCTGTTTCCAGTTTGATGAGAGCCCAACAGTCCTTCTTGGCCTAAGAGGGATACAAAGTAGGGCATTCACATTGTAGATTAGCATTTTACAGTAGCACTTTGGTTCTGTTCATATTTGTTGGTTCATATGTTATAGGTTGTGTTTCCCATTGCCTAAAATGTGTAGAATTTCCAGTACTATTTACGTATCACATGATTAAAAAATAATAAAATAAACAAAACTCATACACAAATTACACACACAACCACACCATATAATTCAACCAAAATCGGTTCATGACCCTGAGTGAACCTTTAAAAGTAACCAATCTACTTTGAATCAAATTTTGCAGTTTGAGGACATAAGTCCCTAATTTCCATAACTACATGAAGTACTTGGGCTCTACCCTAAAATTCACTGTGAGGAGTACCGTAGGAACCCCAAAGTAGCTGGCCAACGAGAGGAATTTTGAAGCGAAATAGGCAACGACCCCTTTCGATTGACTAGCTGTCTTCTAGCAGTCTTGGTGGCCAAGTGACAACCTATGAACCAATAGGAAGCCGTTTAAACTGGGGTCCAAAACTCATTTCTGGTTACCACCATAAGCCACCATCAATCCATCGCATTATTCCTCACAACTTAGAGGGAACCCCCCTAATTTCGGGTCTTTAGAACATCACCGTCGAGACCCTCCTTGAAATCCCTCCTCACCTTGAGAAGGCCACACTACCTCTGATTCTAATTCAAATTCCTACCAGTTTGAGCCCAATCTATTTATTGCCCCATCTAACCCCATGGATGGATTTCATCCCAATACCTTCCAAGGAGGGATAGTTAGCGAAGGACCCATGTCCCTGCCCCCCATAATTAGCAATATCCCAGCTAGTGGACCCATTACCACTATGCTACCATGCGACACCTCTCATCACGATGCGCCGGGGGAATCCCATGCTGCAGATGGCATCATAGGTTATGTTTCCCAACACCCATAGTACTATTTGGCACCTCCTTTGATGCCACCGTACCCAAGCAATTCCCCAAGCATTTCACAACCAAGCCAAGTGTCCAACTACTCAAGGACGATGGCTTAGTTCGGAGCCACACCCTCTTATGCACATCCTGTACCAACTCAGTAAGCCCACGCACCAACTTGGATGCCACAGCCATATTCGGGACTAATGACTGGACTCGTAGCCCCTCTAGCTCCTTTGACATTCTATGAGCCACCTATGCAAGATGCTCTGGCCCCTGCCCCATCTCTGCCAATGTTCACGGGAGAATTTTTGCGCTACATACTATTCCCAACCAACCCACCCCCAATAACCAGCAATGAAAAGGTAATACAAACCATGAAAGGAACTGGGGTAACAACCAACAACAAGGAGGTGGCCAACAACCTAACCCTCCTAACAACAATGGTGCTAACCCATCAGTTCAAAACTCCCAACAACCAGACAAACTTCTCAGTTACAGACTAACCATCTGTGTAAATTGTGCAAACGTCTATGATCACTATACTCATGAATTCCCGCATATGGACCCCATCAAGCAACTTCTTCAAAATGAAGCTCAAAGGGACACCCATGTGGCGATATAGGCTCAACCCAATCCAGCACCACTGGGCCCTCTGCCCATGATGCTCCAAAATCCATTACCTCTCCAAGAACTGGTTGTAATTGCACCCGCAGCTCTCATCGCAGCCCCGCCTATAGAAATAGGTGTCCATCACCTGCTAGCCATGACAACTGATGAGGTCAACTTGTAGACTAGGAGGAACCAATATGGGTCCACTAATGAAACTATTAACCCATAAGCGACATCCATGTCCAAGGCCACCAACATACCCCTCCATTTACATACACCCCCCATTGACGGGGCAAGCAAAGGTCCACGGTTTCCACTACGACGTATCACCAACAATGCAACTATGTGAGTTGCTTGAAACTACAGGATTGTTGATGACTTGGCTCAATCACCCACAGCCATGTCTGCTCTAGCAGTGCTCAAGACCTACCCGTTGCAGCTAAAAGCGTTGTTATCCACCCTTGGTGTCATGGATCCCTCCGACTCCAGATTGATCATGTTCGATTTGGATCACGACGAACCCAGAATGTTATCTACTATGGCCTTCCTTGTTCCAGTCTCAATTCAAAATTTGGTCAAGCACCGCTACATAGTTGATGAACTAGATTTTATCTATGTCATGTCAACCAATGTCTGGTAGAAACTAGGGTCCCTCACCCTCCAACCCTCTGCTACTGCCCTTCGCGCCTATGATGGTCACCCCACCAAACCCCAGGGCATGCTTTCAAATGTCCCTGTATCATTAGCCGGTAAAACGGTTTTGATTGACATCTAGGTTATCAACACACAACTTGATTACAACCTCCTCCTGGTGTGTAGTTACATGTACGCCATGAAATCAGTGGCATCCACCGTCTTTTGACTCCTGATGTTTCCTCATGATGGAAAGATCGTGACTCGTGACTAATTAACGTTCTACGATCCGCAAGGGTCAGCCACAATGGAACATATTATTAGTACCATTGATACTGCCATTGACAGTGTTTCAATCCCTTCCTTATCTGTTGTTTGCATGGGCTTATTCACCTACACCCCTATGATGACCACCTTCCCGGGATTACCACCTCCATCTACGCCGAAGAAATAACAGATTTGTGTACTATCACATATAGTACCATTCCGACCATATCACAACATCAGTCGCAACCTCAACCTCAATCACTAGGGAAATATTGTGGTTCATTCTCAATCAACACGATCCTTTTTCTTATATTACCATCCAGTATTGTGAGTAATCCTGTCTTGGAAACTCGCAATTTACAGGATTTCACACTGGGAGTTCATGTGTGGTACCTTGAACCACCTACCATACCTTTGAGGCCCCAGGATGTGTTGACTCCTATCCAGCCAATTGATATGATGTCGAACCTACCTCCTAGTCCATCAAAGACTCCTCCCATCTCCATGTCTGCCCCTGTTCCTCCAACAGATACTAGGGGCAAGACCACCAAAATCAAAACCAATACCATTTACATGATATCTAGCACCATTTTCCCTTCCATCTCATCGACCGCGGAAAATCCACCTGATCTATCCAGGCACCACTTACTTGATGATGGAGAGATCTGTAAGACCACCTCCAACTTTACCCCATTCCATTTAAACCATAGTGTGTTATCAGTTCTTCCCATAAAAGACCAGATTCCATCACCCCACCTTACCAATGACCTTCTTCTCGATAAGGGGGAATACCTCTTCGCCGACTCAGACAGTCAACTCTTGAAGAAGCTATGCAACGAGATCCACCTTAAGAGAGTTTATGCCTGATATAACCACTATGAGTCCCTTATAGCGTAGCTTTTTCTTTTGTTTTGCATTGTTTTTTAAATGAGTTAGTAACCCCCTCTAGTATTAGTTCTGTGTCTAGTCACATTGAGTCCATTGTAGAACTTTATTACATCATTTTCATGTGAGCAGGTTGATATGATCCTTGCCCCTACACCGTTGGTAGCCCACTGGAGGTTGCAGTCCCACATTTGCACATGCACACAGTATGTCACATGTGTGATATATCTACCACCATGCTAGCATACCATCAGGTCCCTAGACCTGTCTTGGAGGTTAAGGCCTCTCCGTATCTCCCCGGTTTTTGATGCTCACGTATGGATCATCCTCTACCAGAATAGGAAGTTGCCACCATTGTGTGAAAAGCTCCTAGGTCAAGAAACAACCTTCGAGACTACCTCCCTCTCTACTGATTCTCAGGTCCATTTCCCGAAGTCATGTTGATTTGTGTACCATCACATGAATCACACACTGTACGTTGAGCTAGCTCTGTACCCATAGGCTCCCATTTGTTCTAGTTTTTCCTTGTGCATCACTACACTAGGGGTAGCACCATTAGCTGCTAGTCAGAGTCATCTGTAGTCTGTTTGAGACAACCCTCACACCTTCGGGTCTGGTTTTATGTCCTCTATATTTTGATGAGACCATTCTCTCATGTTTAATACTTGATTTTCTAGACCATTTCCTGGAAGTCACCTCGATTTGTGTGCCTTTTCATGAATCTTCCCATGCATGTGTTAGCATTTTCAAGAGCCATCTGCTTCATCCGTGTTGCACGGTTGGTCATCTTTAATCACCTTTCACCATCCCGCAACGGGGCACCATGAGTGCCCCCTTGCTTGGTTAACCATTCTGGAGTTTCTGTTAAGCTCTTTTCTGACTCCTAAACAAATGAAAAGATCACCGAGCGCATTTTTATTCCTTTCCCGCTCGTTAAAGTATTGGAAAGGGAGTATATATAGTCTTGTTTATCTCCTTTTGTAGACTGCATTGACTACCATTTGAAAAGGACCCCTTCGGTACACTCAAGCCAAGAACGTTTCCCTTTCCATCCTTTTATACTTTCTCAGGCATTGGGACCGAACTTTATGAAAAATCTCACCATGGGTTGTCTTTAAGCTCTTTTCCAACCTTCTCATCAAGAAAAGATCGCTGAGAAAAATTGGTTTCATTCATGTTACGGAGAGAAATTCCTATGGCTTGGGGTACCACAACAGACAGCTTGACTCTAGAAATCAATCCTTTCCAATATGCAATAGAAATTAAATATCTAACACTAAAGGATCAGACCTTGTACCTTATTCCGGACGGTTGAAGTAGATCCTCGTTGAGCTTTCCAACTTCAGCTTGAATTGATATATTACTTCCTCAACAATAAGTAAACTATACAAGCATACTATATATATTGGTGTTAGATATATTCTAGCATATATAATCAACAATGTATAAGCATTTGAAAACATCCATTGATAAAATATTCATTCAAACATACATTATTGGATAGGAAAAGATATTTCTATTCATATAAAATCAGAGATTACAATGGATACAACCTCTATTGGCATGTCTACGAATCGAAGAAACTGAATCCCCCACTTGGGCCTCCACCACCTCAATCCTCCATCTCTCGATAGCAAGCTCACAAGTAAAAGGCAAGCTTGGGAAGAACACAAAAGTGCTCCAAGGGACAAAGGGATGCAAACTCAAGCATAAGTTCTGGCAACAACGGACTATAGTTTCTTTGCTCTCAATTCTCTCATATGCCTTCAATGTACCATAGAGTTCCTTATATAGATTTTCAAAGGGGTAATTAAAGGTCGAATCCGAGCGATCTCGAGGAATAGGGAAGGCCAGGAGTCAAGTGAGTCGGATCCATGTCAAGAAAAACTCCAAAAGGATTTGGATTATGCACACATCCCGATGTACGCGGTTTTAAGGGTCAAACCCGCATATATACGTGATCAAGGGTTTAAAAGTCACGTGTATCATTTTTCACATGTTTTTAGGGATGCTCAAGGAAACATCAAAGGACAAAAATTGGTCCAAGGGGTCTAAGGAGTTTGCAGCGGGACAGCGGAAGGCCATACAAAGTGTGATTCACCTAGAGTGGTAAAATCAGCTATAAAAAATTCCCCCTAATGTGTGAGGTTAGAGGGGTCATACGGTGGCTGAAATACATTATAATTCCATCCCAGAAGTGGAGTGATGAAGAATCCCAAATGGAATACCAGCCACCCAATCAGCATAGTACAATTATACAACTCTGTACAAACTGCAAATACATATAGTAGTCCTGGATACATAAGACTACAATGGCCATGAATAGGCATGATACAAGATATCACATAAGTGGTCATCGCCATGTACAATATACATAGATCATAATCTCCATGATGAAGATATACAAAGGACCATGATCTCCATAATGAATGAATATATAATAGATCAAGATCTCCATAAGAGCTGGAAATGTATGACATATACTGGAATCAAGTCACGAGAGCTTAAATCTCGTGAACACTGGCACGATCAAGGAGGTAGCATATAAGAGATGTCATCAATTTGGAAGGTCTTCTACACAAACCGCTACGAGTACATGTCCTACTATGTGAATAGAGGTGTCGAGGTCGAACATAGTAGTCCATCATCTGATTACCGGTCATTGATGTATACCGTTAACAGACGCGAGATCGCCCACCGATAATGAAAATGGGAATCAAGGTACTAGAGTGCAAACTAACAAGTGTGAATAAATGTGTTGAGTTCAAACACTTGAGAGGGTCCATCAATCAGGGGACTGTTATAGCGGATTTCACCACTCCAGGTGAATCACACTTTGTATGGCCTTCCCCTGTCCCGCTGTAGACTCTTTAGACCCCGTGGACCATATTTTATCCTTTGATGTTTCCTTGATCATCCCTAAAACCATATGAAAAATGATATACGTGGATTTTTCCCCGATAACCGCGTACATACGTGGGTTTGACCCATATAACCGCGTACATCGAGATGTGTGCATAGTCCAAATCCTTTTGGAGTTTTCCTTGACATGGATCCGACTCATTCGACTCCTGGGATTCCATATGCCTTGAGATCGCTCGGATTCGACCCTTCATTATCCCTTGTGAAGCTATATAAGGAACCCCTTGGTACATTGAAGGCATATAGAGAGATTGAGAGCAACGAAACTATAGTCCATTGTTGCCGGAATTTATGCTTGAGTCTACATCCCTTTGTCCCTTTGGAGCACTTTTGTGTTCTTCCCAAGCTTGCCTTTTGCTAGTGAGCTTGCTATCGAGAGATGGAGGATTGAGGTGGTGGAGGCCCAAGTGGGGGATTCAGTTTCTCCGGTTCGCAGACGTGCTGTCAGAGGTTGTATCTATCTTGTAATCTCTGATTTATATTAATAAGAACTATCTTTTCCTATCCAATGATGTGTATTTGATTGAATATTGTATCCATTGGAATATGTCAAATGCTTTTACATTATTGATTATATATGCTAGAATAGATCTAACACCATGATATATAGCATGCTTGTATTGTTTACTTGTTGTTGAGGAAGTATTATATCAATTCAAGCTGAAGATTGGAAAGCTCAACGGGGATCTACTTCAACCATCCGGAATAAGGTACGAGGTATGATGCTTTAGTGTTAGACATTTTATTTCTATTGCATATTGGGAAATATTGATTTCTAGAGTCAAAGCTGTCTGTTGTGGTACCCCAAGCCATAGGAATTTCTCTCTGTAACAGAATTGGCAACTCCGCTAGGGATGTTCCTTTTTTTTATTTGGGGGTTTGCGGGCACAATGGGCTTGATATTATTGACTTGCTCTCTTTTTCTCCCTGTTTCTGTGTTGCATGTTATAGTATGTTCATCCATTAACACTCCCCTTTATTGGTTTGACCCTTGGCCTGATTTTTACCACTGCCTTCTCTGTATACACAGGTTTTTGGCCAAAAGTCGCATACATACGCGGAGTTTTGGCCAAAAGTCACGTATACATGCAGGTTTTTGGCCAAAATCTGCGTATACACTTAGGTTTTTGGCCAAAAGTCGTGTACATACACAGCTGTTCTTTATACAGTCGCGTACATCCTCCCTTTTGGTGAGTTTGTTGTTGTGGGAAATTGCTGGGTGGGTTGTGAGTGTGGCTGGGTCTTCCTTGGGTCTGAGGCTATTTGTTGGATGCTTCTTTTGTGACCAGAGACCGCTCTTTCATTGATTTTTATTTGAAAGTAGTTTTGGTCATTTTTCCTTTTTGTTTTGCCATTAGTGCATTACTCTTTTTTGTCTCGGTGTCTTGTTGGGCTTGTCTTTTATACTTGCTGCAGAGACTGAGAGTTTTAGATGACTTTTATTGCATTTTTCATTCTTTTATATTGAAAAATACAAAGTAGTTACACTCTTAGTTGCATCTTAGATATGGATTTGAGGAGGTACTTGCATTGGATTGCTTGGATGAGAGTTGTGTTTAGGCTTTTGTATAGGAAGGATTGCATTGGCATTCGGAAATGAATATATATTTATGCATCTCATGTAGTGGCATACCCTATTTTTCATTTGACAAAGATTGCACTTAGCATTGTTTGTTATGGTGTGCATATTTACTTCACCGCTGAGTCTTCATATCACTAGTTGCACGACCATTTCCCTTTGAGTAATTACAGCTAATTAAAATCAACGCTTAAAATAAAATGAATTACACTCTTTTCTTTTCTAGGGTGCACCAACAAGCTTAGGTTTTAGGATCTTGGAATAGTTCATTATAAGTCAATTCTCCAAGATCACTAAACAACAACATCTAGGTGTCTGTCCAGGGAGTGTGTGAAATCCTTGGTATAACCATTGTTCTCGGGACCCTCCTCTCAAACGGGAGTTAAGCACAAGGCAGTGTGAGCGGTTAATGATTGGGATGACCCCTAGTCATAACTGAGTAGCACCGGAGATATTTCCAGGATTGTATTCATATCTGGGTGCTCTTTCGAGAGTTTTGGGCTTTGCTACCCCGCCCATACGGTCAATCTTGCCTGCGACTGTCTGCCTGAGCTTTTATTATATTGAGGTGACCTTAGTGACCTTACCTAGGATATCGAGGGGGTACTTGTAGAGGTTATTCTGCAGGTGTCCCGGCCAGGTTGGGGTCAGACAGCACAGTCTCTTTACGCGTTGAAGCTGAGGGCCACTATAATTGGTTACATACCTCTGCTTGTAGTGTATGGGAGTTTCGAGCCTCTCCTAGGTGAGACATACCTGCTGCATTCGGGAGCTCACATATCCTCCCCTTGGTTTGCTTGTATTTTGGCTGTAGATTTTCTTAGGAGTGTGCTCTTTGTGCGCTAGTTGGCCTTTGGTATCACGGTTACTTAAGTATATTTATGCTCTCTTCAATTCAGGTCCTTTTATTTTTGGCATGCCTGGTATCCTATCACCCATCCTTGGTCCTAGTACGGACCCTGGTGTCAGACTTGGGGGCATCACAGCCCCTTACCGTGCTCATAGATATGGGAATGGTCATCTTCCATCCTCTACTTCATTTGTGGAGGACTTTTTCCCTTCGCTCGGTCTTTACACCAGTGGTCACCCTCACTGGGGTGGTAGTGTATGCGTGAATGTTGGGTCTACATGTTAGTGTCCTTTTTATGTCTCATAGTTCACCGCATTGTTTCCTTTGGGTGCTGTTGTCATGATCATTCCTCCCTATATCCTATAGTTTGGATTCTTTATTGACTATTTTGGGTTGTTTTGGACTAATATGGTTGTCATGTAGGATCCACTTTTTGTACACTCTCTCCGAGGTTTCGACCCGTTCTTGCCTATCACAGGTATTATGTCTGAACTGGCATATAGGTTAGGATTTCATATCCGCTTGCACTTATGCATTGCCTTATGACCGTTCCATCTTAACCTTAGGTACGAACCCATTCCAAGGTATCACAGAACCTTCATGCTGCTATTAGAAGTGGTACTATGTGAATGGTAGAGCTTTCCTATACATGGGTGTCCTAGTTAACTACCCGTTGCATTTGGTACCCATGTTGTGAGTCCTCTCTTAGGTCTGGGAGTCCGTTGTATAGTACTTCCATGACATTTCACAAGAGCCTCATACTCCTCTTGATCTTATGCTGGCCTATTTCACTCAGGACTCCCTTATGTCAAGTTGTGAATGCATTATCATGAGCTTTTCCTGTCTTATTGAGCTTTATACCGGCTCCCCTGACATTGTGTTTCAGCCATATAGCCCGAGCTTGTCTCATGTCTATCCATGGAGAGCCATTTTTTATATCCTTCGCAGCTTGATTCCCTTCTTATAGGGAGGGGATTTCCCCCCGAGTGTCGATATCCTACACATGTATCCTTGCATTGAGCATAGGTATGTTCCACTGCTTGGAACTAGTTTGTTTTCCCTTATGACACTCGTATCCTCCTAGTTTGTAACTATAAAGCTAGTTTATTCTTTTTCAAGCTTTTCAAATAACTGAAAAATTCCAAAAAAATCAAAAAACCAAAAAGCCGGACAAGGAAAGATGTTATATTTGGCAGCTGTCAAGTCGTGTCGCCTTCGAACAGAGAACTGTATATCACATCCATTGGTTGGGTTATAGTTTGACTTAGGAGCTGTACTCGTTTATCTCCACCGATTGGCTAAGATTCCAGTCCCTATGGAGCCTCTGTTGATGCCTCCTGTGTCACAGAGATGTCCCAGTTTATATATCAAGTCTATGCTGTCTTCATTCAGTCACCATACGCCATTATGCTCTTGTTCGAAGGAAGTTGAAACTTGTGTCGGCCATTCCTCAGTTATCTTGACTTTGCATGTCGGCCATTCCCGGTACAGTTACTGGTTTGTGCACCTTATGATCGATTCCTTCCACATTAGAGAGCTTTGCTGAGTACCTCGTGTTGGATGATGGGGGATGCCTTAATGCCCTCCTTCCAGTGGATTTCATCCCATCAACTTCAGATCATTTATTCTGGGATTGGAATCTAGAGTCCTTTTGAGTGCCTTGAGACTTGCAGTCATCAGTGGCAGGTTCTCTCATGATCGACAGTTTCTTGGGAATACATCAATGTCCCCTAATCAATGGATTCTCTCAAGTGTTCGACCTCAACACATCTATTCACACTTGTTAGTTTGCACTCTAGTACCTTGATTCCCATTTTCATTATCGGTGGGTAATCTTGCGTCTGTTAACGGTATACATCAATGACCGGTAATCAGACGATGGACTACTATGTTCGACCTTGACACCTCTATTCGCATGGTAGGACATGTACTCGTAGCGTTTTGTGTAGAAGACCTTCCAGACTAGTGTCATCTCTTATATGCTACCTCCTTGATCGTGCCAGTGTTCATGAGATTTCAGCTCTCGTGACTTGATTCCAGTGTATGTCAGACATTTCTAGCCACTATGGAGATCTTGATCTATTGTATATCTTCATCCATTTTGGAGATCATGGTCCTTTGTATATATTCATCATGGAGATTCTGATCTATGTATATTGTACGTGGCGATGACCACATATGTGATATCATGTATTATGCCTATTCATGGCCATTGTACTCTTATGTATCCGGGACTGCTATATGTACTTGCAGTTATATGTAGAGTTGTATCATTGTACTATGCTGATTGGGTGGCTGGTCTTCCATTTGGGATCCTTCATCACTCCACTTCTGAGATGGACTTATAATGTATTTCGGCCATCGTATGACCCCTCTGACCTCACACATTAGGGGGCATCTGTTATAGTGGATTTCACCACTCCAGGTGAATCACACTTTGTATGGCCTTCCCCTGTCCCACTACAGACTCTTTATACCCCGTGGACCATATTTTATCCTTTGATGTTTCCTTGATCATCCCTCAAACTATATGAAAAATGATATACGCGGATTTTTTCCCGATAACCGCATACATACGTGGGTTTGACCCATATAACCGTGTACATCGGGATGTGTGCATAGTCCAAATCCTTTTGGAGTTTTCCTTAACATGGATCCGACTCATTCGACTCCTGGCCTTCCATATGCCTTGAGATCACTCGGATTCGAACCTTCATTATCCCTTGTGAATCTATATAAGGAACCCCTTGGTACATTGAAGGCATATAGAGAGATTGAGAGCAACGAAACTATAGTCCATTGTTGCCAGAATTTATGCTTGAGTCTGCATCCCTTTGTCCCTTTGGAGCACTTTTGTGTTCTTCCCAAGCTTGCCTTTTTCTAGTGAGCTTGCTATCGAGAGATGGAGGATTGAGGTGGTGGAGGCCCAAGTGGGGGATTCATTTTCTCTGGTTCGCAGACGTGCCGTCAGAGGTTGTATCTATCTTGTAATATCTAATTTATATTAATACGAACTATCTTTTCTTGTCCAATGATGTGTATTTGATTGAATATTGTATCCATTGGAATATGTCAAATGCTTTTACATTATTGATTATATATGCTAGAATAGATCTAACACCATGATATATAGTATGCTTGTATTGTTTACTTGTTGTTGAGGAAGTATTATATCAATTCAAGCTGAAGATTGGAAAGCTCAACGGGGATCTACTTCAACCGTTCGGAATAAGGTACGAGGTATGATCCTTTAGTGTTAGACATTTTATTTCTATTGCATATTGGGAAAGATTGATTTCTGGAGTCAAAGTTGTCTGTTGTGGTACCCCAAGCCATAGTAATTTCTCTCCGTAACAGGGACATTGATGTATTCCCAAAGACTGTCAATGGCGAGAGAACCTACCACTGATGACTGCAAGTCTTGAGGCACTCAAAATGACTCTATATTTCGATCCCAGAATAAATGATCTGAAGTCGATGGGATGAAATCCGCTGGAAGGAGGGCATTAAGGCATCCCCCATCATCCAACATGAGGTACTCAACAAAGCTGTATAATGTGGAAGGACTCGATCATAAGGTGCATGAAACAGTATCTGTACCGGGAATGGCCGACATGCAAAGTCAAGATAACTAAGGAATGGCTGACTCAGGCTTCAAATTCCTTTGAACAAGAGCATAACGGCAAATGGTGACAGAATAAAGGCAGCATAGATTCGATATACAAACTGGGACATCTCTGCGACATAGGAGGCATCGACAGAGGCTCCATGGGGACTGGAAGCTTAACCAGTCAGTGGAGATAAACTCAGATAAATGAGTACAGCTCCTAAATTCAAACAATAAACCCAACCAATGGATGTGATATACAGTGCTCTATTCAAAGGCGACACGACTCGATAGGAAAAGATAACATCTTTCCTTTTCCGGCTTTTTGGTTTTTTGATTTTTTTTTGGACTTTTTCAAATATTTAAAAAGCTTGAAAAAGAATAAAATTGCTTTATAGTTACAGATTAGGAGGAGACGAGTGTCATAAGGGCAAACAAACTAGTTCCAAGCAGTGGAACATACCTATGCTCAATGCAAGGATACATGTGTAGGATATCGACACTCGGGGGAAAATCCCCTCCTGGTAAAAAGGGAATCAAGCTGCAAAGGATATATAAAATGGCTCTACATGGCTAGAGATGAGAAAAGATCATGCTATATGGCTGAAGCGCAGTGTCAGGGAAGCTGACATAAAGCTCAATAAGACAGGAAAAGCTCATGATAATGCAATCACAACTTGACATAAGGGACTCCTGAGGGAAATAGGTCAGCAAAATATCAAGAGGAGTATGAGGCTCTCACGAAATGTCATGGCAATACTATACAACAGACTCCCACACCCTAAAGGACAAAACATTAGCATGGGCACCAAATGAAAATAAGGCACTAACTAGGGTACCCATGCAAGGTCAAGCTCTACCACTCATATCATGGCACTTCTAAAACAACAAGAAGGTTCCGTGACATAATAGAGTGGGTTCGTACCTAAGGTTATGATGAAACGGTCATAAGGTCATGCAAAATGCAAACGGTGGTGAAACCTAACTTATATGCTAGTTTAGACATGATACCTGAGATCGACACGAATGGGTCAATCCAACGGCTGAAACGATACTGAAAAAGGCCTCTTACATCATGAGTTAGGTAAAAAATGGTCCAAAATGATTAGAAATTGTTGAAACTATAGGAAAGGGGGTAAAAATTTTCAAAAAATTTGAAAAATTTCTATAAATAGTAAACAATTCAAAATATTATAAAATGTTTGAAATTTTTACCCAATTGAGCTCAGATTTTCAACAGTGAATTCCAGGAGATCCAGCCGGCGGAATCCACTACCGTTTCTTCCAGGTACTTACCCATGCTCTTCTCTTCCATTTTGATGCAATTTTTATCAAATTCCATGGTCATTTGAGGTTTCTAGGCCAAACTAAAAAGGGCGTTGTGGCCCACACAAAAATCGAGGGTTTTTCTGTGTATAGGGTTGGATATACACGGAAAATTCCTCCACAGTTGCGTACATACGTGGTTGTTTGGCAAACAGTCGCGTATGAGGCCGCACATAAGGTTTTTAAGTAATCTAATGGGAAAAATTGCAATTTTTTGTGCAGGATGGTCCTAGAATGGAGAGAGCGTGAACATGGTGAGGTAGAGGAGGCAGTAAGGGCCGATCTAATGGCTCAACAAGCTTTATGTGCATGTGGACTCTATAAGTTTTGGTGTCTTGGTGGCTTGAGGGCCAAACCAAGACTATTGTAGATGCTGGTGGATTACTGAGATCTAGACTCTGAGTCCTTCCAGATAGATGGGATGTCCCTCACTATAGAGGTCGAGGACATATACTTCATTACTGGGATTTTTCGACGGGGGGAAGTAGTGAACCTTCGTTCTCATGGTGGGCCGGGAGGTGGCCTGACTATCGATGAGTACATTGTGGTGTACTGCTATCCATACATAGAGAAGGTGGGGAGTCAGGTCCCTACCAATGCTATACAGGCGCTGGGCCTAAAGGCCATACTATTGACATTGGGCAGGATAGCAGGCTTGGCATCACTCCACCAGGCCTTGCGGCCTCTGATGTTCTATGCAGTGGAGTGCATGAGACCCATGGTTTATGAGTGTAAGGTGGGAAGAGTGTGGAACTTCGGGTTCAGTAGTATATTGAGCACATTTTTCTTTGAGCGTGTTCCAGGATTGAGCCCCAGAGTTGACATTCCTCTTCACGGGGTTCGATATCGGGCCCAACGGCGTTGGGCAGATGCGATGCGCAGACTGGGGGGAGGTAGGGTGGCCAACCCCTATCCAGCTGATTTCTTTTCGTGGTGGTGACGACAGATAGTTGCCATCGATGACTACCCCTATGCGGGGATAGATTTCCAGGGGGACCCAGACATGCCACTACCACCAGGATCAGCATATGGCGATATAGGTAACGAATCTCAACCCTCTCTTTTAATTTTTGAGTTATTTAATTTTTTTTGTGTTTTCTGATTATATGGATTTAAAAGACATATTTTTGTGTGACAATACATAGTGACATCTACCATTTTTATGCAGATGTGGGACCATAGCAGCTGAAAGGCTTCCTTCTTCACACACAAAGGGGAAGAGGAGATGATATCATGGGCGTGGATGCGGAGCGGATGCTCTAGAGCATTCATACCAATTTTGTGAGGCTGACACATAAGGTTCCCATGGCGCAAGTCGAGGACATTCCTGAGGCTATGCAGCGCCAAGTGGTGGGTGTACCACGAGTATGGGTGTGATTATTTCGACGGCTAGCTAGAGCCGTAGTGACCTTCCATGATCACAACCCCCCTCCTCCTCCACAGGATTAGATACCTGGGATTCTATACATTTTGTACTACCGTGTATTATATGTTGGTGGCTCGAGAGCCCCTTTTTTGTATCATGACACTATGTATTACCACATTTTGGATGTTATATAAAACGTTTTATGGTGATCGGTTTATTTATTTACATGTGTAAAAATTGTGTTTCTGATGAATTTATTGTGTATGAAACAAATGCCAATCTAACATGTAGTTAGCATATGAGTCAGCAACTTAATTATTAATTTTTGGAATGTGTATGTATGTTATATTGTCAAATTGTCGTTCTAATAATCTCACATGTAAGAATCTTCTTAATAATGTCGGATCTCTAACATGGTACAAACCATTAAGATGTGACACTACTAACTCTGAATCAAGACGTACCTCAAGAGAGAGAACACCATGTGAAATGGCATCCCATAGAAGCTCAATAATGACACTATATCAACAACACCGTTGGAAGATGGCCACAAACATATGCCTCCTGAAGACAATACCTGACCCATAGGAGTATAAATCACCCAAGCAGCAGAGGCTGAGTGTTGAGTGTGACAGCTCGCACCATCCATGAATCCTATGTAGGTGGAAGATTCCATTGACATCTGCCAAAAGAAACGGAAACTAATCACAAACCCGATCACTATAAGAAAAATACCTAACTATGCAAAACTATACAATAATATACAATAACCAGCCTTGGCTGAGAATCATGCATAGTACTTCTTGAGATAGAGCCCATTTGTAGGCTTCGCCAAGGTCGTTCCCTCATAATCCATTAACTCATAAGCACCCTTCTCTAACACACGTTTGACCACGTAAGGACCACGCCACATGGGATTAAACTTTCCTGCCCCCAAGGGTTCTTTCGGTTGATCCCACAAAAGGACCAAGTCTCCCTCACTAAACCTCCTTGGACGGACAAACTTATCGTACTGGACCTTTATGCGACGTTTATTTACTTCTAGAGCGACCAAGGCATCTCGACGTTGCTCATCAAGTTGCTCAAGGTGGACCAAACGCTCCTCCAATGGTGAAGTGTCTGGTAAGAGTTCTACGGCTAGCTTCAAAGAAGGAATCTCGCATTCAACCGAAAATATCGAATCCACTCCATGTACAAGTTGATATGGAGAAAAACCCGTGGCAGTCTTAACAACGGTTCTATATGCCCACAAAGCAGGATATAACATGATGTGCCAATTATTCTTGCTCTGTGTGATGGTTCATTGGAGAATGGATTTGAGTGATTTATTCACTGCTTCTACCTGTCCATTCGCTTGAGGGTAGTAAGAGGAGGAATGCTCTTGCTTGTACCCTAACTTTGATGCCAATTCTTCCATCATACGATTCTGAAAGTGCGAGCCATGGTCAGTGACAAGCTCTTTCGGAATTCCGAACTGATTAATAATCTGGTTGAATACGAAGTGGGCAGTTGTTTCACCATCGGATTTAATTGTAGGCATAGCCTCAGCCCATTTCGTGAAGTAATCAACAGCCACTATGATATGATGATGCCCCCCAGCCGAAGCTGGGTTGCAATCCATAAAATCAAGCCCCCACTTAGTGAAGGGACTGGCAATGATAATGGGATGTAACGGGGTAGGTTTTGAGCGCATATTACATGCAAACACCTGGCAAGGGTGGCACCTCTTGACCGCATCTACACAATCCTTAAAGATCGACAACCAGAAATAACCCGCTCTTAAGATCTTTTGGGCTGTAGAAATCCCAGATAAATGACCACCACACTCCCCTCTGTGGAAATCATTCAGCACTACCTCAGCCTCTTCATGAGTTAAACAACATTGTAAAATGGAATCTACGCCATGGTGATACAAAGTGTTATCCACTATGAGGTAATTCTTAGACACGTGACGTAATCTTCATCGTTCATCCTGTGAGAGGTGAGTAGGGACCTTCAATGTTTGTAAATATATAATGATATCCCCATACCATGGGTCTAAAGTTGAGATTAAGAAGATGTGCTCATCGACAAGCGTATCTTCACAAATCAACTCCTTGGCCTTGCTTGGGAAATCCAATATAAGCTCTGCAAAAATTAAAGACTTCTTCGATTTTTCCAAAACAAATTCGAGATCGAATTCTTGCAGGATGACAATCCATTTATTATATTTTCCCCTAATCATCCTTTGAGTGAGGATGAATTGAAATGGATTGACATGGGCTACAACCAAGGTCTAACGAAGGAGAATATAATGTCTCAACCGTTGAACCGCATGTACAGTAGCTACAACAAGCTTCTCGACATGAGAATAATGAATCTCTGCGTCAATAAAGTTCCGGCTCAGATAATATATGACATGCTCTTGGAGCTCCTCATCCTCTTGAACCAAAACCATACCAATCGTCTCCATGGACGCGGCCACATAAAGTAGAAAATCATGGCTATAGTCTGGGGGACTAATCACCAGGGCCGATGCTAGGGCTCGCTTGAGTGCATCAAAGGACTCATGGGCTCGCTTATCCCAACAAAAGGTGGTGTCCTTCTTCAATAGATGCATGAAGCCTCTAGTCAAATTGGAAAAATTGGCCACAAATCTCCGTAAGAAGTTTTCCATGCCTTGCAAACATTGAAGATGACGAATATTCTTCGGGGGAGACAACTGAAGTATTACCTCAACCTTCAAAGGGTCGACTCTTATACCCTCTTTAGAAATGATGAATCCTAACAAGCGACCTGACTTCACACAAAAGATGCACTTATGAGGATTTAACCTAACCAAATAATGGCAGCATCTTTCGAACACCAATCTCAAGTGATAGGAATGACGCATTCTCATGCGAGAATGAGCAGCAAGGTCATCCAAAAATACTTCGATAACTGACTTGAGATCATGGAAGATCAAGGTCATTGCCTGCTGAAAAGTAGCTCCGGCGTTCTTAAGGCCAAAATGCATTTTTCGATATGCAAACGTTCCCCAAGGACAAGTAAATGCATTTTTATGTTGGTCCTCAGGTTTAACTTGTATCTGATTATATCCGAAAAAGCTGTCCATGAAGGAAAAAACCTCACTACCCGCACACTCCTCCAAAATCTGATCAATAAATGGTGTGGGGAAATTGTCCTTAGGACAGGAACGATTCAAATCACGGAAATCAGTACATATGCAGATCACTCCCTGCTTCTTATCCACCGAAATGGAGTTTGAAACCCATTCTGTCAAGGGAACGAGATAGATAAAACCGGATTTCAACAGTTTCTCTATCTCTTCCTTAATCGCGGGTGCTTTCCTAGGATTCACCGCACGCAAGCATTGTCGAACAGGCTTAGCGTTAGGATAAGTCTTAATCTCATGTTTGACAATACGAGGGTCGATACCTGGAATTTCATCATAAGACCAGGCAAAGATATCACAGAATTATTTAAATAGCTCGATGTATTCTTGAATCTCATCATGGGAACATTCTGCCCCAATATAGACATTCTCTATTCTTCCAGGATCGTGAGAGATATTGATAGGAATCGTTGAAGATATGTTCGCCATGTTTTCATCAGCCATCGGACCTGGAGAGCTTAATGGAACCATAGGACTACCAACTCTCTCACTAAGAGCCTCCCTAAAGTCCTCACGCTCCAAGCGGTCAAGCTCAGGAAGAAAGTAAGATCTATGATGGAGTTCTTCCCATGGTGGCTCAACTCCCGACACAACCTCAATAATCGCTTCATATGAAGGGAAAACCGTATCGAGGCAGTCGTGCGCATGAGAAGACTGCACTGCCCATGCCGACAGCACATAAGGGTCCTTCTCCTCCGTTCGCGAAGAGGAAGGACTGGGCTCTGCAACAGACTTAAGATTAGCTTGATAAGCTATCATAGTTGCAGGTAACGACACGTCCATCGCGATGGGCTCACTCAGAGTACTCAGTGTAGGAAGAATCCAAGGATCTTCCATATGACTCGTGCGAAAAGACACTGATCTCATAGATGTCGAAGCCTCATTGGAACTAGACCCTATCATAAGGATCGGTGTAGGACAACTAAAGATTCCCATGAGGGATGGATAAATGCCTACACCCACACTCCCAGTTGTTGGCTGAGAGTGTTCAACAATCAGGATCGAAGCTCCCGAAGATGCGATAACAGACGGATTCTTGAATGTCGTTTGATCAATCATGACTATCTTCCCGTTAAATGGAAAACATACAACGTGAAATAGGGAAGAAGCAATGGCTTGCATACTGTACATCCAATTCCTACCCAGCAAGAGATTGTAGTCAAGGGGCGCATCAACAACCTCGACCTCTATCGCAATGATCTTCCCTCCCAAATGGACTTTAAGGGAAGGAAGGATGTCGTGCGACCTAAATGATCTCCCATCGAACGCAGTTAACATGGTCGCTGATTTAGACAGCTCAGGGGAACTTAAACCCTTCCAACACGATAAAGACATCATAGAAGCGACAACACCTTCATCAATCATAGTGCGCTTGATGGTCATATGAAGACATTCTACATGAATCAAAAGAGACACATAGTAAGGAAAGCAAGGATGAATTCCTATGGTTTCAAATTTAATTACGGAGGAAGAATCATCATCATTCACAGCAAGGGCAGAAAGCAAAGCCTTCCTTTGTGAAGGACAAATCTGAAGCACTTCCAATGCAGGCATCGCATGAGTGTGGCCCAAATCCTCGACAACTGAATAGTTCTGGGTGGCTCGGGCATTAGGATTGTGCCTCGAACGCTTAAGGAATCCCTTAGGAATGCGAGGTACAGCTTCAGGTTTATCCATAGGTTTCTTAATACGCAAAGGAGACCGTGGTGGATCAGGTTCCTTTCTTGGGCTCGGTTGTGATGAACCATAGTCCTTTGCACGGGTCACAACATTCGCAGCACGTACCATGTTAATGCAACCACGACCACTACCCTCTGGCAGATCTTGATCACCACCACACTGATCATGGGTCCTCGAGTTCATATTTTGATTGTGAGGTAAAGGGTTAGTTAGCACAGCTAGGCCCTGTGCTAAGAATCTCGAGGCTTCATCGATACGAGGGCACAAGTAAGTGAGGTGATCGTCCTTACATAACTTGCAAGGGAACTTAACCTTACGTTTAGCTTGTTTGTCCCCCCAGCATTACGGGAATTCTTGTCATTATTATTATCATTCTCATTCTTATTCCCACCCTTACGATTATTCTTACCCTTCTTTCTATTCCGTCCGGGCTGCTAGTTACCCTTCTGGTCCAACGATTGCACCGAAAGTACACTCGCCATTTGGGCGGGTTGAGACAAATCCGTGGCTTGTCCCAAAGCAGATTGGTTGATAGACAATTGACTAACTTGTTTTGCAACCGAATCCATGGGTTTAGCACTTGAACAACCAACAATGCCATCGGCATGTGGTCCAGGTTTGACTTTGGGGTCGAAACTAGAACGCGGAGTGTTGGGAATAATCTCATATAACAAACCGGACTGAGCATAAATTAAGTCCAGTTCCTACACCCTAAAAATCGCTTGTTCCTCATTCTGCACTTCGGATGTAGAAACATCCTTCACTATATATGGCAATAACGACTTAAGGAACCATTCAAGGAGGAATTTTGGCGGTATAAAGGCTTTAATTAACCTCTTCCGTCTACGCCACTCTTGGATATGATCCGAGATATGTGTGACTTTATCCTACCGAAATGTTGACAAGAGTTTAGTACCAACATTGTAACACACTGGTAGCTGGAAGTGGTTAAGAAAAGTCATCGCTAGGTCATCGAATAATGCAAATGCCCCCCTAGGTAGCTCTATATACCATTTTGCGGCAGGCCCTGTAAGGGTGCATTGAAATAGCATAAAATGGATGGAGTCCTGGTGTAAGGAATTCAAAGAGCACCATAGGTGAAAGGTAGTAACATGTTCACTCGGATCCTCTCCTGGTTTTCCCTCGAACTTGGGTATGTCTGAGGGAAGCTTAGTAGGGATAGCCGTCCAAGCCGAGTCATGAGCTACAGGATCGTTCGTCAATCTTGATAAGTCAGGAAGATTCAGCATCGCGAGGAAAGGGAGCCTAGGATGATGAGGTCGATGGACCGCTCCCTGATAGTTCTAATTCACATAGGTCTGATTAGCACCATGGCCTTGGCCATAGTGCCCTCCTCCCGTTTGACCCGTATAGGGTGGTATGGAAGCACCATAGTGTGGTGGACCTTGACTATTAGGAGCTACAAAGCCGTAATTTGGAGAGTAAGCAGGTTGTTGATACCCACCCCCATAAGGTGAAGAACCCTGTCCATACTGCGTCCCGTAATAGGGTCCATAAGTCATCGCATGAGATGTCCCATGAGACACTCCGTAAGTAGGAACATACGCTCCGGAAGTAGGAATATACATTCCGGAAGTAGGAATGTGACCTCTAGAAGCATGAACATGACCTCCCGAAACAACGGGCGATGCATGAAGTTGAGACACAACCGGTCTAGTAACCGTAGTACAGACATAACTCATAGCAACGTTTCGACCCGAAGGACCACGTGAATAAGGTGGAGGGTGAACATTCGAAGAACTAGGGATAGAGGATGAAGGGATCTGTGTAATTAAGTACGTACTATTCCCTATAGTCACTTGTCTTGGATTTGGTATCCTAATAGGATCGCTAACCCTAGACCTAGGAGGAATATGTGATGTAACTTCCACCACCGGGATGGAAGGTGCAATGTGACTAGTGCTCCCAAACCTCTCCGCATGGTAAGGAATGAGAGTACCCCCAGGCATAGTGTTAGGCTCGAACTCGGATTCGACATGAAATGCCAAATCATGTGTAGGAAAACGAGACATACCATAACTACCATAACTAGTGCTCGTGGGTTCAAAATGAGTCTTTTCATCCTCCGACATTCCATATCGATGATGCGTCAATGGGGAATCAACCCTAGAGTGAGTAGGTCTATCATGAAATCTTCCTATCTCAGAAATCACACGACCTAACTCAGTCAAGTCGGGTGAAGGATCATAGGTAGGAGTAAACTCCCCATCTTCCACATGAATGGGAGGAGGTGGTTCAGGAATACCTTCTATCTGGTCTCCCATGGTGTGTGAATCAATGTGCGAAGTAGTTTTTCTGGACTATATATGTCTCTCTCCTAAAGGAGGAGGAGATGTAGAAGGTAGAAGTCCTGCTAAATGACGATAATGGTGAGGAGCTACACCCGAATCCACAATGACTCAAAAAATATAAAAGAATCTCTATCTACATAAACCCTAGCAAGCTATCGTGCACAGAGCAATCACCAATAAAATATAAATCCAAATGCAAGCAATCAAGGGAAGGATAAGTGAGCTCCCGAATGAAGCAGGTATGTCTCATCTAGGAGAGGCTTGAGACTCCCATACACAACAAGTGGAGGTACGTAACCAATTATTTTGGCCCTCAGCTTCAACGCGTAAAGCAACTGTGCTGTCCGACCCCAACCTAGCCGGGACACTCACAGAATAACCCCCTGCAAAGTACCCCCTCGATATCCTAGGTAAGGCCACTAAGGTCACCTCAATATAATCAATGCCTAGGAAGACAGTCATAGGAAAGATCGACCGTATGGGCAGGGTAGCAAAGCCCGAAACTCTCGAAAGAGCCACTAGATACGAATACAATCCTGGAAATATCTCCGGTGCTACTCAGTTATGACTAGGGGTCATCCCAATCAATAACCGCTCACACTGCCTCGTGCTTAACTCCCTTTTGAGAGGAGGATCCTAAGAAACACTGGTTATACCAAGGATTTCACACACTCACCTGGACAGACACATACATATTGTTGTTTAGTGGTCTTGGAGAATTTATTCACAATGAACTATTCCAAGACCCTAAAACCTAATCTTGTTGGTGCACCCTATAAAAAAAAGAGTGTAGTTCATTTTAATTAAGCGTTTATTTTAATTGGCTTTATTACTCAAAAGAGGGATATGGCCATGCAACAAATGGTGTTATGACACAACATGAAGTAAAATGCACACCTAACAATAAATGCAAATGCATTGTGTCCATGAAAATAGGGTATGCTACTACGTGAAATGCACAATTTTTCTTCAAATGATGAATGTAAGATTTCCTATATGAAATCCTGACTAATACTCCAAAGCAAATCTAGTGCAAGTACTATGCAAAATGCAAAATGCAATGCATGATGATAAGCAAATATTTTTGGATTTTTTGAAATAAAATGAGATACAAAAAGCAAAAGAATGATTCTACAACCCCCAGACTCTATAAGCAGACTCAAGCAGCACTCAAGGAAAGCACTAAGGTAAAATAAATCTAATGCATTAATCCCAAACAAAAAATCGAAAATGCCTTGACAAGAACCTTCTTAAAAAAAAATTTACCCTAAAAAAAATGTCTCTGGTTAGAAACATAGGTGTATACAGACTTAGGCAGTATCAAAGGAGACTCAACAATCATCACAACTCACCCAGCAACCATTTAACTTCCACTAAAAGGAAAAACTAAGGGTATACGCGACTGTTCGCAGTAAACCCACGTGTATACGTGGAAATAACAGAGAAAACCGCATGTATATGTGACTGTGAGTTCAACACTCGCATACAAGAAGAAAGGTGCATAAAAATCAAGGCAAACAGACAAGCCAAGACAAACTTCACACCAATCAGACACTACTAGGAAAACATGCCCCCAGAACCAACACAGAAACTAGAGAGAAAGAGCAATTCAAAGTCATTGAATGCCGATAGAAAACCCCCAAAGGAAAACTACTAGGAACTCCCCAGCGGAGTCACCAATTCTACTATAGAGAGAAATTCCTATGGCTTGGGGTACCACAACAGACAGCTTGACTCCAAAAATCAATTCTTTCCAATATACAATAGAAATTAAATATCTAACACTAAATGATCAGACCTCGTACCTTATTCCATACGGTTGAAGTGGATTCCCATTGAGCTTTCCAACTTCAGCTTGAATTGATATATTACTTCCTCGACAACAAGTAAAAAATAAAATCGTACTATATATATTGGTGTTAGATCTATTGTAGCATATATAATCAACAATGTATAAGCATTTGAAAACATCCATGGATAAAATATTCATTCAAACATACATTATTGGACAGGAAAAGATATTTCTATTAATATAAAATCAGAGATTACAATGGATACAACCTCTGTCAGCACGTCTGCGAATCGGAGAAACTAAATCCCCCACTTGGGCCTCCACCACCTCAATCCTCCATCTCTCGATAGCAAGCTCACAAGCAAAAGGCAAGCTTGGGAAGAACACAAAAGTGCTCCAAGGGACAAAGGGATGCAGACTCAAGAATAAGTTCTGGCAACAATGGACTATAGTTTCTTTGCTCTCAATTCTCTCATATGCCTTCAATGTACCATAGACTTCCTTATATAGCTTTTCAAAGGGGTAATGAAAGGTCGAATCCGAGCGATATCAAGGCATAGGGAAGGCCAGGAGTCAAGTGAGTCGGATCCATGTCAAGGAAAACTCCAAAAGGATTTGGATTATGCACACATCTTGATGTACGCGGTTTTAGGGGTCAAACTCGTGTATATATGCGATTAAGGGTTTAAAAGTCGCGTGTATCATTTTTCACATGTTTTTAGGGATGGTCAAGGAAACATCAAAGGACAAAAAATGGTCCAAGGGGTCTAAGGAGTCTGCAGAGGGACAGGGGAAGGCCATACAAAGTGTGATTCACCCGGAGTGGTAAAATCAGCTATAACAATTCATGCAAGTAAAAGTATTTGAATGACTGTCCAGTTAATACAAGTTTAACCATTTTCGGCTTGATTGGAATACCAAAGGTAAAAAAATATCCCATCCCCTAAATTATGGGTGAGCTCTCCTGTGCACACTTTTATCCACAGGGACTTCACTTGTTGACCAATATCCTATCATGTTAGTTCATATTGTGGGTTTTAAAATGATCAAAAATTGAACCTATATATTGCAGGTATTGGGGGGATGAGGGGTTTAAGGTGGGGTAGGTAGGGTGGTTTATAAGGATTGAGGTATAAAAAGGGGTGGGGAGGAGGTTTTAAGTATTGGGAGGGGGTTTCAATAAAAATATTTTGGGTCAATATCTCTGGAAATTAAGGGTATTCTTTAATATCCCATGATCACACGTGCTATGTGAGAGGTTCACTAAGTGAATTCCCCATGCTTTTATCCTTTTTCGGGAACAAGAGACTATCAACGAAAAAGACACCCCATTGGAGTTTTCTTCATGATTTCATACTCTCTAAAATTTAAAGCACCATCAAATATTTACTTTCTCGGGATCGCTCAAAATCCACGAGATCGTACCACAACGGTGTCTTTCGGCACCACCCCATGTGTTATAGTTTGGAAGCATTCCCCCTTTGGGTCACATTTGTTCAGTGTATTCTATGGTAAGTCTTCCTTAGATCCCATGAACACCAGAAGTGTCTACCTCCCCCAAGTACTTCCCATCTACAGTTACATTCCTAGTATGACGGCTATGATCCCTCTACCTTGAAGTCAGTTTCATTTGCTGCCAAGTCATCCCTGCCATCGTACTCTGAATAAAGGAAGTTTGAGTCCCCCGTAATCCTCCTGCCCCTGTTCCCCCATTCAGTGTGTCAGTCCCCAAATTGTCTCATGCCTTTGGTTATCTCCATTGTGCTTCTGATCAAGGAAACACCATTTCCTTGGTCAGTTGCAGGTCTCCCTCTATCAATGACAACACATCTATTCCAGAGGATAGACCTAGAGGTCCCAATATCCTGGTTTCATTAACCTCATTGATGAGTTCCTTGGACCACTTGAGAGGAGTCCTTAGTACCTCTTGGGATGGTTGTGTCTCACGTGATCGACTTCATCGACATCATCACACCATTGAGATTCGTAGAGGGTATTGGTCCATACAGTATTTGGTCAAAGACCCCAGTTGTCACCTGACTCTAGCACATTGGTGAGTCTATTAAGGGATCCATACATGTGCATGTCCCTTGTGATTTCCAAGTTGCATTGGCGACAGTGTTTAGAAGCCCCCAAGTGGTGCTTCTGTATAGATTCATGATTGATGTGGCATATTGTACCATAGAGACTCTGACTCTCTGCCAATGAGTACTTACAATTATGTAAACCTCTAGATCCAGTAGGTCATCAGTTATGAATATACTGCATTCCATGAGAATTCCATGGGTTCGATGTATCAGCTCTTCATATCAGTATTGTATTGAGATTCTCATTGAGGCCACCATTATGCAACAACAGTTGTACATGATCGACTCTTGGGTTTGGGAGCCTTGATCACATTATTCTTTTTGACATTGTTATGAGCATGGGTATTCCCGCCTTGTCCATATGCATGTCACACATTCTTTTTATCTCACCCATTGATAGGAACCAACATTAATACAAAACCAAAAGCCACCATGTCCCAAACGAGGAAGCACCACTTCTTCATAGGTCTCTCCACGATCCCCAAGATCCAATGATGTCTGTCAGCCATATGATGAGCTCCTGCCCTCACACATCATGGGACAATATGTTAACCCAAAAAAATGTTCATATATCCTACGCCATACAAAGACATTCATTTCCTAACCCATTCTACCCCTACACCCATTTAACCTATGTTTTTTTCTCCCAAAAAGCTCCAAAAATACCCTCAAAGGGCTTAAAAACCCACAAAAGAGCTTGAAAAGCTCAAAGAAGATCCAAAAAGCTCAAAAAGACGGCTAAAGCCCCAAAAGGGGTCTAAAAACCCTAAAAGGGATTTAAAACCCAAAAAAGGAGCTAAGAAACAAGTGAAAAGGGCTTAAAACCCTAGGTAGGGCCCAAAACCCTAACTAGGGGCTAAAAACCCTAAAAGTTGAGAAAAACTATAAATAGAGGTGTAAGGGTCCCCATCACATACATGATTCCTCCTTCTTGTCGTTATAATGCCTATATGAGTACCTTGAGAGACCTTTCACTCTCAAGATATTCATCCCCCACAACTCTATTCCTCCATTTGCTCATTCCCTTGTTGTGTTGAGCCAAAGCTCCACCCATTCCCAACCTCTAGAGAGGAAGCTTCTGAGTTTGGGCATGGCGGCCCTCTTTCAGACCAGATAGGAAGGTATAATGATTCTTCTTTGTTTATTTATTTTGTAATCTGTAGATGATTTGGTTTTGTTTTATTTGCTAACAGTTTGTTGCAACTTGTCTTTTCTCCATTGACTCTACCCTTCCATCCTCTAGACAGAAGGGAGGTGGAACAACATGTAGCTAGGGATTTAACCCTACTACAATACCTTCACAGCCACGACCACAATTTGCGGTGCATTCGTAGTACAATCAAATGGTGATGCCTCGGCCACAACCACAGTATGTTCAAGCTGCACAGTATGTTTAGCAGTAGTCGAATTCCCCACCGCAACAGGTGGCTCATCCACAGTATCAGCAACAGGGAGGATTTCACAGGGGACTCCGAGGAAGAGGAGGAGGATGGGGTCACGGATCAGTCCAGTGTTATAATTGTGGGGTATTTGGACACTACCAGAGGGACTGCTCACACTTGCAGTGTTCATGTACATATTGCATGACGATCGATCATACTGTCGAAAATTGCCCACAACTAATCGCAAGATGGCAGGTTGAGAACGTTCCTCAGTTGTAGATCCAAAACCAGGTACAAACTCAAAATTAGCTGCAAAACTAGAACCAATTGTAGAGCCAAAATCAATTTCCAATCCATTATCAGACTATGAATCAACCTATGAAAACCCTGTTGATCCAGAATCCGTCGTTGACTCAGAATCCCCCAATGAACCAAAATCAAGGGCCGACGGTTGTGACAATCTCAGTAGATCCCAGAATAGCGGATGTTGACATTTTCATTGTCACCTGCACAAGAGCCAAAACAGGAGAGGATGGTCCCTGCCAACATATTCGACTAGAGGGACAGAAGAAGGCACCGTTCGATATCGCAACTTGAAATGAGATAGTTTTTGGAGCTCGGGATACGATCGAAAGAAATCTTGGTAAGTCACTTGTCTATGAAATGCTTCTCGCTTTTGATTCTACACTAGAGGTAGGACCGTTGCGGTAGCATGGTACCTTGCAGTGCTTATTCAGATTTTTTTATCGCTGGCAAGAGACCCAGACGCTTTAGCTGAGAATGAAAATTTGTTGCACAGCCTGGGTAAGGAACGAAAGGAGTCTGTGGTGAATTCTTTACATAAGAAAAAAATAGGCAAGCAGATGTGTATGAATATTCAGATTGGAGACTATGAATTCGAATCAATCATTCTAGATCTAGGTTCGGACATAAATATCCTAATAAAGTAGACATGGAAAAATATGGGGCAACTGACGTTGGGATGGTCCCCTGTGCAGCTGTGATTAGCTAATCAGGCGAAGGTGCAACCAATTGGATAGGTATCTAACCTGGTTGTAGATGTTGAAGGTATGAGGACTCATGCTGATTTTGAAGTAATTGAAGTTGTTAATGGTGAAGGATCCTATCCTGCACTGTTGGGGGTTGGATGGGCCAATGATAGCATGGAATTCATTAAATTCAAAAAGTGGATGATGACTTTTGAGAACCAAGATATTAGGGTCATCGTGCCGATGGATCCCAATGAAGGTAGACAATACATTGAACCAGTAAAAGATGAAGTTGTCAGGGGGTGGGATCATGCCTACAACATATCTGAAGATTATATTCACCCCACTACTAACGGAGAAATCGGTTGGCGCAGCACTAGTTACGCGTCTTCAGATTTTGAGGATGCGCTAGAAAATTGCAAAATCACATGCATGAGGTGTCATTTAGGAAGTGTGGTTTGATCACGCATTCAATACACCATGTCGCGACTAAGATTGTAGAATTACCAATTTATGAAGAGTGTTGGGCCTTGGAATTGTCCATTTTTCCATCACTTATCAAGATATCTTTCATCCATTTTCTTACCATTATTGCCCATTTATCATTCCATTTTCCATCCATTTGTTGTAGCTGTGCATAAAATAACATACTACTTCTATTGATGTTTTAAGTGGTTCATAATGATTATTTTCCTTTATCTTTGATGAATTGAAGACTATTATGCATAATTTTACTAATGATGGTTTGTGGAGTGAGTTGTCACGTACAGGACGCTCATAGCTAGCTGTTACAGCCTTAACCGAAAATGCATGCCACATAAGAACACCTTGATTCACGTCTTGATTTGCGGGCATATGGAAATATATCTCAAAACTCTGAGACATGGGTTTTGTGCGTAACATCCTCATTTACCTGACTGATGAGGACATCGCAAAAAAAGCTACGGTTTGCGATATGCAGGTGGTTCTTCGAGAGGGTATTTTCCATATTTGGTGTTGTGGCCAGTTCCAAGGTTGCCAACAGTTACGGCCATGTTTCAGCTGTTGCAGATCACAAGTTGGGGGTTTAGTTCTTCATTTCCATGAGATAATTTTATGTATAAATATGTAATCAATCTCATTGGGAAGGGGATTAGGCAGGATAGGAGATAACACAATGTTATGATGTAGGATTTGATCCAGATCTATTGTAATCCTTCCATTATGGTAATACATGCTGGAAATTTCTTAATTCTAGAGTTGTAGACATTTATTGTGGAGATCCAGCTCTGCTCAGTGGAGGAAGGGCCCTCTTCCCTGAGCAGATGCTGGTAGTGTTGATTGTAGATGTGTTATTGTTTAGATTTTCTTATTATTTCGTTCATGCTTTCATTCATTAAGCTTATCATAGTTGTATGCTTTCATTCATTAGATTTGTCATAATCGTTCTTCTGTTAATTCATTTTGATAGATCATTGGCCAACACAATACTTATTTTAGATTTATGCAATCAGATCTTGTTTCATAGGAATAGATCTTGTTTAAAGTGTGTTCCATTTACAGTTTGATTTACGAATAGGTTTGAGGTTTGATTTACTTTCAAGAAGGTGTGACCTAGTTTACAAAGAGTTGGATTGCATACCAATAGATAACAATGTCAGGTAGAAATTGTGCTTGCATATATCTTGCACGATAGATTTGAAATAAAATACTTCCTCGGGTTGATAATTTATGTTTATCACTCTACATGTTAAGTTTTAATTAACTGGCATATAGTGGGAACGACAAAGAGCTGCTTGAACTTTCTATGTTCTTAATAGAATTTGAAGAAAAGGTATCGGAATCGTAGCGATTGTTGGAAATGGAGGAAGCACTGAAGGCTACTCCAACACGCTAGTGCGCGACTCATAAAAAGACAATTACTAGATGGGCACAGTGTCAACTCTTGATGACAGTTCGCTTCGGCAACATAGAGGTATACCACGCTGGGAGGTATGATGGACAGAATGACCCTAGTAGCCACTTGATGGAACACCAAGCATTGTGGGCATTGCAACCAAAGGATGAATAGGTCCATGCCTTTATTCACACCCTAGATGAAATGCCAAGATCCCGGTATGTATCAGCGCAACTGCCTAGGGACATAACCACTTGGGAGGAGCTGACGATTTGTTTTGCGTAGACCTTTAGTTTTGCAGATGTTAATCCTGATGTTAACAATGCACTTCAGATCATTTGGGACAAGGTTCTAAAAGTTGTACCAGTCGCATACCTTGTGGATCCACATGCACAATGCCACATGCAGTCGATAATGGAATGCTATAACATGTCTGGTGAACCTAAAGATGATGATGAGCTATGGAATATCAATATTCTGGAGACAAAAGGAAGTAGGGATGTTGCAGCACCAGATTTACTGATCAATCCCATGAGTCAGCCACTGAAGATCATAAAGGTTAACAATGGGACAGAAGAGAACCCAAAGTTCGCAAGTGTTGGGGACCATTGGGACAAGGAGACCATGGCAAAAATCACAGACTTGCTACATGAATTTCAAGATCTCTTTCCAAAAAAGTTCTTAGAAATGAAGGGGATACTGGGTGATCTAGGAGAGATGAATATTCCATTAAATCCAAATGTGAAACCAGTACGACATAGGCCATATCACTTGAATCCACGATACAAAGAAAGAGTCAAGGATGAACTTGACCACATGATGGATGCTGGAATCATCTAGCCAGTTGAAGAATCATGATGGATCAGTCCCATGGTGGTCTAAGATAAGAAAACGGGTAAAGTTTGGATCTATGTTGACTTAAGAAAATTGAATGATTCCTGTCTGCATGACCCGTTCCCAACGCCATTCATAGATGAAGTACTCAAGGGAGTATGCGGTTAGGAGATGTAATCATTTACAGATGGATTTTTTGGATATCACCAGATCAGAATCACCAACGGAGATCGACATAAAACCACATTTGTCACTGAGTGGGGATGCTTCCAATACATGGTGATTCCTTTTGGGATGAAGAATGTGCCAGCAATAGTTTCTCGATTTGTTGTCGTGGCTTTTAAATATTTTATTTAGAAGCTCCTATAGGTGTATATGGATGATTGGATAGTGTATGGCCTAATCAATGATCATTTGGAAAACATTCGATGATGCTCAAAAGGTGTGTCGACAGCATCAGATCACGCTGAACTCCAAGAAGTGCATATTTTGCGCACCATTTGGGATACTATTGGGGCACATTGTGTGTAAACAAGGACTACTAGTTGATCCTACAAAGATAGCACTCATTTTGAGCTTGCCACCACTAACAAATGCAAATATGCTCAGGGCGACGCTGGGGCACACTTGGTACTATTGCAAATTATTAGAGGATACGTTGCAATTACTGCCCCTAAGGAGAAACTACTAAAGAAAGATGTTGTCTTTATACGGAGTCGAGAATGTCAAGGTAGCTTTGATACATTGAAGGCCAAGATGGCTTCGGCACTAATACAAGGAATTCCATGTTCATGTTGATGCCTCTTCAGTTGCGCTCGGAGTAGTGCTCACGCATCCAGGAGAAGGAGATCTGAATCACCCGATTGCTTTCGCCAGTCGAAATTTATTCTTTGTTGAGAGGAACTACAAAACCACGGAGTGTGAAGTTTTGTCAATGGTATACGCGCTGCATAAATTCAGACATTACCTTCTAGATGTTCACTTCAATATGTTTACTGATCATTCTACGTTGAAGTATCTGGTCAATAATCCTATGTTGGGGGGGAAGATATGGCACTGGTTACTTCTCTTTAAAGAGTTTTATTTTGAAATAATTGTGAATCGAGGTCGCTTGAATGCTGGCCCCGGTCATTTATCCAGAATTGAGACAGGCCAAGAGTCTACTAATATTGATGATGGACTGTCCGATGTGTAGTTATTTTGAGTTGACATGGTAGAGGACCATTATGCTCCAATAATCTAGTTTTTGGAGACAGGAGTTGCACCAGAAGAAATTTCCACAAGTCAAAAGAAGCAGTTGGTGGTTTGAAAGCTTTTGATTATCAGTTGATTGTCAAACACCTGTATAAGCTGGGACTAGATGAAATCTTGTGACGATGTGTCCTACCACATGAACATGGGTAGATTTTATCAGAATCACATGCGAGAGTCACCGAGGGGCACTACAGGGGTTGTACAATGACAAGGAAGGTTCTTCGCACAGGTATTTGGTGGCCCACTGTACATAATGATACGACATATTATGCGTGAAACTGCGATGCCTGTCAACGCACTGGGAAATCATCACGGCGAGATGAGATGCCACTAGTACCGCATGCAACTTTGCAACCTTTTGATAAATGGGTTTTGGATTTTGTGGGTTCAATCAACCCACCTGAGAAAAGAACTAGTGCGCGATACATAATCACATCAATAGACTACTTGACAAGGTGGGCAGATGTTGCCCTAGTTGTGGACTGCACTGCGGCGATAGCAGCAAGATTTCTATTTGATAACATTATGACATGGTTTGCATGCCCAAGGATATTGATGAGTTACTAAGGTAGCCATTTCATCAATCGCATAGAAAGAGAACTGACGAAGGAGCTGCAGATACAGTACAAGAAGAGTACACCATATCATCCGCAGGAAAATGAGACTGCAAAAGCATTCAACAAAATCTTGGAGCATGCACTTACAAAGGTATGTAATGCTAACCGAGATGACTAGGATTTGAACATTCCAACAATGTTGTGGGCGTATCGCACCACCTGCAAAAGGTTGACAGGGAAAAAACCATTCAAATTGGTATATGGGAAAGAAACAGTCATGGCTATGGAGTACATCATTCCCAGTCTATGCATTGCAACAACAACTGGCATGGATTATGATGCAGCATTAGAAAAGTGTGCAGCACAGTTGCTACAGATTGAAGAAGATTGTTTTATTGCATGATTCCATCAACGTGTCGAGAAGGATCGACAAAAGGTGTGGCATGATCGCCATATCAAAAACAAACAGTTCCAGCAAGGAGATTTGGTGCTATTATATGACAACAAGTTCTTGAAGCATCCAGGTAAGTTACAGATGCATTGGTTAGGTCCATATCTCATTGATAACCAAAAAATCCATCCATTGAATCAATTGCAGTAGTAACTTACCAGTGCTACCAAAGCTTGTGAATGGTAGCCTCCTGAAGCCCTATCGAACGGGGCAAGAATTGTGCAATGAATATATATATATATATATATATATATATATATATAGGTAGGATAGACAAAAGGAGGAGGGGTGCACTAGATGGAAGTGGCTATGGAATAATAGGGGTCCTTAGCGTAGTTAGGTAGCCAGACTGCGATAGTCGTAGGGCTATGATTTAGTCAAATCAACAATAAATACGGGTAGTTAAAAGCAGTTAGTCGACGACGCTTGTTGAAGCGACGCGCATTTATGGATGATCTGACCATTGGGTTGGCAGAATCGACGGTGAATTTGGGTAATTAATGCAAGATTTAGTCATGATGACTATGACTGATTTAGTAATGATGAATGATGGATCACCCGCATGCTATAAGAAGGTTCCTGACGTAGGTCAAAAGCACCATTGAGCTACGTTAAGTTGAATTGCAGAGAGTGATTGAAGCAGAGCTACTATTGAGCGAAATGTGTGAGTTGCAGAGTGAAGCATAGGATGTGTGATAGCTAGACTAGTGAGGTGTATTGGTGCGGCATGCTGAGCAGCCTCGACATTGTGGAGATTTTGAGCTAACGAGAATCACCAGTTCGACCAACTGCCATTGTTGAAGAAGTCATGAGCATTCCAGTTGGATCATCATTGATTCCTAAGGGAAAGCGGAAGGCCCAGAATCCAAGCTCCATGCCACCATAGAAGAGGTATTCGAGAACTTCCATCCAGGAACAAGGGGAAGGCACTGCCCAGATGGCGCTCTCTAGCTCCGGAGCTATCGAATCAACGTTTCGCACTGGGGTTTCTGTGAAGGATATTCTGGGGTACATTACGCCCACCCGACCTGGTACGAATCCTCGACACTTGAACACAAATCAAAAGTATCAACCAAACATTCCGCTCTGCCGAAAGGGATGGTGTGCACCACTAACATTGTCCCTACATTGATGAAGATGAAGTATGAGGATCATGATCTGTTGCTATGGAAGGATGTAGAAAATGAGCCCTATGAGTCATTTCCTTTGGTTGCAGGAGGAGCAGTAGTGCATATTCCTCAGCCATGGGTGCAAGGGCTGGATAAGTGTGGGTTGTTGGGGCTCATCAACATGCCACATCTTGGGTGGTTGAATGAAGCCAATGCATGCATCAAACAACTTTTGGCGTGCTTCCATGGTGGAACGTTGTGGTTGGAAACACCAATCACACTCACTGTTTATTTGATTTATGAGATTACGGGGTTGCCGAAGGATGGGCCTGACCCATTGCAGTATTTTAAAGGAGGAGATAACGATAAGAAACTAGCACCACGGTTGAAGGAGAGGTATGATTTTCAGTGTGATGGCAGAGCCTATCACCTCGACATCATTAACGACAGAGCAGTGCATATTGGTGCACATATTTTGGCAATTAAGATTGTTAGGAAGAATCACCCTATCTAGTGCACTTCGGGGGTGATTTCATGTGCACAAAAATGTGCCGAAGGAGTCCAAATGAACTGGTCCTTCTTTTTGTTGAACCAATTGACTGAGGACGTGGTCGCAGTTCATGTCGGGGAGCAACCTTTCACTTATAGTTGGCTATTGATCTTAATTGCATTGGTGGCTTGGATGGAGCCATACAATTACCAAAGAATGGTGGTTGAAGCTGTTAAGGTGTGCAAAGGTGCACGGTATCAAAACTTGTGGTGGGTAGAGGAGTCCGGTCAACAAGCAGATTGTGCGATCAAATTTTGGGTCTATTGGGAGGCATTGCAAGAAGAAACGGTCAAATATTAGCGGTCAGACGTAGCAACAGTGAAATATTAGCATATTATGTGGTTTTCCATCGGGCTACATACTATTCAGATCTAGGCTCGGTGCGACCCTGACAAGCAATGGCTTCCAATGGGTTATAAGTTGACAGATGAGGAATTAGACACAGCGGTCCAGGATTGGCCTATAGACTTTCAAAAACTAGTAAGTGTAGAAGAAGTATCGACAAGGTCAGTAGAAAATGCCCCTGAAGAGCCTATGTGCAAGGAGCAGAGTCATCACGATTTCGACAGATAATCATCAACAGAAACTCCTGTGGACCTAGAGGTGCAACGTATCTTTAAGGAGATAAGGATGAAGAGGCAAATGGAACATGATGCCAATAGTAGTACCAGATCCATGTTGGAAGCACAATTACAGTGGCTTATTAAGGCCGTCACGGACTCGTCTGACATTGCCGCAAAAGAAATGCGGAGGTCTGCCCTGGAAGGTTTTGCTGAGCTATGCACCAAGTTAGATTCCATATATAATGTTGTAGTAAGAAGAGGAATGAAAAGTGTAATTGTGTAGGATTTCATGTCGATTAGCACTAAGTCGTGGGCCAGGAACGGTCAGGTTCCCTTGACTGCAATAGACGCTGGATGAGAGAATGTCAACTCCTCACTGTAGTAGTTGCAGAGTGTTGCATTGGACATCAACAAGCTATCGACTCAGATGCTAGTACACATGCAGCAGGTCGCCAACCAGGAGTTGGAAGATATACAAAAGGATCTCAGTGACCATTACTTACAGTCGCAAACTGAAGAAGAGACAATGAAGAAGGAAGTTGAGGAATTGCGATGGGTAAGAGAGCAGCTGACAGCACAAAAAGTGCAGGAGATCACATCATTGAAGATAGCACAGGAGGACCTGAAGAGGAAGGCTACTTTGTAAATTATTGAATTGAAAGAGGAAACTAACTGCCTTGTTATTGAGAAGGCACAACTATTCACAAGTCAAGGGAAGGTAGAAGAGGCCATTACAAATGCCTGGCAGTACATCCATGAAAGCATAGCAAAGCTGGATGTAGTCGCCAAGGCCAAGTGACTTGGAGAAGTCATCACGCAGCTCCAGTTAGACAACAGCCTGTTGATTTCTATGGTTTACCCAGACACACAGCCAAAGCAAGGCGCAAATGTAAGAGTTCCATTGAAGAGATTGCAACACAATTTGATGAAATGGAGCAAGATGAAAAGAAGGTCATGGAGGAAATAATACAATTTTGGGGTAGTGTCATTCAAGATGAGTAGCTAGATCAAATCACCAAGTAGTTGTAGGAAGCTGAGAACTAGTTGGAAACATTGAAGATGGCGTTAAGGACAATGCCACCAATTATTTCGATCACATGATCTTCAGAACTGAAGGAGCTCCAACAGCGAGTTGCAAAGGAACAGGAGCGATAGCGAAAACCAAGTGACTAGCTCAACGAGTTCCAAGAGATTGGAGAATAACTATTGGGAAAAGTATTCTCTGCGCTACAGGATGTGTAGGATGGTAAGAAAGAGGTTAATGCCAACATGGTTGAGCACTCATTGAAGCAGGATCGGCTTACATGTCAGGATGTTGCTGAGAAAGTCAAAGCGTAAGTCACAGAAATTTATCAGCAATATGAAGACTTCAAGATTAAAATCAATGAGTACACTAAGTCCACCTGACGTGGCTCGAGGATGAGCCAGAATACTATATTGGGGGCATGTTGGCAAGGGGTTGGGGTGAGTTGTGCACCATCGCGAATGTTGCGCAAGCTCAGAAGACACCGCGCAAGACAAAGATAGCGCGATAGGCAGAAGATAGACTACTTTTGATTATTTTATGTCACCTTTTGTACTTGTTGACCACTTTTTGCTGAAATTGGTGATTAGTCAATTAAATCAGTTAGGATTTAGTTAGAAGTGGACCACGAATGTAAAGGCGCAAGACTATAAATAGAAGAATTGTAATCATGATGAGAGACAGTTTTGAGGTATGTTTTTTATATGAATGAAGAGATGAATTATTATCTGTTTTGATCTGTGGTTGATTACGTAGAAGTAATATGATAAGACGGTTGTTGACCTGGATCATTGTTATCGTCTCTTTTTCTATCTTTTTGTTCCTGCAAAATCGATGATAAATGCTAAGTGAGTCTGAAATATGGATCTATGATGCGATGCTTACTTTTTAGATATGTTTCACACTGGTAGATCTGTTACAATTAGGAAAGAATGATGTGCAATGATGAATGATTTTGTTAAAGAAGTCGATATGTTCTGGTTGTTAAGATAATGAATCATCGATGCCCTAATCCTCTTCTATACTACAAAAAATTGGTTCCGCCATCCCTCCCTTGAACATCTCGGGTGAGACCTGATCCGCTCTGCGGGTGTTGCTAGACAAGGTAAAACCTGTCTGGGCCGATGCTCAAGGAGATCACGTCAAGTTGAGTGTCGACAGAGTGGGATCCATGTCAACTGGGTTTTGTTGGTTGAGGTTTGATCCAATAGTCAACAATAAAAGTGTTAGTATTGAATTATTTAATATTCTTCCAATTTACATTTTATCACACTAATAATTTGAATTCTAATATCATAATGTTAATATGAATAACTTCCTACTAAACAAAATGCCTCAATTTAAATGCCAATGATGGAGGTAAGTTGCCTAATTTATTTTTAAACATTTTTATTTTCATTTTTTCATTGTATGCCATATATCATATTGTATTGGTAGAGCAATTTCAAAGACAACACCCCCTACGAAGGAAATAACACAAACAAATAAACTCCAATGCAAAATCGATTATCCATGGTAATTTTTGTATAATACTGTAAGTTATTTCAATTTTATGTTATTCTTTCAATATATTACAAATCATTCCCTATTACATGCGGATTTGTGCATCGAATTCTTTTCAACATGTTGTGCTGAAAACCCCAAGGGCTCCACCTAGACTTTAAATTGAAAAAATAAAATCCCCAACCTTTGTAAGTTCTGTAAATATGTATCCTTTGATCATTGATATTTAACTTTTATTGAAATCCATCTTACTTTGCCTCTTTTATTTTCAGTATCAAAACAATAGTAACGAGTTGACACCATCTTCCCAATTAGGGTTGGAAGGAAATAAGTGTTATCTCATTGTGCTAAACTCTCAAGTGAAAGTTGCAAGGGAGAAAATACATAAGACTGGCCCAAATGCAATGATACATTTTTCTTGTCTTGGGGAAGGCTATTATATTGTGAATCCCACAGATATTTTAGAACCTAAATTGGTAACTCTACCTCTCCGTCATCCCAATGGCACATTACATACTCTAGAAGATTCTTTATGGAGATTCTTTCTTTGGAATAAGGATAAGATTTAGCTATGTGAGTAGTGATACTAGTTAGTTGTTTATGAATTGATAGAAGTACAATACACTCTTTATGTACTTGTTGATATATTCATAAATGTATGGAAATTCCTTTTCTATACAATGGTATTTGTGAAACACTTGAAGTACTACCTCTTTTGATGATACTAGATGGAGGAAACGATCCAACAAATTGTTGTAGCATTCATAAATTCGCTATAGGTTCACGAGGAGCATGGAATGGACCAAGATGATGTTTCAATGGAGAAAGCCGATATCAAACACAAGTTTGGTTCAAAATAGTTTTAAGTGTGATTTTTTTTGTCATTCTATATTTAGACAATATGTTAGGCTTTATAGATTTAGATTTTGGAGACATATTATAGTCTCAAGACGCCTTTGGTCTTTCAATGAAGAATAAAAATGTTTAGTTAACTTGGAAGTCTAGCAATTTTTTTGTCATTTTGCTCCTATGCAATTTTTTGGTTGATTCGAGTTATCTACAACCCCTTTAAATATAATACTATATCTATTTTATTTAAAAAAATAATAAGAAAAAAAACACAAAACATGTAGCACTTTATCTCTATGAACTCTTATCAACATTTGTTGTGAATATTAACAACTTATAAAAATAAAATGTCATTTGTTTCAATATTAAACATATAGTAAACTTTGTAATTTTACAAATTATATTCTTTTACACTTAATATATGTTATTTTATTATATTATGATTATACAATATTATTAATCTTAATAAGACAATTCTATATTTTTGATAAGATATGTAGTGTAACTCAATCTTTTATATAGATAATATGATTGTGTATACTATTATTTTTTTAAAGATAATATAACCTATCATAACTTAATCGGTGATGGTTGTTAAATAAACATCATAACTTAATTGATGATAATAGCTACATGTAAATATGAGTTTCAACTAATTACCATTATTAAAAAAAACCTATGCGAATAACTTATTTTTACTTACATTACAATTCTGTTGTAAATATTAACCTTTAAAACTTAAAAACAAATGTAAAATATTTGAACCTTAAACATTTACTTTAATTATGACCTCCGATAATATGATTAATATGAATAAATAGTATTCCATAAGTGCTTTCCTAAGTTACATTTATTGACAAAGATAGATATTTATTGAGGGAACGCATCATAAATATTTTGATTGTGAATCCCAAAGGTCCATATCTGGAGTAATATATCTTCTCACAAGATTAAGATGGATTTTTATGGTCCCTAAAAGCATAATAGACTATGGCTTACCTAGATTTATAAAGGCAGCTAGATTCATAAGAGCATAATACATTAGGGTCTAGCTAGATTTATAAAGGTAAGCAGGCATTATTCAGCTTGCTACAAGCCATTTAATATGGAGGCTCGCTACTGCTTAAATCAGCTTTACAAAGAAACGACCGTTAGCTTTTTCACCCGTTTCACACCCTTTACATTTTAGTTTGGGCGATCTTCATCCATTTGCAGAACACATCGTAAGCACTTCCCAGCTATAAGCATCTCCACCGCTGTATTAATATTTGAGAACGCCATTCTATGAGTTATAAACTTGTCGATATCAAATTCCTGCAATCATTAACAATTTCATTTCTCAATTCATGTTCCGATCCATTTGGGGAGATCGACTGTATTGACTGAATTAGAGATAGCAGGATATAAGAGAAAGAACGAGAAATTACGTTGTTCATGTATTTATCTACCAATTTGGGTATATCAGAATTCTTGAAACCTCCAAAGAGTACAAATTTTAATTTCCGGCCTTCTAGAAGCTCCAAGGGATTGAAACTCAACTTCTTATCTATTTCATCTAGACCCATTATCACTGTTCTTCCCCATACCTGCAGCGAAAAACACATACATGCGGAGTAAACTTGAGATAGCAGAGGAGTTAACAGGGTTAATTAATGCTTCAAGACAACAGTTGGATCATTGAAGAACGCTTGTAATTAACTTAAGGAAGGGTGACAAAGAATTTAAGATACAAAAGATCAAACCGGGTGAGAGCATTGAAGTGCAAGGAGCATAACTTCGACTCTCCCAACGCTTTCGTAGCTTGAATCTACCCCTCCTTTGGTCTTCTCTCTAATCTCCTGCAATCAGCATTACAGTTTACTTAGTGAGAAAAAGTCTGTTGCAGAAGCAGTTAATGTTATAGTCCCAAAAGAAGAAATGCTCAAGTTACAGCTTACCTCTTGAATGGGCTTATCGAAATCTGATGGATTAAGGAACTCAGTGACCCCAAAGAGTTTAGCTGTTAACAAATAAATGGCAGCTATCAATTTCAGCACATATGCAATTAAGGGTGCAGGGAATTAACCCATCAATTAATTTTCTTTTATTTTGAAAGTTATGTTGTGTATGGTTTCCAACCCACATGTTTCTTCCTTTTCTGGATTGATGTCGATGCCAAGGATTCTGGAAGCTCCAGCTATTCGAGCCCCTTCTGCAGTCTGAACAGGGTGGGATTCAGTAGCGGACAGTTAGATAGACACAGAATACTAACTAATCTCTGTAGCACAGAGAACAAATCTCCAATATGCATAGCTGTGCTGCTTGAGATATTGATGACAACTTACAGCCAAGCCAATGGTGCCCAATCCAAATATTGCTACAGAATCACCGGGCTTCACCTTCCCACCATTCCATGCAGCTCCTAATCCTGCAAATCAATACCGAGCACTCGTTTTTCAATGCATCAACCCTTTTGCTTTTGTGTATTTTGAGAGGCAAGATCACTAACAGTTGTATTTTGAGACGATTGTATAATTATATTATATAGTACCTGAAGGCAGTCCGCAACCTAGCAAACAGATCTTGTCCAACGGAGCTTCAGGATTCACTTTTGCAACACAGGACATGTGCACCACTGTATATTCACTGAATGTGGACAGCCCAAGGCAATGATGGATGGGTTTTCCGTTGAGATCAGAGAATCGGCATTTTTTGTCAGTGTAAGCGACTCCGCTCACGAAATTGAATCTGAAAAGTTCACACATGTTATTCTTTCCTCGATCACAGAGCTCGCATTCTTTGCATTCCGCCATGGCTATTGGAATCACGTGATCTCCTTCTGTGAACTCCGTAACTTCACTTCCAACGCTTTCCACAATACTGTGTAAGTGTGTCAAACACTGATCAGGAGTTTGATCTAATAGAGTTCTTCCTTCATGATTCTTAGAAGAAAAATTATGTAAAAGTATACCTACCCAGCACCTTCGTGACCCAGAATCCTGGGAAACCAAGCTCCTCCATCCTTCAATTTGTTAAAATGCATTAATTTAAGGTATGTTAGAGTTGAAGTACCCCAATAGAATGAATGAAACTTGAGATTGAGATGACGAAAGTGGTACCTTTCCCTTCCAGTAATAGATATCAGTCTGACAGAGAGAAGTGTGAGTGATTTTGACTCGAACTTCTTTGCTCTGAGGAGGAGCCACTTGGATTTGTTCTATGGATATCGGCTTCCCTGCTTCCCTTGCCACACCAGCTAATAAACAGGTCTTGTTAGGTTAGAAGAGTTTCATAACTAAATGAATAAATGAAAACCTATTTATGTAAATATTTGCTCCTTACCTTTGCAAGTAATCACCTTCGCCGCAGTAGATGATGCCATTAGTCCCTACTGCCTTTTACTTTGGTATATCTCAACACAGGGTGGCACGAATCTTGGAAGGGGTGGGATTTCACTAACTCTTGTGGAAGCAGTGAAATTTCACGAACTGTTCTGTTCTATATTGTGATACGGACTCAATAGAATGATGGTCAGGCCAACTGTCTGTATAATTATTTAGATAATCTCCGCAAGTTTTTCTCCTGAGTGGGAGTCAAGCTCTGCTCTTTCCTTTCCGGAGACGTGTCCCTGTTCGGATTCTTGTGTTCCCACAGGAGTAAGGAAATCTCCCTGTTGGGATTCCTGTCTATCCTACCCACAAGAGAAAGGAGATATGATGAAAATCAAAAGAGTTAAAAAATCTGATGAAAATCAAACGCATCCAGAGACAACGATCTTTGTTTTAAGTGGTCATAAAAGTAGTGGCATGTACGTAGTGGTAGGGTAGTGGGTATTTGTGGAGGTTAGGTCATCATAGGTTAAATTATTGTATATTAAGGGTTGAAGGTGGAAGCCACCCAAAGGAAAATTAAAGTGACTCTAACTGAATTTAAGATAGTTCTTATCTTTGTACAAATCTGGTGACATCATTAGCATCTTCAAGCTAAACAGATTAGGTTTTTTATACAACAATAATGTGAAAGAATAGAATGAAGCAACATAAGCACTACATGCACTTGATTACCTTCTCATTATTAAGAACATATTAAAAAGAAAATAGAAAACAACAATACTATGGGCGAATACCATAGGTAAGTAAATACTGTGGGTTACCTAACTCACTAACTTAACTACGTGTGAGATTACTCTCTTCAACACACCCCCTTAATCTCAACTTGTAGTACATCATCAGCACTGTCTATGCCAAAAGATGCCTATTGGTCTATGTCTCAGCTAGGCTTACATTTCATTCAAAAAACTTCAGAGTGACTTTCTTCGTTGAAGTGTACTTGGAGTTCTTTTTCTTTGTCTTCTAGATCTTGATGCTAAGTAGTTGATCTTCTTCATCTTCTGGAACATAGTGAAAGTCTTCATCTTCTGTTTCAACATGATTCTTCTAGTTGTCATCTTTACCTGCACACTGAACATTTTTGTTAGGAAAAATATGAATATATTTCAGCTTTTCTTGGAGAGCATTCACATCTTGGTGTTGCTCACCAATGACCGCTACTTCATTATTGACTTCTTCATTTGCTTGATTCCACTGTGCATCCTTCACTGCTTCTTCAAAAAATGCGGGATCAGAAGAAAACATAGCATATTGTAGATGCTCATCAGTAACAGGAGCTTGCTCATAGATCTCCCTCAAACTTCTAGTTTTCTGGTTTTGGGGTGGACTACATGTTGTTGTTTCTTTGGTGCTGTTGTCAAGTGGTTGTTGCTGATTCTCAGCAACTGTTGTAGCTTCTATGCTGCTATCAACTATATCTTGCTTGGAGAGACTATTACTCACATCATTGAGTACCGCTGCAGTGACAGGTTTGCTTTCACTGTCATCATCAAACATAACTGGATCAACATCCTTTGTTGGGATCACATCATCAGTGGTTGCCTCATAGACACAGTCATCTTGACTGTCTTCCACTTCAGTGTGGGATTCCTGGTGCTCTGCATGACTTATAATGTCATCTTCCTCTACAGTTGGTTCCTCACTGAAGACTTCTTTCAGTGTATCCTGTGCTCTCTTTGGAGTATCAGCGTCTACAATGTAAAGAAATAGGGAATAGTTTATATTGTCTTGTATGAGACATAAGGCAACAACTTGCTTTCTTTCTTTTTCGAATTCTGTCAAAGCATTGAACTTTTCTGGATCAATGGGATCCTCTTCAACTATGAAGCGCCACAAATCTTGTAATTTTAACACATTAATTACTTTGATTTCCCATACATCATACTCATCTCCATTAAAGCTCTGCCATAAACCTTGTGGTGTTAAGATATTTCTTACCTCTTCAAATTCTTCTAGGACTGCTTTTGGTAGCACCATCTTCAAGAATAGATTCTCTTTTCTAGATCACAACCTTCAATAAGATTGGATGATCACGCCATGTTATCTCTAGATGCCCCCTTCTTTTTTATTTGACAAAAAATCTAGTCCTGGAGTTAACCGCGCCAGCTTCTAGTGTTTGCGAGAAATTGAGAGAAGGCAACAGATCTGGAATGAAAATGTCGATTTGGTGGGCACTTCAACAATGCACTTCACCTTTTTTTTGTGATAAAAAACGAGCACCGCCCCTGGTGCAATGGCAACAGGTGGTGGACCGACGCGGTGCCAGAAACTGGCTAAGGAAAGTGCAGTTCACCGCTTATGCCAAATTTAAGCAAGGCGGTGGCACCGCTTTTTTCCTCTTCACAAGAGGCGATGGCAAGGAGAGGTAACACTCCGCACAGCCTTTCCGTAAAAAAGGTTTCTATTTTTTTTTTTAGGGTTTCGGCAAATCAAAGCAAAACAAATCAGATCTAGGAAAAAAAACAAAAAATAGACCTGGTACACAGACCGGGATGGAGGTATATCCAATGGGACAATCTGGAAAGCTGCTTGGGTAAGACGATCTAGAAAGCCGAGATCTGTAACACTCCACTTTTTGTTTTTTTTGAAGTTACAAGCTATGGAAAACTGGAAAATGAGCACTGGGTCAGATCTCCACGTGAGCGCTGGATCAGATCTCCACGAGCAAGCTTGTTTTTTACAGATCGTGAATAGGCACGATCGCACACTACAATTTGTAGCAATGCGGATCTTTTTTTCTTACTACGATCTGAAACAATGCAGATCTGGAGAGTTGCAGATCCTTTTTCCTTCAAATGCACACATGAATGCCACTGAATGCACGCTTCTTTGCAATCATGAGTTTGGTTTGTGCACGCCCAGAGACTGTCCATAAGTCCACCAGAGGACAAAATCCACAACGTTTTTGCGATCTAAAACAAGTTGGGTTAGATCTGGCACAAGCTTGGTGAGAACTCCACGAGCGCAGATCTGGTGAGCCCAGTCCTCCACTGTTTTTATAGATATTCACCCCTTTTTGTTTTTAAATAATTCATGCAAATCATGGAAAATAAGATTTGGAAAATAAAATTAGATCTGGCAAATAACCCAAAAATTAGAGTGCACATTTGGTGAGCATGCAATAGCTCCGTAGAGTGCTTTCCACTCTGTGAAAAGGCTTACCCCAATAATGGAAGGATCAGGCCTTAAGCTCTAATACCATGCGAAAGAATAGAATGAAGCAACAGAAGCACTAAGGCCAGTTGGTTGCCTTCTCATTATTAAGAACAGATTAAATAGAAAATAGAAAACAACAATACTATGGGCGAATACCATAGGTGGGTAAATACCGTGGGTTACCTAACTCACTAACTTAACTACGGGTGAGATTACTCTCTTCAACAAATAAGGCTGTCCTATTCAAAGTTATGGCTAAGATTATATAGCCTGTAACTGCTGGAAGAGTTGCTGCAGATATCAAGTAGCCTAATATCTAACAGCTTGCAACAGCTCTGCCACAACATTAAATAGACTGCGACACCGTACATATTACCACCCAAAATTATAAACTCACCATTAAATTTAATGTTTCTGAAATGTATCGTTGAACCTAGTTCAGTTTATTCAAGATTAGATAGGTGAATATTGTAGACGTATCTTTGGCTGAACAAATAATGTCAAAAGGGTGGGATCTCGGTGACTTTTAAGGGTAAAGAATGTAAAGTTTATTCAAGATAAGATAGGTGAATACTATAGACAAAATTTCATTCCAAATATCTTTCTGAGCGTGAGAATCTACCATAATGAGATGTGTAACAAATTTAAAAAAATAATAAGCATGCGATGTGTAACAAATTTAAAAAAATAATAAGCATGAGATGTTTAACAAATTAAAAAAATAATAATGAGATGTCTAACCAATTAAAAGACCTCAATCTTAAAAGAATTAAGAGTTAATATGTTTTTTATTTCTGATTCATCATATTATTGAGATGCGAATTCCATATGTTTACTATTGTTATAAAATAATGTTGGTAATATAAATGTTATTTATTATTATTATCATATAATATTAAATAATAAATCTATTCATATTGTTGGCAATGCAATGCTATGTTGTTTATTTAAATATTATTATTATTATCCTCCCATATAAAAGGTAGCCACTGACTAGACTCTAATAAAATACAATGAGAATAAAGTTGGGTGTACTTCATTTAGGCGTTAAAACTCTTAACGCCTTAAAACTCTTTCAAATAGAAAAGGATATAGTTGAATGATATGGCAAACTTAGGAAACTAATTACTCATAGCTATATAGAGGTAATGCCCTCACATAATGCATTACTTCCTATAAAGTGATTAGATGACAATTTTGAATGTTTATAAGGAGGTCATGTCCAATGTAATGTACTTAATGCTTAGATGCCATAATGCATTAAGGATGTGTAGTGTATTTAGTACATAATAACAATTAATTATTAATGCATGTTGATAATTAATGATGAAACTTGAGCACCTCATATAAATTTTATGATTGGATTAAATAGGTTGCATAAAATAATGAGAAGATAGGTGGCCTTTAGGAAATTGTATTGTTCATCCTTTATTATAATGATTTTAAACAAATTTCATGGTTTCACCTTTTACTTGTTGAATTTGAAACAATTTGTATATTTATGTAAAATACTAAAGGTTCATATTATCTAATCACTCACACCATGAATATGTAAACACATTATTATCTTATGTTACCCTTGATCGTATAGTTTTCCCATCTTTTCACGAGTATATACAATATATATTAATAGTAGACACCCAAAAAATACACCCCATCCAATGAAGGAGCCTTGAAGATGAATTAAATGTGCCCAAAGTATTTAAACATTTTCAATAAACATATAAGTGCCTGACCTACAATGATGGCCAACATAGCATGCAACTAATATGAGTAAAAAAATCATTAAATAAATTGCTTTTGTGTAGTTAAAAAATGACATTTCGGTTTGGGGTGTTACAACCATAAGAATCATTGTTTTAAGAGAATGTATAGCCCAAGTAAAATTTCCTTCATACACGAAATGTTAATATAGGTAAGTTACATGCTTATTAAAATTATAGCATGCATTTAATGAAGCAAAGATGGGGCTTTGATTAGGCTTGGGAAGGAGTGTAGAGGCATAAGGAGGGCGACTAGGATTTTTACCTTAGCCACTTTTGCTTCCACCAAATAAACCTCCCTACATCCTCATTTCATTCCTAATGCTCTCTTTGTCATTATCTCCTCTATCCTTGTAGCACTCTCTACTACTATTTGAATGGAGTTCATGCCACCCCACCTGTGAATAGAGGTCCAGGTTTCTAAATGCAATCAAAGGTTGAATCCCCTTGGATGATTCATCAATGGTGAAGAATCCATTTTAGTTCTTTCTTGATATATTTGGGGTCAAATGTTGATGATGGGTGGCCTATCAACTATATAATGAAACATTGGGGTTTCCCTCAATATTCCCTCTCTAGGTCTGAATGTTAGCCTCCTTAGGTGGGTGTTTGATATCATACATGATTGGCGGTTGTTTTGCAATGCTTAGTAACATATTGGACTTTTCTCTTTCCTTTCTTTTGGTGTCTTATACCCACAACCCTAGATTACAACTAATTTCTATGGTTCACTTTATTTGAATTAGTATCAAGTAATGGATAGTTTCTAGTGACTCAATCCTCTATTTGGTGGTAAAGGAACACTCACAAGGTATTCACTTAGTGAAACTCACGGGGTCTTCACACAATGAAACCATGCCATAGCGCCTTCGTTCATTGGATATTAAAGAATACCCCTAATTTCACAAGATATTGATAATTACTTACAAAAATCCTTTTGTTGAGTTCCCCTCCCAATACATATTTTCAAATAAAAAAACCCTATTTTTACATTCCTTATTTTTACTAGAAAACCCTTTTTATACACCCCCAATACCTATAAACCACCCTTACCCTGTTCCTCGCCCCCAATACCTACAATATATTGACCTTACTTTTCATAATTAGAAACCCACCTTTATGAATGAGCGTGATAAGATATTTCTCAACAAGTTGAATCCCCCATGGTGAAGCTATGCCATAGTGCCTTTGTTTATGGGATATTAAAGAATACCCCTAATTTCACTAGATATTGATAAATACCTACTAAAGATATATTTTGTGAGCCCCCTAGAAATAAACATTTTCAATTAAAAAACCTTAGTTTTATGATATATTCCTTATTTTTACTAGATATCCCTTTTTACACCCTCCCAATACCTATAAACCCCCATACCCCACTCCTTAACCCCTTTCTAATACCTACAATATATTGACCTTATTTTTCACATTTAACCCCCCCCCCTATGAATGAATGTGATAAGATATTGGTAAACATTTAACCCCCCCTAATGTGATAAGAGTGAATCCCTTGTGGGAACATTCTTCATTTCTCACCTACATTTTGAATCTTGTGGCATCCCCTACATGGGTAACAATGTACAAATTTAAGTGTGTCCATTGTTTGAGGAAGGTTGGTTGGCTTCGACCCTCTACGTACGGTGGTGCTTGATGTTAAGGATTTATTTCAAAGATTAAATGAAATCAAACATGAATTACCCTTAGGTGAGGTGTATAGTTTCTCCATGGATTGTTCCCATTAACTATTGTATAACATGTTCTAATCTTTATTATAGGATCTATGCACTGAACATTGTGTTTTTGTTTTTGAAATATCAAGATTAGAGGTGCTTAGTTGTATATGAATACTCCAAATAAAATGAGTATACTTTTTAATGAAAAAAAATTACTACATGACTTAAATCACTTAACAATGATTTATAATACCATCTATAATTTGTTTAATATTCAATAAGTGGACATAATAAAAACATAGTTGTATTGTGAGAAACCTATAACTATAATGGTTAATGTTTTGTGCACTAACAGAAATGCCTAATTAAGTCACCACATCACTATGAAACAAGGTGGTTAGTGTTAAAATAGGATCATAGAGAAATAACAATAAATAAGATGCAAATATTAAAACATATAAAACATTACAATAGAGACACCAATATAACTTGGTTCACCCAAGATGAGCTACATACACACAAAAATTGCTAGTACTTTTATTATCATACTGTCCATTAAAATGAAGGGATACAACCTGCAACACACTCGTTGCACTTCCACCTCACTCCCTCACATTCTCTCTCACAAATCATAGATATTGTTTTACAATGATACCATACAATACAAAATCATATTACAATTCCTTCCTTTCATAAAGGGAATACCATGGGAAAATAACATGGGTCCATAAATCACCCATTATTGACCAAGTCATGACTCTGGAACTACAACATTTTACAAGGCATCTTCCCTAAAATTTCTCTATGGGGGTGTTTCCCCTGAACCCCCGCCATGGGGAGGGGATCCCAAACTAATCATCTCCCCCCCTTGGACCCCCCTAATGACTATAGTAGAGGGAAATTCCCTCGGCAGGTGCTGGGATCCAGACACGACCAAATTAACATCTCTAAATCAGGAAGATCGAGATCCACAACCAACTATTAGAACTCAACCCATTTGTCTCATTTGAGATTATCACACATCTATCAATGAATAATCTTTTAACAAGATACACTTTATATTAAAATCTAATCTCAAAAAGTGAATAGTAACAATGATGACTACTTTAAAAAAGGACGTTATGAATTAAGTGGTTATAGAAGGAGCAAGTTGATAAGTCGACTTGAAGGATAGCTGACTTAGTCGATCAACTGACTAAGTCGATGAGTTGACTTAGTCGATCGGTCGACTAAGTCGGTCGGCCGACTAAACTAGAGATTAGGTCGGCCACCTAAGGTCGCGTCGGTTCACCGAACCGATAGGTAGTTATTTTGTAACTGTTTTGTAATCAAATATATTAGGTTGTTGAGCCAGATGAGAATGTAGTTTAGTTCTCTGTGTTGTATGGACTCATTCGTATAATATAATCTGTTAATTCACCTATTTGTTCTTATCTCTTGTCTCTGTTATATATATATGTTTTAGTGTGTATTATTGGTAACCTTATGTGATCTATGAGATTACAACATTGGTTCCATTGCCGGTAGTACATGTCTGAAATGTATGTAAACAGATGATACTAGAGCAGGAAATTAAGGATTGGTGGGAATGTAAAGTTGCAAACTATTTGTAGAATTATGCACGAAGGAACAGATTAACAATTGCATAAGCAAAAGAAAGTTTTTTCACAGAAACGCATGAAAAGTTTGTCAAATCAGTGCCCCAACTTCTAAAGAAACTCCTGGATGAGAAAGCTGAAAGGGACTAAAGAACAACAGCTGCTGGAAAAACTAATCTGAGGAGGTAGAACAAACTTGTCAAAGTGGTTCAAGAAAATCACCAACGACTTCTGTGAGGAGCAAGCAGTCGAAGACAGAAATTCAGTGGAAACAGTCAAGGAGAAATTTTATACAGATCTCATCGAGCAATTTCTGTGTTCCTTACCAACCTTGTTGTTCAAATTCCTGATCGAGAAAGGAGTAGGACATATTGTCGAACCTCGTCCATCACTTCACGAACTGCCATCAAACTCTAACTGGGCGGAGAAGAAAAGGAAGTGGGAAAAATTTATTGCAGAAAGGGAGTGGGAATACTTCCTAAGCAAATAAACCAAACTATCCAGGCTTTCTAAAAGTGTCGGGTAGGATATGGGGGGATAGCTGGTCATATGTCGAGATAAAGTAGAGTGGATTCTAGTCGACTAGAAACAGATACCATTCACCAGTAATGAGAAGTCGACCAAAATGGAACTCAAGAGAATAGTATCACATGAAGGTATGTCAGACATTCAGAAAATAGAGAGGGAAGAGAGACAATAGAGGAGGGAAGCAAGAAGAGAAAGAGCCTTAGAGTTGCATAGAGGAAGGAGTCCTAGGGTGACCGACCAAGAAGAGAATCCGCCAGAGTTAGGTCATGACCAACATAAAGAAGGCATGGAATGAGAGGCATCCCCTACGGAGGAAGAATTGTGGATAGAGCAGCCAGAAGCTCTCCAATTAAGAGCTCCCCATGAAGGAACAACCCTCTCTCCGTTGAATTCGCGTACTCGGATATAGACTAATGTCCAAGAGGACCTTCGACTACGAGCTGGTGACTTTAGTATATGGAGTCGACTAGACGATGAAACATACACTGGACAACACCTCATTATACGTCGACCAGAGGAAGGGAATTGGGTGACCTTCCAAGTGACACCCTCCAACCAAAGTATCCAATTACTCTTACTGACACATGAAGGAGCACACCCCTTGCCAAATATAGCTTTACAAGACACAAAACATTCAGAACTACGGACAAATAGTTGTAGTGGACCATCGATAGCAGAAGTTGACATCAACCGACTGCCAGTCGACGAAGAATCGACAACTGACAGGAATGGAAGTTCTGTCGACTATAGTCCCGTAGAGACTAATAAACCAATAACCCCACCACCCTCACCTCCACCTCCACCTCCACCTCCACCCCCTTCACCTCTTGAGAGCAGTGACAGTGACTCAGACATGGGTCACGGATCAGCTCACATTCCTCTATATGAGGGGGATGAGGACCCCAGACGACACTGGTTCATCTACAAGTTGACTTGGGAGGCCAACCAAGTTATAGACGAAGATATACAAATGGCATAGTTCACCGGTGCCTTGAGGAAAAGCGCATTGATGTGGTATATGACCTTTTTAGAAAGACAACCTAGAGCAACCAAAGCCGAGATCAAGGTGCAATTTCTATCATTTTTCAAAACTCCAGATGCCAAACACTTGGCAGCGAAAAAACTAAAAACTACATCACAAAATCCATGGGAAACCGTCCGCGACTATGATAAGCACTGGAAATATCTTTTTAGCCAGCTGGACTATGTTATAGATGAACAGCTACTAATCTAGTGGTTTCTTGTAGTGTTATCTCAGAAAGTGCGCCGACACATCAGTATGGAAACGTTCAAATCTTATGAAGATGTGCTAACAAAAGTTCTTCAAGTGGAGATGGATGAGGACATACCCGCTTATCCCACATACCAGATTGGAAGAAAAACTCAATAGTGTATAGAAGTCTTTAAAGGATTTAAACCTCAAGAATTAGGATATCTATTGCACCAAATGCTCGATGGACAGCCACTCCAAAGACAACTGTCGACAGGACGTTCAATTCATGCTGACCAAATCTTTTTGCGACAGTTGCCAGTAGCACGGGGATCACTCGACAAACGACTGCCCATTCAACATGAAGAACGGTAAGGCATCCTGGTGTGCAATCTATGAAACCAAAAATCACAATACGGCCGACTGCCATTTGAACCCGAAGAACCAACAAAATTATCATGCAGTCTACCAAACCAATGTAGTTGCGCAAACTAACGAGCAAAACTATTTAGCAAACGATCAGAACGGTCAGAGATATGACGGTCGACGATATGAGCGCCGGTACGACAATCGACGTGTAGGCTATGGAGGAAGAGCCCCTGGGGATCATGACAATCGACTGCGTCAACCCATCCAGTGATTTACATGTTATAAAGAGGGACATCGATATGCAGATTGTCCATATAAATATAGAACTGACCTCAAATTTTGCACTCACTATGGAGTAGGGGATCACTCACTAGAGGATTTCCCTACCATGTTAGAAAAAATAAATACAAAGAAAAATGTTAATGTCTTGTTCTGTGTGCAAAAAAATGATGTAATAAACACAAAAAAATTGCATATTGTAACTCGACAAGGAACAAAAACAGGAGCGTATAACCTAAGAATCAGTAAAATAAAAGAGAAACATGTCTATCTTGATCCACTGAAAGAAAAACAAACATACAAGGAAGCAACCAATATATTCAAAGAAATTGCACGACAAGAACACGTTCACAACATTCGACATAACACAATAAACGAATTAATCCAGCTCGTACAAAAAGACAACTCAGTATCTCAGTTCATCGATTTTCTGTATGAAATAAAATGTACCAACTCTGAAAAACAAACAAAGAACATCTACAGCTTAAATAAAAAATACAAAGGTGATGCCGACCCACTTGTCGACTTGGAAATCGAAGGATACCACGTCAGACATGTAGTGCTCGACTTCGGCTCACAAGTAAACATCATGACTCGTGACACTTGGGAACAAATGGGTAGACCTCGACTCTATGAGTCACGCATATACCTAAAACTAGCCAACCAGGGCCTAATTGAGCCTATTGGAGTCTAGAAAAACATTGACACGACTATAAAAGGAATCTTGAGCAAGGTCGACTTTGAAATCATTGACTCGAAGGAAGGATCCAGTTCCTTCCTAGCGTTAGTCGGTCAACCTTGGGGTAGAAAGATGAAAGCATCAATATCCCTAGACAAGGAGCGAATCAAATTAAAAGGAAATGGACAAAAGGTCATTGTACCCATTCGTCCATCTCAAGGGGAACCTTGGAATGAACCTATCGATGAATAAGTCGATGTCTGACAACTCTACCAGATCCAAAACAATGCAGATTACACAGAACCAAATATCCATGGAGAACTTCATTTAGGCAACCGAGACTCAGTTGGTTATAATTCAGACGCTGAATTATATGATTGGGAGATCGAGAACTACGAAACACAAGCAAGAAGGTGTTGGACTATACAAAAAGTGCAGAAAAATCCCACCCAACAGTGCTTCATAGTGTCCATTGTCCCAAAAATATTTGAGAAGAAAATTAGGGAATACCCTACCTTACAACCTACCAATGTAAATACTATACAACTACCAAGATACAAGGACAGGGAATCGCTAGTCATGCATATCGAACAAGTTTCCAAAAATATTGGTGAACATGGCCAACTTCAAAGTCTAGTAGAAAATTTTACAGGACAAGCTGCTAGATGGTGGGATACCCATCAGACAAGACTGCAGACCTGGACAACTGCTTCGACTTACTTTGTCGAAAGGTTTGGAGGAAAGAAGTTAACCCAACAAGCTCAGATACCTGTATTCACTCAAGGACAAAACCTAGAAGATCATATTAAAACCTGTGAAAAAGAATGGAGAAGGCTTGGATACAAGGATGAACGAGCATGGCCACACTTGTTCCCATCAACCCTTGCTGACTTACCAAACAAATGGTATAAGATGGAAGAATCTAGAGGTGAAACCTTCTTATGGCATGAAATTAGGGAAAATTTCATTAAAGATTTCGACTTTATACCACAAAATGAAAACTTGGTCGAAACAACAAAATAGATTAAAGAATTTATACAGCCGACCGAAAACAAACCCTTAAAGGCTAATCGACAGACAATGAAATGTAACAATATCCAAACAAGGACAAAACCACAGTTGACAAGACTATAGATAGAAAACAAAAACACATAAGGAAAAATATTTAGATGGAAATCTAACCATATCGAAACGACCAAACCTATTTGTACAATCCTGAAAGTAGAAACAACTGACAAACAAGATACTGACTTCCCTGCCACATTCTCACAGTTTAAGGAAGGAAGTCAAACAATCAATGAAACCAAAGCACCAGAATGGCTATATGCTAAAATCAAAACTAAAGAATTCGACATCTCCAATGATGATCGACCAAAAATGGCAAATATTGGTGACTACTGGAGCGAAGAATAGACCACAGAGATAGTGAACTTATTAAAGGAATTCCAAGATGTATTTGCTCGAGATTATAAATACCTCAAAGGCTTAGTCCATGAAATGGGAGAAATGAAAATTGATACTAAACCTGATGTTCGACCTGTGAAGAAAAGGCCTTATAAACTAGCTCACAAATACAAGGAGATAGTAAAAAAGGAAGTTGATAACATGCTGGTAGCAGGCATCATCTATCCTATCAACCAATCAGAATGGGAAAGTCCAATGGTTGTACAACCTAAGAAACATGATCTGACCAGAATAAGAATTTGTGTCGACTTTAGGGAACTAAACAAAGTAACACTGACAGACCCATTTCCAACCCCTTATGTATATGAAATCTTGAATGAGGTCACAGGACATGAATGCTACTCATTTACAGATGGATTCTTAGGTTATAACTAAGTGCCAATAGCTAAAGAAGACCAGAAGAAGATAACCTTTGTGTGAATTTGGTTCATTTTCTTACAAGGTTATTCCTTTTGGATTAAAAAATTCTCTTGCAGTATTTTCTAGAATTGTTGTCAAAACATTTCAGGAATATATTTACAAGACCATGGCAGTATACTTCAATGATTGGACAATATACTCCATGTTAAAGGATCATTGCAAATGGCTCAGACTTATGTTGGAAAGATGTTGACAAATTCAACTCTCCCTAAACATCAAGAAATGCATATTTGTGACCCCCATAGGGATATTATTAGGAAACATTGTCTGTAAGGAAGGTATTAAGATTGACTTTGCAAAGATCAAAATTATCCTCAACCTAAAACCACCAGTAAACCCAAAACAAGTCAGGGTGTTACTTGGCCACATAGGCTATTACAAAAAATTCATCAAATATTATTTAGATATGACCTATCCTCTTGAAGAACTATTACAAGAAGATCAAGAGTTTAACTGGACAGAGGAGTGCCACATATCATTTGAAAAATTAAAAAGAAAACTAGTCGAAGCACCAATCCTAAAGTTTCCAGACTGCTCGATCAAATTCCATGTTCATATTGATGCATTAGGCCTAGCAATAGGAGCAATCTTAACTCAACCAGGAGATGATGGAATGGATTATCCTATAGTTTACAATAGCAAAAAATTAAATAAGGCTGAAAGAAACTATTCGACAACAGAAAGAGAAGCCCTAGGAATGGTCTTTGCACTACAAAAATATCGACATTATCTCTTAGCTAACCCATTTATATTCTATACAGACCATCAAGCCCTGAAGTACCTCGTCAATAAACCACTACATCATGGAAGGATCTGTCGATGGCTACTGCTCTTCCAAGAATTCAAGTTCGAAGTCATTGTTCGACCAGGAAAGTTAAATGTCGGGCCCGACCATTTATCCTGAATCGAAACAGGAGAGGAACCGATAGGAGTCGATGATGACTTACCTGATGCACATTTATTCCAGATAGAAGCAGTCCCAGCAGAACTAGAAGAAATAGCTCAGTTCTTTGATAGATGGACATACACTAGAAGGAATGAGTACAAAGAAAAAGTAGATCTTAGCTATGAAGGTTGCACCCTATAGTCTTATAAATGGATTTTTATACAAAATGGGATTAGATGACATCCTCAGAAGGTGTGTACTAGAACATGAATGAGACAACATTATGCATGAAGCAGAATATGGACCTGCAGGAGGATATTTTCAAGCAGACACAACTGTAAAGAAAATCCAACAATCAGGGTTATGGTGGCCAACATTCCACAGAGATTGCAAAATTTTTGTTAGTCGATGTGATAGATGTCAACGGCTAGGTCGACCCCTTCCTAGCACAGAAATTCCTTTGATATCAGTAGACCCAAGTTTGAAATTCTAAATATGGACCATAGACTTCATAGGACCATTTCCTATACTAGCAAAAAGGACAGGTGCAAGGTATATCATAACTGCAGTCGAATATGTACACTAGTACAAGTGATCAATTTTGTCACGGCAAAACGTGGCAATATCCACGGAAAAGCATGGATATTGCCACGTCTAAGTGTTGTTTTTTCTGTGGAAACAATTTTGTCGCAATAGAGACGACCCCTAATTTGCGTTGCAAGAGCGACAATGTTATATATTTCGTTAGATGTCTAAGCCATCGCTATATCCATGCTTGGCCGTCTCTGTATCCATGCCTGACCGTCACTGTATCCATGCTCTGTATAAGGTCTTTTAAAAAAAATGCAAACCCAGGAATAAGACGTCGCTATATCCACGCCTGGCCGTCTCTGTATCCATGCCTGGCCGTCGCTGTATCCACGCTTTGTATAAGTTTTAAAAAAAAAATGCAAACCCCAAGAATAGCGACGGGGATGCTATACCTGTGATGGGAAGACTAGGGGAGTTGACAACAATAACTTTTGATTTAATCTTTATTTATCTTCCCATGTACCCCTGCAAACAAATCTTGGGAATCCAAGATAGGGGATAAAGGTGAGATTGCAAAATGAACCTGCATATTCTTTCCAGTGGAGTTCTTAACCAGAACATTTGATTTAATCATTATTTTATACCTCCTTTAGAGGATGAATTTGGTGATTTTTTTCTCACATTCTTACACTGGCTTGAGAATATTATCTTTTGCACCAGAGGATTAAACACAATTCCATGATTATGCATTACCATGGTTTGGGACATCCACAACGGCCAGAGTACCTGGGATTGAAATGCCATCGGATTTTAATATAAAGAGCAAAACTAATGCATATTAATACATATTAATGTATTAATGGCAATGTGCCTTGTGAAAATTTTCAAGCAATGACCAAGGAGCATATTTTCTAAAATACATAATACTATACACTATACATGTCCTCAGTGGCAAACTCAATTCCTCAAATGGGAATTAACAGGAAGCCAAAACTGGTGCTTCTTTCCCTTGATCTGAAAGTACTCCATTCAGGGTTTTAATTTTCCCGGATGAATGCGGTTACTAGTTCACAACTTTTGAATTTTTGGACTCTCAGATGTTTGAATGAACTTTGGCTGATTTGGGCAAACTCTTGGCTGCCTCACAATATAGATCTCATCCCCTTTACTGTTGTAAGTATTCTGATTTCGATGCCAAGTCCATAGAGCATATGTTTCATTCTTCACCTGGACATCATCAAGGTGCCATCGTTCAATTTTAAAATAGTTGTATAAAAAATCTTAATGTATGAACCAATCGAATAAGGCCTATCTTTTAAATACACATTGTAATCTACCATTTGAACCCAATTTAATAACCAAACTTTCCCTATCAATATTGAGGATAGTTAAGATTTAGTGAATAGTTCTTGATAATAATAATGGCTTACCTCAAAAATTCCATGACCAAAGCTGCTCTCTCTATATGCACTAAATTCAGGCTGCCTGTCCCAACAAAACTTTCCAGCTGCTGGACCAGACGTAAAATTGTAGGCACAAAACCCACCCATATAGCTGTCTGGCGTGGAAACCGGATCAAGGCAGTTACCAGAATCATCAGCATGAGGTATTGCCATCTTTTCTCTGTTACCACCATCTCCCACAGTAATGTAAACAGGAGCACATGGATCCAATGTGTAGTTAAAGACTCGGTTCGATCTCTCATATGCATGAACCTGCAAGCAACTGGCATAACCCAGATTATTTGTCATTCTTCCTCTTACCACAATTACTTATATACCCCCTAGATATTGTTTCATGTAGTTCTGCTACAGACCTAATCAAAGCAGAAGAAATAAGGTCAAAATCATGAAACACCATTAAGCAAATATATTGGATATTTCTTTAGTTAGTTACTCACATGGCCATTGAATACAACATCAACACCATATCTGTACAGTAGCTCCTCCATTTCCTGTTTCATGCATTCAGCCTCACGATAATGGGCTTTATAACTGTTGGACCAAGGTGGGTACCAAGTAGCAACAAGCCAAGGAGTCATGCTCCTATCAACATCTGCTAAATCATGCTCCAACCATCTATATTGTTCCCTTGTGAACAAGGAGACAAATTATCATTAATATCAAAACTGAGCCTAGATTTTATGCCCAAAAGCCTGTTGTAATATCTACAACAAAGTAATTATGTTTCTGACCTACACTAAAACCAATGTTAGGATTCTTTCTCATGCTGTTACAATCTGAAAACACCTGTAAAACTTCCTACTGTGCTCATCAAATAGTATATACTCTAAGCTAGAAGAAATTTTTAGACTTGTTTTATTGTAATCTATGTATCCTCCAAGCATGATGAAATGGATGACTCCATCATTGAAGGAGTAATAGAAGGTGCTACTGGATCCACTCTCTTGACTTGGAAATGCAAATCTTGCACTGTAACTCGCAAATGACTTATTTCCAACTTGCTGTTCGATTTCATGATTGCCCTCCACAACCATGATGGGAACTCATGAGATCAAGGGTTCCATAAACCTGTAGGAACATCAGGCCCAATTAGATCAAAGCTGTAACTAACATCTGCAATTAATTAGTAGGGACAGAAATAATTGTAGGCAGTCTAAATGAAAAACTGATATAGATTAATTATAAGCGTGTTTAACATTCAAAAACCGGTAAAAAGCATCTGATGGATTTGGCTTTAGAATTTTCCATGTAGACAACTTAATGAAAGATGTTCAACGAGAACTTCAAGCATGTGATTTCATAATAAA